>JAJGOT010000728.1:0-304790 GCA_022457155.1 Cladopsammia gracilis
TTTCGATGCTGTTCCCGATCAATGGCACCAATCTTCAAAAATTCATCGTTGATCATTGACAGATCATTTTTGATTATTGCCGAATTGTTTCCAGCGAGTTGCGACCCCACCAAAACGTGCATTCTTTTCACCAAATCTTCTGGCTTGGAATAGAACATCACGCTAGACCCCAGAACCTTGGATTTCCCGGAAGATGGATGTTTTGGAAGGTTCGCAAGCATCACCAAATCGTTGAAAATTCTCGCTGCTTTCATCGAAACGGTTTTCTTGGGGTTGAAGCGTTTCGTCAACAAGTCAATCAAAGAACGATCTGCATCTGCCTCCAGCACAACTTTCCCATCTCTCAAAGCTTTGACTTTCATTTCATTCATGAGAAGGGGAACATCAATCATGAGTTGCCCAAATTGATCACCTTGTATCTTGAATGCATTGCGTTTGGGTTGACGACCTGTCCCAACGCGATATTTCTCACCGGTCAAGAGGGATTTGAGTCGTTTCAGATAATCGGAAAGAATCTCTCCTTCATTCTCAAGAATTGCCAACTCGGCTTCCTCTTCCTTAGATATGGTGTTTACTTTTCTTTTATCTTTCAACGGTTTAATAGCTTTTGCATATTTAACCTGTCGTTTGGTGGTATAAAATTTCTTTTCATCTTCCAGTTTTGCTTTACTCAACCCGATCAAATCTTTCACTGGTGTCAAACCATATTTAGCATGAACCGCTTTTGCCTCTTCCGTCAAATTCTTCTCAACATCATATCTGGGAGTGGCTGATGATTCACTCATGCTTCGGACATGAGGTGGTCGTCTTGGTGCTTCTGCTTCTCTCACAGGAGGAAGTGGTAATTCCTGATTCAAAGTCACGATATCTTGTATGCCCTCAATCATTTTGTTCTGCCCTTCCTGCAACTGTTCAATCAAACGATTCTGAGTTGCATCGGTCTTTTTCTGTTGTTCCAGGAGTGGTTCCCGAAGAGTTTTGAAAGCTTCACTTCTTTCATGATCCCTGTCTTGTTCTCGATCTTTGAGGGTGTTTTTCAAATGAACCATGGTTCGTCGAATTTCATAATTCAGCATTCGGTCCTCCAAAACATTGTTGAAGTTAGATAGATCCATTTATCTTCGAAAAATAACTTATCTCAGAAGATAAAATGAAACTGACAATCTATGGCAACACACCAGATTCTCACAACACCCAACTCTTTGATGAAGATTTCCGTTTGATCATTGCCGGTCCGACAGGTTGCGGAAAGACAAATACTTTGATGAACATTCTTTGTCAACCACTTGCTTTCTTTGATCAAGTTTTCATCTTCACCAGAACTCCAGAGCAATCAAAGATAGCAGAGTTGCAAGAAATCATGGGTGAAATCAGCAAGAAAGCAGCATATGACGTGTTGCAAGTTCTTTCTCCGGAAGAAATAGAAGTGGATGAATATCCACCAGATTCCAGGAAAATCGTTGTTTTCGATGACTTGCTTCATGAACCACCAAGAACTCAGGAAAAAATCGCGAAACATTTCACTCTTGGAAGGCATCAAAAAATCAGCCCGATTTATCTTTCACAATCTTTCTTTGGCATTCCAACTGAAATCCGTTTGAATTCATCCCATATGATTCTTTATCCCCCATCAACCACAAAACACCTCAAAATGATTGGAAGAGAAACCATGGTCGATCCAGCAATGTTTTCGAGTTTGAAACCATTCGACTTTCTCTTCCTGAATCGAAACAAGAAATCTGTCGCAAAAAACTTTGATGAGTCAATAAATGGGAGTTTTCAATAATCACAAGAGATTCACAGAACAAGGTTTGTCTCATCTTGCCACGAAGGCTTTTGTCGCGTCAAATTCCATTTCCAGTGGTGGGAGTGTGTCAGGGAACATTGACATGAACGCCAATTCCATCACAAATCTTTCTTCCCCAACGCAAAGTTCTGATGTTGCCACAAAGAGTTATGTGGATCAGAATCTTTCAAAATCTGGGGGAACCATGACTGGTGCAATTGACATGGGAAGTTTCAAGATTTCCAATCTTGCTGAGCCAGTTGACGATGAAGATGCAGTCAGGAAAAGTTATGTTGACAAGACAGTTGCGGAAAGTGGTTTGCTTTCCATCCTTTCTGCGGCAACTTCGACATATGTGGATGCTTTCATCAATGAAAATGCAGAGTGCTTCTATCAGATAGATCGTTTGACAGATGTCACGTTGCAGCAAAATTCGCGGAAAATCGAGATTTTGAAAGATCACACACTTTCCGAATTGGATGCAAGTCAAAGCCTGCAGACGAAACGTCCACTCATTTCAACTCAGAAGAACGCGAAAAGATTTTTCATGACTTTTGATGGAACAGATGATGCATTGATTTCCGACATCAATCTGAATCCGCAGGGAGGTGCAGCGGATATTGTGAACATTTTCATCCTTTTCCGCCTGCATTCTTTCAATGGCACATATTTTGATCTTAGAAATGGCCTCTTTGGGCATGACGATGGAGCGTGGGATAAATTTGTGTGTTTCAAAGACAGTGGAAATCTCGTGATTTCCGGAGTGGATGGAAAGGACAATGAAGAAGTTGTCAACGCCTCACTTGCCACTTTGAACGCGTGGAATTGCGTTTCGATTCACTGGGATGTGCCGGGAGGAACTGGCAAATCAAGTTGTTGGGTGAATGGGGAAAAAGCGAAAACTTTCACTGCATCAACTTCCCCTGGGGCAAACACAATGGTCTTTGGTGACATCAACCCAAACAAAACTGTGCCACTTCATGGGGATGTTCAACTTTTCATTCTCTATAAAGGAAATGTGCTGAGTGAAAACGTAATCAAAGCTCACCACAAGATGATTTGTGAAAGGTTTGGAGTGGATCATGGAGAAATTGAATTCACTTAAAATGGGTGTATATAATAATTATCAATCTCATGCATCAGGAAGTGAAAGTCAAGTCAAAATCGTTGAAACTGGTGGAATGAAACTCACAGCTTCCGGATTCGACGCGGTTGGGAAGAAAGTGGTGAATGTCGCTGAAGGTGTGAAAGATTCTGATGCAGTGACAAAATCTCAACTTGACACCAAAACAAACAAAGCGGATCAGATCGTTTTGACTGACCACTTGGACGCAAATTATCACTCCATCGTTAATTTACAAACTGGGGGCGACAACGATGCTTTGACACTTTTCATGGCAAAGTCACTTTTCCTGACAAGTGATGGCTATCACTTTGACGCCAAGAATCAGGATATTCGAAATCTGAAGACAAATGAAAGCGATGATTCATCTGCGGTGAATATGATCACTTTGAAGAAATTTCACCCCTCTTCTCCACCTCCGAATCACGAAGTTGTGAAGGATATTGATTTGAAACACAGCTTCAACATTCTCAATGGAAAACAAAATATTCGTAGTTTCTATCGAACACATTATGACACGCTAATGCCATTTGAGGACATCAGGGCAACTTTCCTTCCTCGGAATGAAATTTTTGCGATGGAAGTTGACTTGGACATGGGGCATCACAATATATTTAACTTAAATGATCCGACAATGGATGCACAAGCTGCAACGAAGGAATATGCGGACCGAATCACTGCAGGAAAACTGTCGTTGACCGGTGGGAAACTGACTGGAAATGTGAACATGAGTCAGAACAATATCGTGAATTTGGCACATCCAGTCAAGAACTCAGATGCTGCAACGAAGGCATACGCTGATTCCAAGGCTTTTGATGGGGATATGAAGAATTCGGCAATCACAAACTTGGCTGAACCAACTTCGAAACCAGACGCCGCCACCAAAAATTATGTCGATGAGAAAGTACACCAATCCGCAATCACTTCCCCAGGAGCCACAAACGTGTTTCATTATCTCATGGAAAATGTGGATGATTCAAGTTCGGAATCGAATGTGGAAGTCACAGGGATAGTTGATTTCGTTGGCAGTCCTCATGAATTCAACAAAAAAGCATATGCCTTCAAACTGACCAAGGCGAACGACTCATTCACTGGAAGACTGGGATTCAATTTCTATCAACTTCCTGAAGGAGAATACACGGTTTGTTTTGAATATTTCCCACCCAAAACAACTGGAGCGACTTTGTCATGCGTTTCCACAGCATTGAATGTGAAACGACAAGCTTCACAGAAATTTTCAGGAGATCCGCCAGTTGCTGACATGATCAGGGCAATTGTGCACGTGCACAAATATCACATTTCTCCTCCAGAATATCTGATGGTTGACATGCATTGGCCTGGAACCGCTTCCGATCCAGCGAAACAAGATGGGCATTTGATCGTCTATGGAGTTGCAGGATATGTTTCCGATGTTCCAGCGAATGTTTTCGATTCTCCATATTCATTTGAAAATCAGCGAATGGTCATGCAAACGAACATGGACTTGAACGGACACAGAATCATTGGGGACAAATTTGTTGTGATGGGGCATTTTCGCATCAGCGATAACTCAAACTTCTTCCTGTTTGGCGTTTCAAACTTTCTGTTTTTCCCTATGGAAACAAAGATCGTTGGAGCAGCCATTGCGCATGTGAATTTTTCAAACACGCCCAGAGTTGATCTCTTTGTTGGAAGAGAAGGCAGCAGTCGAACAGTCAGCTTGGCTGGGAGAGCAAATGTGGAAAAGTGGCAATATGATGTTGGAGATGGAATTGCTTTGAATTCCATGCAGAAAGTGAATTTCCTAGTGCAAAAAGGATTGAAACTTGGAAAAGATGATGTGATTGTCTTGACTTTGGTGTTTGAATTACTTTAAAAATCCAAAAGGTCCCTCAGTTTCCGAATCCGATGAATCTTCTTCTTCCTCCTCAAACATGCTGGGAGGTTCAACAATCTTGCCAATCAACGCCTCATCCGCGATGCAAGTGATCGCATTTCGATTTCCAAGAAAGATTTGCTTCAAAATAACAACGACTTTTCCGAAAAGAATGTCACCAACAGCGGGGACAAATTTGGATTTGAAATTTCCCCGCTTTTTCCAGAATCTCGCACGAAATGCATGGCCATGAGTTGGCAGTTTTGCCCAAAGTTTTCCCCCTTTGAGAAAACTGAAATCAGTCACTTGGAAATTGGCGAATTTGGGGAATTGTTTGCGAAGACTGGGTTTTGCGTTGTTTGCGAGATTCAGAATGTGCGTTTTGATCTTTTGAAACTTTTCCAGATCATCTGGGGAGAGAGAACACGACAGGCTGAAAGTTTTCCAGTCTTTGTTTTCGAAGATTTGCATTTCTGCATCTAAAATAAATTTTGGAACAGCATCACCACACAGGAGTGGAAGAACCACTCCGAATTTTATTTTTCGCGGTTCGCCGAGTTGGATTTTCTCGACTTGGCATTCTTTCAGATTCATTTTGATTTTGTGAATTTTTGAAACTTTTTCAAAAAATGTCATGAAAATAAAATGTGTTTGACTCGAAACAATTTTTTGCGTGTTGAAGATATTGAATCAGTTGTTGCAATTTTCCCCGAAATTGACTTGGATCCAGAAGAATTTGAAGACGTTTTGTTGGAAATGCATGCTCAAACTCTTCACGACGTTGAAGCAGTTTCACCAAATGTTTTGATTTCCCAATGGAGGGAATTGGATGAATTGGCCATGCGAGATCCGCAGAGAATGGTTTTGATTCGCCAATGGGCGGCGATTTGGCCAAGAGAACTGAGGGAACAAGATGCATTTCTTTTCCCAGATGGTTTGGAAACTCAGATTTGCGGGGGAAATCGGGAGGTTGAACTAGAGATTGTGGAAGTTTGATTCCATGCATTTTTGCATAGAATCAAGTCAAAAGAATTTCAGACAGTGGAACAATCGTGGAAGTGCTTTCTCCCCTTTCATTTTTCATCAGCGAGTGACCCAACTTGATTTTTCGTTGAACCTTTGCAGCTTGCCTCCATTGTCTCAAACTGTCAAGACATTTCGCCATTTCCTCCGATTTCCAATTCACTTCATGCGAAATTTCATGAGCATCCAGGAAATGGTTTTCTTTCTTCAGAAATTGATTGATGAACATTGTTCTTGAAAGGCCAAACTCTGCCTCAATTTCTTCAATCGTGGAAAATTCTTTCCCATCTATCCGGGCAAATGGTGCTGTTTCTTTCTTGATCACAAATCGTTTCCCATCCGATCTTCTGCGATAATTTGGATTTTCTCGTTTGAGAATCAGTATCAAATGATTTCTGGGAATGCCAGTTTTCTCTGATGCTTCCTGAAAATTCAAAAAAATCTGCTTTTCACAACCCCCTCCGGGGCTCCCTTCGCTCGCTACCTCCTGAATTGAAAACTTCATTTTAGAACAAAAAAAGTTTTTGAAAAAAAAATGAATCGCGTGACTTTGAGAAGAATGCAGGGTTTTGCCCGCAAAGTGGGTTTGGAGGGTTGGGAGGGAATTCGAGACAAACAAGAAATGTGGGATTTTTTGGATTCAGAAATCAGGAAGGGAGCGAAGCGACCTCTGGAGGGGGAAATTCATCCACCACCGCCACCAACAATGACAAAAATTCATCCCCTGACGAAACGTTGGCGGGAAAGAAATTTGGAGAAGTTGATTGCGGACACAAAAAGTGAAGACAAGAAACGAAAATTCAGACAAGAACTGGCAAATTTGAGAGGATTGGAACTGACTCCAATGTTTGAAGTGAAATCCAGTGCATTGAAAGAATTCGCAACTGATTTGACGATTGAGAATTCGGAAGGATTCACTGGAACTCCTCAAGATTTCTTCCAGATTGTCAAGCCAGATGTCATGCGAGTTTTCCAGGAAAATCCAAGAAACAAAGTGAAGATGATTTTGAAATGTTTGATGTCGAAGATGAATTTGACAACAGGAGAAACTGAATTTGCCACTCCTGCTTTTCATTCAGATGTTGCAACTATTCTGGAAGGCTCAAATGTGTCAGAATTGTTTTCCACCATGACAGGAAAAGTTCTGGAGAATTTCGCGAACTTCCTGCGAACTGGAAGCAACTGGGTTTTTGTGAATGTGGAAGAATTCAGCCTTTCCCTGACTCGTTTTCGCCCGTTGAAAGGATCAAATTTCATCAAAACACCTCCAGCTTTGAGAAGAATTGGGGCAGTTGTAAATATGAAGAATTCTGATGACATGTGTTTCAAATATGCAGTGACTCGCGGAAGATTTCCAGTTGAAAAGAATGCAGAAAGAATCACAGAAATTTTGAAAAAACAAACTGAGGATTTGAACTGGGAAGGAATTTCATTCCCAACTCCCCTGTCTGACATTGACAAGTTTGAAAACGTAATCAAAGCTCACCACAAGATGATTTGTGAAAGGTTTGGAGTGGATCATGGAGAAATTGAATTCACTTAAAATGGGTGTATATAATAATTATCAATCTCATGCATCAGGAAGTGAAAGTCAAGTCAAAATCGTTGAAACTGGTGGAATGAAACTCACAGCTTCCGGATTCGACGCGGTTGGGAAGAAAGTGGTGAATGTCGCTGAAGGTGTGAAAGATTCTGATGCAGTGACAAAATCTCAACTTGACACCAAAACAAACAAAGCGGATCAGATCGTTTTGACTGACCACTTGGACGCAAATTATCACTCCATCGTTAATTTACAAACTGGGGGCGACAACGATGCTTTGACACTTTTCATGGCAAAGTCACTTTTCCTGACAAGTGATGGCTATCACTTTGACGCTAAGAATCAGGATATTCGAAATCTGAAGACAAATGAAAGCGATGATTCATCTGCGGTGAATATGATCACTTTGAAGAAATTTCACCCCTCTTCTCCACCTCCGAATCACGAAGTTGTGAAGGATATTGATTTGAAACACAGCTTCAACATTCTCAATGGAAAACAAAATATTCGTAGTTTCTATCGAACACATTATGACACGCTAATGCCATTTGAGGACATCAGGGCAACTTTCCTTCCTCGGAATGAAATTTTTGCGATGGAAGTTGACTTGGACATGGGGCATCACAATATATTTAACTTAAATGATCCGACAATGGATGCACCAGCTGCAACGAAGGAATATGCGGACCGAATCACTGCAGGAAAACTGTCGTTGACCGGTGGGAAACTGACTGGAAATGTGAACATGAGTCAGAACAATATCGTGAATTTGGCACATCCAGTCAAGAACTCAGATGCTGCAACGAAGGCATACGCTGATTCCAAGGCTTTTGATGGGGATATGAAGAATTCGGCAATCACAAACTTGGCTGAACCAACTTCGAAACCAGACGCCGCCACCAAAAATTATGTCGATGAGAAAGTACACCAATCCGCAATCACTTCCCCAGGAGCCACAAACGTGTTTCATTATCTCATGGAAAATGTGGATGATTCAAGTTCGGAATCGAATGTGGAAGTCACAGGGATAGTTGATTTCGTTGGCAGTCCTCATGAATTCAACAAAAAAGCATATGCCTTCAAACTGACCAAGGCGAACGACTCATTCACTGGAAGACTGGGATTCAATTTCTATCAACTTCCTGAAGGAGAATACACGGTTTGTTTTGAATATTTCCCACCCAAAACAACTGGAGCGACTTTGTCATGCGTTTCCACAGCATTGAATGTGAAACGACAAGCTTCACAGAAATTTTCAGGAGATCCGCCAGTTGCTGACATGATCAGGGCAATTGTGCACGTGCACAAATATCACATTTCTCCTCCAGAATATCTGATGGTTGACATGCATTGGCCTGGAACCGCTTCCGATCCAGCGAAACAAGATGGGCATTTGATCGTCTATGGAGTTGCAGGATATGTTTCCGATGTTCCAGCGAATGTTTTCGATTCTCCATATTCATTTGAAAATCAGCGAATGGTCATGCAAACGAACATGGACTTGAACGGACACAGAATCATTGGGGACAAATTTGTTGTGATGGGGCATTTTCGCATCAGCGATAACTCAAACTTCTTCCTGTTTGGCGTTTCAAACTTTCTGTTTTTCCCTATGGAAACAAAGATCGTTGGAGCAGCCATTGCGCATGTGAATTTTTCAAACACGCCCAGAGTTGATCTCTTTGTTGGAAGAGAAGGCAGCAGTCGAACAGTCAGCTTGGCTGGGAGAGCAAATGTGGAAAAGTGGCAATATGATGTTGGAGATGGAATTGCTTTGAATTCCATGCAGAAAGTGAATTTCCTAGTGCAAAAAGGATTGAAACTTGGAAAAGATGATGTGATTGTCTTGACTTTGGTGTTTGAATTACTTTAAAAATCCAAAAGGTCCCTCAGTTTCCGAATCCGATGAATCTTCTTCTTCCTCCTCAAACATGCTGGGAGGTTCAACAATCTTGCCAATCAACGCCTCATCCGCGATGCAAGTGATCGCATTTCGATTTCCAAGAAAGATTTGCTTCAAAATAACAACGACTTTTCCGAAAAGAATGTCACCAACAGCGGGGACAAATTTGGATTTGAAATTTCCCCGCTTTTTCCAGAATCTCGCACGAAATGCATGGCCATGAGTTGGCAGTTTTGCCCAAAGTTTTCCCCCTTTGAGAAAACTGAAATCAGTCACTTGGAAATTGGCGAATTTGGGGAATTGTTTGCGAAGACTGGGTTTTGCGTTGTTTGCGAGATTCAGAATGTGCGTTTTGATCTTTTGAAACTTTTCCAGATCATCTGGGGAGAGAGAACACGACAGGCTGAAAGTTTTCCAGTCTTTGTTTTCGAAGATTTGCATTTCTGCATCTAAAATAAATTTTGGAACAGCATCACCACACAGGAGTGGAAGAACCACTCCGAATTTTATTTTTCGCGGTTCGCCGAGTTGGATTTTCTCGACTTGGCATTCTTTCAGATTCATTTTGATTTTGTGAATTTTTGAAACTTTTTCAAAAAATGTCATGAAAATAAAATGTGTTTGACTCGAAACAATTTTTTGCGTGTTGAAGATATTGAATCAGTTGTTGCAATTTTCCCCGAAATTGACTTGGATCCAGAAGAATTTGAAGACGTTTTGTTGGAAATGCATGCTCAAACTCTTCACGACGTTGAAGCAGTTTCACCAAATGTTTTGATTTCCCAATGGAGGGAATTGGATGAATTGGCCATGCGAGATCCGCAGAGAATGGTTTTGATTCGCCAATGGGCGGCGATTTGGCCAAGAGAACTGAGGGAACAAGATGCATTTCTTTTCCCAGATGGTTTGGAAACTCAGATTTGCGGGGGAAATCGGGAGGTTGAACTAGAGATTGTGGAAGTTTGATTCCATGCATTTTTGCATAGAATCAAGTCAAAAGAATTTCAGACAGTGGAACAATCGTGGAAGTGCTTTCTCCCCTTTCATTTTTCATCAGCGAGTGACCCAACTTGATTTTTCGTTGAACCTTTGCAGCTTGCCTCCATTGTCTCAAACTGTCAAGACATTTCGCCATTTCCTCCGATTTCCAATTCACTTCATGCGAAATTTCATGAGCATCCAGGAAATGGTTTTCTTTCTTCAGAAATTGATTGATGAACATTGTTCTTGAAAGGCCAAACTCTGCCTCAATTTCTTCAATCGTGGAAAATTCTTTCCCATCTATCCGGGCAAATGGTGCTGTTTCTTTCTTGATCACAAATCGTTTCCCATCCGATCTTCTGCGATAATTTGGATTTTCTCGTTTGAGAATCAGTATCAAATGATTTCTGGGAATGCCAGTTTTCTCTGATGCTTCCTGAAAATTCAAAAAAATCTGCTTTTCACAACCCCCTCCGGGGCTCCCTTCGCTCGCTACCTCCTGAATTGAAAACTTCATTTTAGAACAAAAAAAGTTTTTGAAAAAAAAATGAATCGCGTGACTTTGAGAAGAATGCAGGGTTTTGCCCGCAAAGTGGGTTTGGAGGGTTGGGAGGGAATTCGAGACAAACAAGAAATGTGGGATTTTTTGGATTCAGAAATCAGGAAGGGAGCGAAGCGACCTCTGGAGGGGGAAATTCATCCACCACCGCCACCAACAATGACAAAAATTCATCCCCTGACGAAACGTTGGCGGGAAAGAAATTTGGAGAAGTTGATTGCGGACACAAAAAGTGAAGACAAGAAACGAAAATTCAGACAAGAACTGGCAAATTTGAGAGGATTGGAACTGACTCCAATGTTTGAAGTGAAATCCAGTGCATTGAAAGAATTCGCAACTGATTTGACGATTGAGAATTCGGAAGGATTCACTGGAACTCCTCAAGATTTCTTCCAGATTGTCAAGCCAGATGTCATGCGAGTTTTCCAGGAAAATCCAAGAAACAAAGTGAAGATGATTTTGAAATGTTTGATGTCGAAGATGAATTTGACAACAGGAGAAACTGAATTTGCCACTCCTGCTTTTCATTCAGATGTTGCAACTATTCTGGAAGGCTCAAATGTGTCAGAATTGTTTTCCACCATGACAGGAAAAGTTCTGGAGAATTTCGCGAACTTCCTGCGAACTGGAAGCAACTGGGTTTTTGTGAATGTGGAAGAATTCAGCCTTTCCCTGACTCGTTTTCGCCCGTTGAAAGGATCAAATTTCATCAAAACACCTCCAGCTTTGAGAAGAATTGGGGCAGTTGTAAATATGAAGAATTCTGATGACATGTGTTTCAAATATGCAGTGACTCGCGGAAGATTTCCAGTTGAAAAGAATGCAGAAAGAATCACAGAAATTTTGAAAAAACAAACTGAGGATTTGAACTGGGAAGGAATTTCATTCCCAACTCCCCTGTCTGACATTGACAAGTTTGAAAACGTAATCAAAGCTCACCACAAGATGATTTGTGAAAGGTTTGGAGTGGATCATGGAGAAATTGAATTCACTTAAAATGGGTGTATATAATAATTATCAATCTCATGCATCAGGAAGTGAAAGTCAAGTCAAAATCGTTGAAACTGGTGGAATGAAACTCACAGCTTCCGGATTCGACGCGGTTGGGAAGAAAGTGGTGAATGTCGCTGAAGGTGTGAAAGATTCTGATGCAGTGACAAAATCTCAACTTGACACCAAAACAAACAAAGCGGATCAGATCGTTTTGACTGACCACTTGGACGCAAATTATCACTCCATCGTTAATTTACAAACTGGGGGCGACAACGATGCTTTGACACTTTTCATGGCAAAGTCACTTTTCCTGACAAGTGATGGCTATCACTTTGACGCTAAGAATCAGGATATTCGAAATCTGAAGACAAATGAAAGCGATGATTCATCTGCGGTGAATATGATCACTTTGAAGAAATTTCACCCCTCTTCTCCACCTCCGAATCACGAAGTTGTGAAGGATATTGATTTGAAACACAGCTTCAACATTCTCAATGGAAAACAAAATATTCGTAGTTTCTATCGAACACATTATGACACGCTAATGCCATTTGAGGACATCAGGGCAACTTTCCTTCCTCGGAATGAAATTTTTGCGATGGAAGTTGACTTGGACATGGGGCATCACAATATATTTAACTTAAATGATCCGACAATGGATGCACCAGCTGCAACGAAGGAATATGCGGACCGAATCACTGCAGGAAAACTGTCGTTGACCGGTGGGAAACTGACTGGAAATGTGAACATGAGTCAGAACAATATCGTGAATTTGGCACATCCAGTCAAGAACTCAGATGCTGCAACGAAGGCATACGCTGATTCCAAGGCTTTTGATGGGGATATGAAGAATTCGGCAATCACAAACTTGGCTGAACCAACTTCGAAACCAGACGCCGCCACCAAAAATTATGTCGATGAGAAAGTACACCAATCCGCAATCACTTCCCCAGGAGCCACAAACGTGTTTCATTATCTCATGGAAAATGTGGATGATTCAAGTTCGGAATCGAATGTGGAAGTCACAGGGATAGTTGATTTCGTTGGCAGTCCTCATGAATTCAACAAAAAAGCATATGCCTTCAAACTGACCAAGGCGAACGACTCATTCACTGGAAGACTGGGATTCAATTTCTATCAACTTCCTGAAGGAGAATACACGGTTTGTTTTGAATATTTCCCACCCAAAACAACTGGAGCGACTTTGTCATGCGTTTCCACAGCATTGAATGTGAAACGACAAGCTTCACAGAAATTTTCAGGAGATCCGCCAGTTGCTGACATGATCAGGGCAATTGTGCACGTGCACAAATATCACATTTCTCCTCCAGAATATCTGATGGTTGACATGCATTGGCCTGGAACCGCTTCCGATCCAGCGAAACAAGATGGGCATTTGATCGTCTATGGAGTTGCAGGATATGTTTCCGATGTTCCAGCGAATGTTTTCGATTCTCCATATTCATTTGAAAATCAGCGAATGGTCATGCAAACGAACATGGACTTGAACGGACACAGAATCATTGGG
Organism: Cladopsammia gracilis; assembly: GCA_022457155.1. Taxonomy (NCBI): domain Eukaryota; kingdom Metazoa; phylum Cnidaria; class Anthozoa; order Scleractinia; family Dendrophylliidae; genus Cladopsammia; species Cladopsammia gracilis. Next base: position 13,295 of record JAJGOT010000728.1, read on the forward strand.
GACAAATTTATTGTTGTGATGGGGCATTTTCGCATCAGCGATAACTCAAACTTCTTCCTGTTTGGCGTTTCAAACTTTCTGTTTTTCCCTATGGAAACAAAGATCGTTGGAGCAGCCATTGCGCATGTGAATTTTTCAAACACGCCCAGAGTTGATCTCTTTGTTGGAAGAGAAGGCAGCAGTCGAACAGTCAGCTTGGCTGGGAGAGCAAATGTGGAAAAGTGGCAATATGATGTTGGAGATGGAATTGCTTTGAATTCCATGCAGAAAGTGAATTTCCTAGTGCAAAAAGGATTGAAACTTGGAAAAGATGATGTGATTGTCTTGACTTTGGTGTTTGAATTACTTTAAAAATCCAAAAGGTCCCTCAGTTTCCGAATCCGATGAATCTTCTTCTTCCTCCTCAAACATGCTGGGAGGTTCAACAATCTTGCCAATCAACGCCTCATCCGCGATGCAAGTGATCGCATTTCGATTTCCAAGAAAGATTTGCTTCAAAATAACAACGACTTTTCCGAAAAGAATGTCACCAACAGCGGGGACAAATTTGGATTTGAAATTTCCCCGCTTTTTCCAGAATCTCGCACGAAATGCATGGCCATGAGTTGGCAGTTTTGCCCAAAGTTTTCCCCCTTTGAGAAAACTGAAATCAGTCACTTGGAAATTGGCGAATTTGGGGAATTGTTTGCGAAGACTGGGTTTTGCGTTGTTTGCGAGATTCAGAATGTGCGTTTTGATCTTTTGAAACTTTTCCAGATCATCTGGGGAGAGAGAACACGACAGGCTGAAAGTTTTCCAGTCTTTGTTTTCGAAGATTTGCATTTCTGCATCTAAAATAAATTTTGGAACAGCATCACCACACAGGAGTGGAAGAACCACTCCGAATTTTATTTTTCGCGGTTCGCCGAGTTGGATTTTCTCGACTTGGCATTCTTTCAGATTCATTTTGATTTTGTGAATTTTTGAAACTTTTTCAAAAAATGTCATGAAAATAAAATGTGTTTGACTCGAAACAATTTTTTGCGTGTTGAAGATATTGAATCAGTTGTTGCAATTTTCCCCGAAATTGACTTGGATCCAGAAGAATTTGAAGACGTTTTGTTGGAAATGCATGCTCAAACTCTTCACGACGTTGAAGCAGTTTCACCAAATGTTTTGATTTCCCAATGGAGGGAATTGGATGAATTGGCCATGCGAGATCCGCAGAGAATGGTTTTGATTCGCCAATGGGCGGCGATTTGGCCAAGAGAACTGAGGGAACAAGATGCATTTCTTTTCCCAGATGGTTTGGAAACTCAGATTTGCGGGGGAAATCGGGAGGTTGAACTAGAGATTGTGGAAGTTTGATTCCATGCATTTTTGCATAGAATCAAGTCAAAAGAATTTCAGACAGTGGAACAATCGTGGAAGTGCTTTCTCCCCTTTCATTTTTCATCAGCGAGTGACCCAACTTGATTTTTCGTTGAACCTTTGCAGCTTGCCTCCATTGTCTCAAACTGTCAAGACATTTCGCCATTTCCTCCGATTTCCAATTCACTTCATGCGAAATTTCATGAGCATCCAGGAAATGGTTTTCTTTCTTCAGAAATTGATTGATGAACATTGTTCTTGAAAGGCCAAACTCTGCCTCAATTTCTTCAATCGTGGAAAATTCTTTCCCATCTATCCGGGCAAATGGTGCTGTTTCTTTCTTGATCACAAATCGTTTCCCATCCGATCTTCTGCGATAATTTGGATTTTCTCGTTTGAGAATCAGTATCAAATGATTTCTGGGAATGCCAGTTTTCTCTGATGCTTCCTGAAAATTCAAAAAAATCTGCTTTTCACAACCCCCTCCGGGGCTCCCTTCGCTCGCTACCTCCTGAATTGAAAACTTCATTTTAGAACAAAAAAAGTTTTTGAAAAAAAAATGAATCGCGTGACTTTGAGAAGAATGCAGGGTTTTGCCCGCAAAGTGGGTTTGGAGGGTTGGGAGGGAATTCGAGACAAACAAGAAATGTGGGATTTTTTGGATTCAGAAATCAGGAAGGGAGCGAAGCGACCTCTGGAGGGGGAAATTCATCCACCACCGCCACCAACAATGACAAAAATTCATCCCCTGACGAAACGTTGGCGGGAAAGAAATTTGGAGAAGTTGATTGCGGACACAAAAAGTGAAGACAAGAAACGAAAATTCAGACAAGAACTGGCAAATTTGAGAGGATTGGAACTGACTCCAATGTTTGAAGTGAAATCCAGTGCATTGAAAGAATTCGCAACTGATTTGACGATTGAGAATTCGGAAGGATTCACTGGAACTCCTCAAGATTTCTTCCAGATTGTCAAGCCAGATGTCATGCGAGTTTTCCAGGAAAATCCAAGAAACAAAGTGAAGATGATTTTGAAATGTTTGATGTCGAAGATGAATTTGACAACAGGAGAAACTGAATTTGCCACTCCTGCTTTTCATTCAGATGTTGCAACTATTCTGGAAGGCTCAAATGTGTCAGAATTGTTTTCCACCATGACAGGAAAAGTTCTGGAGAATTTCGCGAACTTCCTGCGAACTGGAAGCAACTGGGTTTTTGTGAATGTGGAAGAATTCAGCCTTTCCCTGACTCGTTTTCGCCCGTTGAAAGGATCAAATTTCATCAAAACACCTCCAGCTTTGAGAAGAATTGGGGCAGTTGTAAATATGAAGAATTCTGATGACATGTGTTTCAAATATGCAGTGACTCGCGGAAGATTTCCAGTTGAAAAGAATGCAGAAAGAATCACAGAAATTTTGAAAAAACAAACTGAGGATTTGAACTGGGAAGGAATTTCATTCCCAACTCCCCTGTCTGACATTGACAAGTTTGAAAACGTAATCAAAGCTCACCACAAGATGATTTGTGAAAGGTTTGGAGTGGATCATGGAGAAATTGAATTCACTTAAAATGGGTGTATATAATAATTATCAATCTCATGCATCAGGAAGTGAAAGTCAAGTCAAAATCGTTGAAACTGGTGGAATGAAACTCACAGCTTCCGGATTCGACGCGGTTGGGAAGAAAGTGGTGAATGTCGCTGAAGGTGTGAAAGATTCTGATGCAGTGACAAAATCTCAACTTGACACCAAAACAAACAAAGCGGATCAGATCGTTTTGACTGACCACTTGGACGCAAATTATCACTCCATCGTTAATTTACAAACTGGGGGCGACAACGATGCTTTGACACTTTTCATGGCAAAGTCACTTTTCCTGACAAGTGATGGCTATCACTTTGACGCTAAGAATCAGGATATTCGAAATCTGAAGACAAATGAAAGCGATGATTCATCTGCGGTGAATATGATCACTTTGAAGAAATTTCACCCCTCTTCTCCACCTCCGAATCACGAAGTTGTGAAGGATATTGATTTGAAACACAGCTTCAACATTCTCAATGGAAAACAAAATATTCGTAGTTTCTATCGAACACATTATGACACGCTAATGCCATTTGAGGACATCAGGGCAACTTTCCTTCCTCGGAATGAAATTTTTGCGATGGAAGTTGACTTGGACATGGGGCATCACAATATATTTAACTTAAATGATCCGACAATGGATGCACCAGCTGCAACGAAGGAATATGCGGACCGAATCACTGCAGGAAAACTGTCGTTGACCGGTGGGAAACTGACTGGAAATGTGAACATGAGTCAGAACAATATCGTGAATTTGGCACATCCAGTCAAGAACTCAGATGCTGCAACGAAGGCATACGCTGATTCCAAGGCTTTTGATGGGGATATGAAGAATTCGGCAATCACAAACTTGGCTGAACCAACTTCGAAACCAGACGCCGCCACCAAAAATTATGTCGATGAGAAAGTACACCAATCCGCAATCACTTCCCCAGGAGCCACAAACGTGTTTCATTATCTCATGGAAAATGTGGATGATTCAAGTTCGGAATCGAATGTGGAAGTCACAGGGATAGTTGATTTCGTTGGCAGTCCTCATGAATTCAACAAAAAAGCATATGCCTTCAAACTGACCAAGGCGAACGACTCATTCACTGGAAGACTGGGATTCAATTTCTATCAACTTCCTGAAGGAGAATACACGGTTTGTTTTGAATATTTCCCACCCAAAACAACTGGAGCGACTTTGTCATGCGTTTCCACAGCATTGAATGTGAAACGACAAGCTTCACAGAAATTTTCAGGAGATCCGCCAGTTGCTGACATGATCAGGGCAATTGTGCACGTGCACAAATATCACATTTCTCCTCCAGAATATCTGATGGTTGACATGCATTGGCCTGGAACCGCTTCCGATCCAGCGAAACAAGATGGGCATTTGATCGTCTATGGAGTTGCAGGATATGTTTCCGATGTTCCAGCGAATGTTTTCGATTCTCCATATTCATTTGAAAATCAGCGAATGGTCATGCAAACGAACATGGACTTGAACGGACACAGAATCATTGGGGACAAATTTGTTGTGATGGGGCATTTTCGCATCAGCGATAACTCAAACTTCTTCCTGTTTGGCGTTTCAAACTTTCTGTTTTTCCCTATGGAAACAAAGATCGTTGGAGCAGCCATTGCGCATGTGAATTTTTCAAACACGCCCAGAGTTGATCTCTTTGTTGGAAGAGAAGGCAGCAGTCGAACAGTCAGCTTGGCTGGGAGAGCAAATGTGGAAAAGTGGCAATATGATGTTGGAGATGGAATTGCTTTGAATTCCATGCAGAAAGTGAATTTCCTAGTGCAAAAAGGATTGAAACTTGGAAAAGATGATGTGATTGTCTTGACTTTGGTGTTTGAATTACTTTAAAAATCCAAAAGGTCCCTCAGTTTCCGAATCCGATGAATCTTCTTCTTCCTCCTCAAACATGCTGGGAGGTTCAACAATCTTGCCAATCAACGCCTCATCCGCGATGCAAGTGATCGCATTTCGATTTCCAAGAAAGATTTGCTTCAAAATAACAACGACTTTTCCGAAAAGAATGTCACCAACAGCGGGGACAAATTTGGATTTGAAATTTCCCCGCTTTTTCCAGAATCTCGCACGAAATGCATGGCCATGAGTTGGCAGTTTTGCCCAAAGTTTTCCCCCTTTGAGAAAACTGAAATCAGTCACTTGGAAATTGGCGAATTTGGGGAATTGTTTGCGAAGACTGGGTTTTGCGTTGTTTGCGAGATTCAGAATGTGCGTTTTGATCTTTTGAAACTTTTCCAGATCATCTGGGGAGAGAGAACACGACAGGCTGAAAGTTTTCCAGTCTTTGTTTTCGAAGATTTGCATTTCTGCATCTAAAATAAATTTTGGAACAGCATCACCACACAGGAGTGGAAGAACCACTCCGAATTTTATTTTTCGCGGTTCGCCGAGTTGGATTTTCTCGACTTGGCATTCTTTCAGATTCATTTTGATTTTGTGAATTTTTGAAACTTTTTCAAAAAATGTCATGAAAATAAAATGTGTTTGACTCGAAACAATTTTTTGCGTGTTGAAGATATTGAATCAGTTGTTGCAATTTTCCCCGAAATTGACTTGGATCCAGAAGAATTTGAAGACGTTTTGTTGGAAATGCATGCTCAAACTCTTCACGACGTTGAAGCAGTTTCACCTAATGTTTTGATTTCCCAATGGAGGGAATTGGATGAATTGGCCATGCGAGATCCGCAGAGAATGGTTTTGATTCGCCAATGGGCGGCGATTTGGCCAAGAGAACTGAGGGAACAAGATGCATTTCTTTTCCCAGATGGTTTGGAAACTCAGATTTGCGGGGGAAATCGGGAGGTTGAACTAGAGATTGTGGAAGTTTGATTCCATGCATTTTTGCATAGAATCAAGTCAAAAGAATTTCAGACAGTGGAACAATCGTGGAAGTGCTTTCTCCCCTTTCATTTTTCATCAGCGAGTGACCCAACTTGATTTTTCGTTGAACCTTTGCAGCTTGCCTCCATTGTCTCAAACTGTCAAGACATTTCGCCATTTCCTCCGATTTCCAATTCACTTCATGCGAAATTTCATGAGCATCCAGGAAATGGTTTTCTTTCTTCAGAAATTGATTGATGAACATTGTTCTTGAAAGGCCAAACTCTGCCTCAATTTCTTCAATCGTGGAAAATTCTTTCCCATCTATCCGGGCAAATGGTGCTGTTTCTTTCTTGATCACAAATCGTTTCCCATCCGATCTTCTGCGATAATTTGGATTTTCTCGTTTGAGAATCAGTATCAAATGATTTCTGGGAATGCCAGTTTTCTCTGATGCTTCCTGAAAATTCAAAACAATCTGCTTTTCACAACCCCCTCCGGGGCTCCCTTCGCTCGCTACCTCCTGAATTGAAAACTTCATTTTAGAACAAAAAAAGTTTTTGAAAAAAAAATGAATCGCGTGACTTTGAGAAGAATGCAGGGTTTTGCCCGCAAAGTGGGTTTGGAGGGTTGGGAGGGAATTCGAGACAAACAAGAAATGTGGGATTTTTTGGATTCAGAAATCAGGAAGGGAGCGAAGCGACCTCTGGAGGGGGAAATTCATCCACCACCGCCACCAACAATGACAAAAATTCATCCCCTGACGAAACGTTGGCGGGAAAGAAATTTGGAGAAGTTGATTGCGGACACAAAAAGTGAAGACAAGAAACGAAAATTCAGACAAGAACTGGCAAATTTGAGAGGATTGGAACTGACTCCAATGTTTGAAGTGAAATCCAGTGCATTGAAAGAATTCGCAACTGATTTGACGATTGAGAATTCGGAAGGATTCACTGGAACTCCTCAAGATTTCTTCCAGATTGTCAAGCCAGATGTCATGCGAGTTTTCCAGGAAAATCCAAGAAACAAAGTGAAGATGATTTTGAAATGTTTGATGTCGAAGATGAATTTGACAACAGGAGAAACTGAATTTGCCACTCCTGCTTTTCATTCAGATGTTGCAACTATTCTGGAAGGCTCAAATGTGTCAGAATTGTTTTCCACCATGACAGGAAAAGTTCTGGAGAATTTCGCGAACTTCCTGCGAACTGGAAGCAACTGGGTTTTTGTGAATGTGGAAGAATTCAGCCTTTCCCTGACTCGTTTTCGCCCGTTGAAAGGATCAAATTTCATCAAAACACCTCCAGCTTTGAGAAGAATTGGGGCAGTTGTAAATATGAAGAATTCTGATGACATGTGTTTCAAATATGCAGTGACTCGCGGAAGATTTCCAGTTGAAAAGAATGCAGAAAGAATCACAGAAATTTTGAAAAAACAAACTGAGGATTTGAACTGGGAAGGAATTTCATTCCCAACTCCCCTGTCTGACATTGACAAGTTTGAAAACGTAATCAAAGCTCACCACAAGATGATTTGTGAAAGGTTTGGAGTGGATCATGGAGAAATTGAATTCACTTAAAATGGGTGTATATAATAATTATCAATCTCATGCATCAGGAAGTGAAAGTCAAGTCAAAATCGTTGAAACTGGTGGAATGAAACTCACAGCTTCCGGATTCGACGCGGTTGGGAAGAAAGTGGTGAATGTCGCTGAAGGTGTGAAAGATTCTGATGCAGTGACAAAATCTCAACTTGACACCAAAACAAACAAAGCGGATCAGATCGTTTTGACTGACCACTTGGACGCAAATTATCACTCCATCGTTAATTTACAAACTGGGGGCGACAACGATGCTTTGACACTTTTCATGGCAAAGTCACTTTTCCTGACAAGTGATGGCTATCACTTTGACGCCAAGAATCAGGATATTCGAAATCTGAAGACAAATGAAAGCGATGATTCATCTGCGGTGAATATGATCACTTTGAAGAAATTTCACCCCTCTTCTCCACCTCCGAATCACGAAGTTGTGAAGGATATTGATTTGAAACACAGCTTCAACATTCTCAATGGAAAACAAAATATTCGTAGTTTCTATCGAACACATTATGACACGCTAATGCCATTTGAGGACATCAGGGCAACTTTCCTTCCTCGGAATGAAATTTTTGCGATGGAAGTTGACTTGGACATGGGGCATCACAATATATTTAACTTAAATGATCCGACAATGGATGCACAAGCTGCAACGAAGGAATATGCGGACCGAATCACTGCAGGAAAACTGTCGTTGACCGGTGGGAAACTGACTGGAAATGTGAACATGAGTCAGAACAATATCGTGAATTTGGCACATCCAGTCAAGAACTCAGATGCTGCAACGAAGGCATACGCTGATTCCAAGGCTTTTGATGGGGATATGAAGAATTCGGCAATCACAAACTTGGCTGAACCAACTTCGAAACCAGACGCCGCCACCAAAAATTATGTCGATGAGAAAGTACACCAATCCGCAATCACTTCCCCAGGAGCCACAAACGTGTTTCATTATCTCATGGAAAATGTGGATGATTCAAGTTCGGAATCGAATGTGGAAGTCACAGGGATAGTTGATTTCGTTGGCAGTCCTCATGAATTCAACAAAAAAGCATATGCCTTCAAACTGACCAAGGCGAACGACTCATTCACTGGAAGACTGGGATTCAATTTCTATCAACTTCCTGAAGGAGAATACACGGTTTGTTTTGAATATTTCCCACCCAAAACAACTGGAGCGACTTTGTCATGCGTTTCCACAGCATTGAATGTGAAACGACAAGCTTCACAGAAATTTTCAGGAGATCCGCCAGTTGCTGACATGATCAGGGCAATTGTGCACGTGCACAAATATCACATTTCTCCTCCAGAATATCTGATGGTTGACATGCATTGGCCTGGAACCGCTTCCGATCCAGCGAAACAAGATGGGCATTTGATCGTCTATGGAGTTGCAGGATATGTTTCCGATGTTCCAGCGAATGTTTTCGATTCTCCATATTCATTTGAAAATCAGCGAATGGTCATGCAAACGAACATGGACTTGAACGGACACAGAATCATTGGGGACAAATTTGTTGTGATGGGGCATTTTCGCATCAGCGATAACTCAAACTTCTTCCTGTTTGGCGTTTCAAACTTTCTGTTTTTCCCTATGGAAACAAAGATCGTTGGAGCAGCCATTGCGCATGTGAATTTTTCAAACACGCCCAGAGTTGATCTCTTTGTTGGAAGAGAAGGCAGCAGTCGAACAGTCAGCTTGGCTGGGAGAGCAAATGTGGAAAAGTGGCAATATGATGTTGGAGATGGAATTGCTTTGAATTCCATGCAGAAAGTGAATTTCCTAGTGCAAAAAGGATTGAAACTTGGAAAAGATGATGTGATTGTCTTGACTTTGGTGTTTGAATTACTTTAAAAATCCAAAAGGTCCCTCAGTTTCCGAATCCGATGAATCTTCTTCTTCCTCCTCAAACATGCTGGGAGGTTCAACAATCTTGCCAATCAACGCCTCATCCGCGATGCAAGTGATCGCATTTCGATTTCCAAGAAAGATTTGCTTCAAAATAACAACGACTTTTCCGAAAAGAATGTCACCAACAGCGGGGACAAATTTGGATTTGAAATTTCCCCGCTTTTTCCAGAATCTCGCACGAAATGCATGGCCATGAGTTGGCAGTTTTGCCCAAAGTTTTCCCCCTTTGAGAAAACTGAAATCAGTCACTTGGAAATTGGCGAATTTGGGGAATTGTTTGCGAAGACTGGGTTTTGCGTTGTTTGCGAGATTCAGAATGTGCGTTTTGATCTTTTGAAACTTTTCCAGATCATCTGGGGAGAGAGAACACGACAGGCTGAAAGTTTTCCAGTCTTTGTTTTCGAAGATTTGCATTTCTGCATCTAAAATAAATTTTGGAACAGCATCACCACACAGGAGTGGAAGAACCACTCCGAATTTTATTTTTCGCGGTTCGCCGAGTTGGATTTTCTCGACTTGGCATTCTTTCAGATTCATTTTGATTTTGTGAATTTTTGAAACTTTTTCAAAAAATGTCATGAAAATAAAATGTGTTTGACTCGAAACAATTTTTTGCGTGTTGAAGATATTGAATCAGTTGTTGCAATTTTCCCCGAAATTGACTTGGATCCAGAAGAATTTGAAGACGTTTTGTTGGAAATGCATGCTCAAACTCTTCACGACGTTGAAGCAGTTTCACCTAATGTTTTGATTTCCCAATGGAGGGAATTGGATGAATTGGCCATGCGAGATCCGCAGAGAATGGTTTTGATTCGCCAATGGGCGGCGATTTGGCCAAGAGAACTGAGGGAACAAGATGCATTTCTTTTCCCAGATGGTTTGGAAACTCAGATTTGCGGGGGAAATCGGGAGGTTGAACTAGAGATTGTGGAAGTTTGATTCCATGCATTTTTGCATAGAATCAAGTCAAAAGAATTTCAGACAGTGGAACAATCGTGGAAGTGCTTTCTCCCCTTTCATTTTTCATCAGCGAGTGACCCAACTTGATTTTTCGTTGAACCTTTGCAGCTTGCCTCCATTGTCTCAAACTGTCAAGACATTTCGCCATTTCCTCCGATTTCCAATTCACTTCATGCGAAATTTCATGAGCATCCAGGAAATGGTTTTCTTTCTTCAGAAATTGATTGATGAACATTGTTCTTGAAAGGCCAAACTCTGCCTCAATTTCTTCAATCGTGGAAAATTCTTTCCCATCTATCCGGGCAAATGGTGCTGTTTCTTTCTTGATCACAAATCGTTTCCCATCCGATCTTCTGCGATAATTTGGATTTTCTCGTTTGAGAATCAGTATCAAATGATTTCTGGGAATGCCAGTTTTCTCTGATGCTTCCTGAAAATTCAAAAAAATCTGCTTTTCACAACCCCCTCCGGGGCTCCCTTCGCTCGCTACCTCCTGAATTGAAAACTTCATTTTAGAACAAAAAAAGTTTTTGAAAAAAAAATGAATCGCGTGACTTTGAGAAGAATGCAGGGTTTTGCCCGCAAAGTGGGTTTGGAGGGTTGGGAGGGAATTCGAGACAAACAAGAAATGTGGGATTTTTTGGATTCAGAAATCAGGAAGGGAGCGAAGCGACCTCTGGAGGGGGAAATTCATCCACCACCGCCACCAACAATGACAAAAATTCATCCCCTGACGAAACGTTGGCGGGAAAGAAATTTGGAGAAGTTGATTGCGGACACAAAAAGTGAAGACAAGAAACGAAAATTCAGACAAGAACTGGCAAATTTGAGAGGATTGGAACTGACTCCAATGTTTGAAGTGAAATCCAGTGCATTGAAAGAATTCGCAACTGATTTGACGATTGAGAATTCGGAAGGATTCACTGGAACTCCTCAAGATTTCTTCCAGATTGTCAAGCCAGATGTCATGCGAGTTTTCCAGGAAAATCCAAGAAACAAAGTGAAGATGATTTTGAAATGTTTGATGTCGAAGATGAATTTGACAACAGGAGAAACTGAATTTGCCACTCCTGCTTTTCATTCAGATGTTGCAACTATTCTGGAAGGCTCAAATGTGTCAGAATTGTTTTCCACCATGACAGGAAAAGTTCTGGAGAATTTCGCGAACTTCCTGCGAACTGGAAGCAACTGGGTTTTTGTGAATGTGGAAGAATTCAGCCTTTCCCTGACTCGTTTTCGCCCGTTGAAAGGATCAAATTTCATCAAAACACCTCCAGCTTTGAGAAGAATTGGGGCAGTTGTAAATATGAAGAATTCTGATGACATGTGTTTCAAATATGCAGTGACTCGCGGAAGATTTCCAGTTGAAAAGAATGCAGAAAGAATCACAGAAATTTTGAAAAAACAAACTGAGGATTTGAACTGGGAAGGAATTTCATTCCCAACTCCCCTGTCTGACATTGACAAGTTTGAAAAGAAAAATGGATTTGGAATCAATGTGTTTGGATGGGAATACAACACGACTGTGCCGCTGAGAATTTCCAAGTTGCCTGGAATTGATTTGATGCTGTTGAGAAAGATTGAAGAAGATCATGTGAAATCTCACTTCTGCTGGATCAGAAATCTAGATCGTTTGCTGCGTGCACAAGTTTCCAAACACAAGGGAGCGATGCATTTTTGCAGAAGATGTCTGAATCATTTTGGGAGTGAAGCGAAGTTAACAAATCATCTGAGGAGTTGTTCCAAGTTTGAAGCTGTGAGAATTGACATGCCGAAGGAAGGAGAAGTGGTCAAATTCCGGAATTTCCAGAGAAAGCAGAAAATGCCAGTTGTGATTTCCGGTGATTTTGAATCACGTTTGGTGCCAATTGACACAGTCCGACCTTCTGGGAAAAAAAGTTGGTCTGAGAAATTTCAGAAACATGTGGCAGTTTCTTTTGGCTTTCACTGCAAATCAGATGTTGTTGAAAGAGATCCAGTTTTGTTTCGCGCTGACACAGACGAACTGGATGTTGGAAAGAAGTTTGTGGAAGAATTGGTGGAATTTGTGAAAGACATACAGAAAGAAATTGACAAACCGAAGAAGATGAAATTCAGCGAAGAAGACAAAGAGAAGTTTGAATCCGCTGAAATTTGTTGGTTTTGTGAGAAAGAATTCGGAAAAGCCAAAAAAGTGCGTGATCACTGCCATTTCACAGGAGAATTCAGAGGTGCAGCGCATGAACAATGTAATTTGATGTCACGAAAGCCAAATTTCACCCCTGTGTATTTTCACAACTTGAAGGGATATGACGCACACTTGATCATCAAAGCTTTGGGTGATATTGATGGAGACTTGAAAGGCTTACCAGACAATGAAGAGAAATTCATATCTTTCTCGAAGATGATTGAAGTTGGCAGATGGAGAGATGGCCGGGGGAAACTTCACAAAAAATGGCATGAAATTCGATTTCTAGATTCATTAGCTCTTATGAATTCTTCCCTGGAAAGTTTGGTGAAAAACTTAACTGATGATGACTTGATTGAAACCAAACGAGTTTTTGGGGAAGATTGGAAGTTGGCAAGACAAAAAGGAATCTTTCCCTATGAGTGGTTGGACAGTGTAGAGAAATTCAAAGAAAGTTTGCCGGGAAAAGATGCATTCTTCTCCCAGTTGACAGGAGAAGGAGTAAGTGATGAGGACATGACGCGTGCCTGGGAAGTCTGGGAAATGAGAAAGATGCAAAACATGGGAGAATTTCACGATTTCTATTTGATGTCTGATGTGACTTTGCTGGCGGATGTGATTGAAGAATTCAGGAGACTTTGTTTGAAACACTATGGTCTCGATCCTGCCTGGTATTTCACAACACCCGGACTTGCTTTGGATGCTGCCTTGAAAATCAGTAGAGTTGAACTGGAATTGTTGGTTGACCCAGAATTGCTGCTTTTCATTGAAAGGGCAATTCGTGGAGGAATTTCCACAATTTTTCACAGGAGAGCCAGAGCCAACAACCGATATATGGGTGAAGATTTTGACGAGTTGCAACCCATAAAATTCGTTCCCTATTGGGATGCAAATGGTCTTTATGCTTGGGGCATGTCGCAGGATTTGCCAGTTGGGGGATTTGAATGGATGAGTGAGGAAGAATTGGGAAATTGGGAAAGCATTCCCTGCTTGCTGGAAGTGGATGTGGACATTCCAGAAGAATTGCATGACAAATTCAATGATTTTCCTCCCCTGCCTGAGAGAATTGTGGTTGGAGGAGTTGAGAAATTGATTCCGAATTTGTGGGACAAAAAGAAGATCGTTTTGCATTGGAGAGCTTTGAAACAAGCTTTGGAAGAGGGATGTGTGTTGAAGAAAATTTGGCGAGGTGTGAAATTCATCGAAAAACCCTGGCTGAAGACATTCATCGACAAAAATGTGAAACTTCGCCAAGCATCCCGGAATGCATTTGAGAAAGACTTTTTCAAGCTGATGAACAATGCAGTTTTTGGGAAAACGATGGAAAACATCAGAAAACGTGTGGATATTCAACTGGTGAATTCAGAAGCAAAACTTGCGAAATTGTCAGCCCGACCCAACTTTTGCCATCGAACCATTCTGGGGGAGAATCTGGTGGCAGTTCATATGAAACGGACTAAGTTAAAATTCGACAAACCAATCTATGTGGGACAAGCAATTCTGGATATTTCGAAAACGTTGATGTATGAATTTCACTATAACTTCGTGAAGAAAAAGTGGCCGAAAGCACAACTTTGCTTCACTGACACAGATTCCCTGCTGTATGAGATTGAAACAGATGACTTGTTTGATGACATTGCAGGAGATGTTGCAGAAAGATTTGACACGAGTGAATTTGCAGCGGATCATCCCAAAGTGCTGGATGGAACAATTGTGAGGATGAACAAGAAAGTCTTGGGGTTGATGAAAGATGAAACATGCGGGAAACAAATCTTGGAATTTGTGGGTTTGCGATCTAAATGCTATTCCCTGAAAGTGGAAGGTGGGAAAGAAAGCAAGAAATGCAAAGGAGTGAAGAAAAATGTTGTGAAGAAAAACATCAGTCATGAAGACTATGTGAATGTGTTGGAAAGTGGGGAAAGTCAAATGCGTGAGATGGTTGTCATTCGAAGTGAAAAACATGAAATGTCGACAGTGAGAATCAATAAGAAAGCTTTGAGCGCTGACGATGACAAACGAATTGTGTTGGAAGATGGAGTGTCAACTTTGGCGTGGGGGCATTGGAGGGCAGGTGGGAAGATGCCTGAGGTGAAACGACGAATTGAGATGTGTGAAGAGGAAGTGAGCGAACCTCTGCGACCCCCGCGAGTGGAAGCTGAAGAAGTGAAAGAAAATATGAAATCGGAAGAAGATGTGAAAGCAGAGAAATTTGAGAAGAAGAAAGCACAGGTTGAAAGGTATCTGAAGAAGATGCAGAAAGCTGGGGAAAATGTAGTTGCGTTGAGGTTGAAGCAGAAGTTTCATGTGAAAGAAGATGTGCTGCGTGAAATGGGAGTGAGATTTCAGAGAGAGAATGCATTTTTATGAGGATTTCTAACTCATTCTAACCTCCTGTGATCTGTTGAAATTAACTTGAAGAATTTGGTGAGTTTGTGCTTGTTAGCAGAAGTTGTGTTGGGCCAGTAGAAAAAATGAATTAAAGTTTGTGCTGAAAAGTCAAAAATACGCTAGGTGTCGGGGGGATTGAGCGTATTTGTGCTGTGGGAATAAGTGGGGGTGAGTTGGAATCCCCAATTATTAACTACTTACGTTTCTGCCCGTGCGGAGCAAGTTTTGGCAAAATCTCACTTTTGTACTCACCAGATCTCAAAATCGTCGTACTGACCTCAAATCATCGCCAAAAAGCGAAAGAGTGCATTTTATGAAAAATGCACAGAACGTACGTTTCGGGCCGTGCGGAGCAAGTTGTTTGCGAGATTCAGAATGTGCGTTTTGATCTTTTGAAACTTTTCCAGATCATCTGGGGAGAGAGAACACGACAGGCTGAAAGTTTTCCAGTCTTTGTTTTCGAAGATTTGCATTTCTGCATCTAAAATAAATTTTGGAACAGCATCACCACACAGGAGTGGAAGAACCACTCCGAATTTTATTTTTCGCGGTTCGCCGAGTTGGATTTTCTCGACTTGGCATTCTTTCAGATTCATTTTGATTTTGTGAATTTTTGAAACTTTTTCAAAAAATGTCATGAAAATAAAATGTGTTTGACTCGAAACAATTTTTTGCGTGTTGAAGATATTGAATCAGTTGTTGCAATTTTCCCCGAAATTGACTTGGATCCAGAAGAATTTGAAGACGTTTTGTTGGAAATGCATGCTCAAACTCTTCACGACGTTGAAGCAGTTTCACCAAATGTTTTGATTTCCCAATGGAGGGAATTGGATGAATTGGCCATGCGAGATCCGCAGAGAATGGTTTTGATTCGCCAATGGGCGGCGATTTGGCCAAGACAACTGAGGGAACAAGATGCATTTCTTTTCCCAGATGGTTTGGAAACTCAGATTTGCGGGGGAAATCGGGAGGTTGAACTAGAGATTGTGGAAGTTTGATTCCATGCATTTTTGCATAGAATCAAGTCAAAAGAATTTCAGACAGTGGAACAATCGTGGAAGTGCTTTCTCCCCTTTCATTTTTCATCAGCGAGTGACCCAACTTGATTTTTCGTTGAACCTTTGCAGCTTGCCTCCATTGTCTCAAACTGTCAAGACATTTCGCCATTTCCTCCGATTTCCAATTCACTTCATGCGAAATTTCATGAGCATCCAGGAAATGGTTTTCTTTCTTCAGAAATTGATTGATGAACATTGTTCTTGAAAGGCCAAACTCTGCCTCAATTTCTTCAATCGTGGAAAATTCTTTCCCATCTATCCGGGCAAATGGTGCTGTTTCTTTCTTGATCACAAATCGTTTCCCATCCGATCTTCTGCGATAATTTGGATTTTCTCGTTTGAGAATCAGTATCAAATGATTTCTGGGAATGCCAGTTTTCTCTGATGCTTCCTGAAAATTCAAAAAAATCTGCTTTTCACAACCCCCTCCGGGGCTCCCTTCGCTCGCTACCTCCTGAATTGAAAACTTCATTTTAGAACAAAAAAAGTTTTTGAAAAAAAAATGAATCGCGTGACTTTGAGAAGAATGCAGGGTTTTGCCCGCAAAGTGGGTTTGGAGGGTTGGGAGGGAATTCGAGACAAACAAGAAATGTGGAATTTTTTGGATTCAGAAATCAGGAAGGGAGCGAAGCGACCTCTGGAGGGGGAAATTCATCCACCACCGCCACCAACAATGACAAAAATTCATCCCCTGACGAAACGTTGGCGGGAAAGAAATTTGGAGAAGTTGATTGCGGACACAAAAAGTGAAGACAAGAAACGAAAATTCAGACAAGAACTGGCAAATTTGAGAGGATTGGAACTGACTCCAATGTTTGAAGTGAAATCCAGTGCATTGAAAGAATTCGCAACTGATTTGACGATTGAGAATTCGGAAGGATTCACTGGAACTCCTCAAGATTTCTTCCAGATTGTCAAGCCAGATGTCATGCGAGTTTTCCAGGAAAATCCAAGAAACAAAGTGAAGATGATTTTGAAATGTTTGATGTCGAAGATGAATTTGACAACAGGAGAAACTGAATTTGCCACTCCTGCTTTTCATTCAGATGTTGCAACTATTCTGGAAGGCTCAAATGTGTCAGAATTGTTTTCCACCATGACAGGAAAAGTTCTGGAGAATTTCGCGAACTTCCTGCGAACTGGAAGCAACTGGGTTTTTGTGAATGTGGAAGAATTCAGCCTTTCCCTGACTCGTTTTCGCCCGTTGAAAGGATCAAATTTCATCAAAACACCTCCAGCTTTGAGAAGAATTGGGGCAGTTGTAAATATGAAGAATTCTGATGACATGTGTTTCAAATATGCAGTGACTCGCGGAAGATTTCCAGTTGAAAAGAATGCAGAAAGAATCACAGAAATTTTGAAAAAACAAACTGAGGATTTGAACTGGGAAGGAATTTCATTCCCAACTCCCCTGTCTGACATTGACAAGTTTGAAAAGAAAAATGGATTTGGAATCAATGTGTTTGGATGGGAATACAACACGACTGTGCCGCTGAGAATTTCCAAGTTGCCTGGAATTGATTTGATGCTGTTGAGAAAGATTGAAGAAGATCATGTGAAATCTAACTTCTGGTGGATCAGAAATCTAGATCGTTTGCTGCGTGCACAAGTTTCCAAACACAAGGGAGCGATGCATTTTTGCAGAAGATGTCTGAATCATTTTGGGAGTGAAGCGAAGTTAACAAATCATCTGAGGAGTTGTTCCAAGTTTGAAGCTGTGAGAATTGACATGCCGAAGGAAGGAGAAGTGGTCAAATTCCGGAATTTCCAGAGAAAGCAGAAAATGCCAGTTGTGATTTCCGGTGATTTTGAATCACGTTTGGTGCCAATTGACACAGTGCGACCTTCTGGGAAAAAAAGTTGGTCTGAGAAATTTCAGAAACATGTGGCAGTTTCTTTTGGCTTTCACTGCAAATCAGATGTTGTTGAAAGAGATCCAGTTTTGTTTCGCGCTGACACAGACGAACTGGATGTTGGAAAGAAGTTTGTGGAAGAATTGGTGGAATTTGTGAAAGACATACAGAAAGAAATTGACAAACCGAAGAAGATGAAATTCAGCGAAGAAGACAAAGAGAAGTTTGAATCCGCTGAAATTTGTTGGTTTTGTGAGAAAGAATTCGGAAAAGCCAAAAAAGTGCGTGATCACTGCCATTTCACAGGAGAATTCAGAGGTGCAGCGCATGAACAATGTAATTTGATGTCACGAAAGCCAAATTTCACCCCTGTGTATTTTCACAACTTGAAGGGATATGACGCACACTTGATCATCAAAGCTTTGGGTGATATTGATGGAGACTTGAAAGGCTTACCAGACAATGAAGAGAAATTCATATCTTTCTCGAAGATGATTGAAGTTGGCAGATGGAGAGATGGCCGGGGGAAACTTCACAAAAAATGGCATGAAATTCGATTTCTAGATTCATTAGCTCTTATGAATTCTTCCCTGGAAAGTTTGGTGAAAAACTTAACTGATGATGACTTGATTGAAACCAAACGAGTTTTTGGGGAAGATTGGAAGTTGGCAAGACAAAAAGGAATCTTTCCCTATGAGTGGTTGGACAGTGTAGAGAAATTCAAAGAAAGTTTGCCGGGAAAAGATGCATTATTCTCCCAGTTGACAGGAGAAGGAGTAAGTGATGAGGACATGACGCGTGCCTGGGAAGTCTGGGAAATGAGAAAGATGCAAAACATGGGAGAATTTCACGATTTCTATTTAATGTCTGATGTGACTTTGCTGGCGGATGTGATTGAAGAATTCAGGAGACTTTGTTTGAAACACTATGGTCTCGATCCTGCCTGGTATTTCACAACACCCGGACTTGCTTTGGATGCTGCCTTGAAAATCAGTAGAGTTGAACTGGAATTGTTGGTTGACCCAGAATTGCTGCTTTTCATTGAAAGGGCAATTCGTGGAGGAATTTCCACAATTTTTCACAGGAGAGCCAGAGCCAACAACCGATATATGGGTGAAGATTTTGACGAGTTGCAACCCATAAAATTCGTTCCCTATTGGGATGCAAATGGTCTTTATGCTTGGGGCATGTCGCAGGATTTGCCAGTTGGGGGATTTGAATGGATGAGTGAGGAAGAATTGGGAAATTGGGAAAGCATTCCCTGCTTGCTGGAAGTGGATGTGGACATTCCAGAAGAATTGCATGACAAATTCAATGATTTTCCTCCCCTGCCTGAGAGAATTGTGGTTGGAGGAGTTGAGAAATTGATTCCGAATTTGTGGGACAAAAAGAAGATCGTTTTGCATTGGAGAGCTTTGAAACAAGCTTTGGAAGAGGGATGTGTGTTGAAGAAAATTTGGCGAGGTGTGAAATTCATCGAAAAACCCTGGCTGAAGACATTCATCGACAAAAATGTGAAACTTCGCCAAGCATCCCGGAATGCATTTGAGAAAGACTTTTTCAAGCTGATGAACAATGCAGTTTTTGGGAAAACGATGGAAAACATCAGAAAACGTGTGGATATTCAACTGGTGAATTCAGAAGCAAAACTTGCGAAATTGTCAGCCCGACCCAACTTTTGCCATCGAACCATTCTGGGGGAGAATCTGGTGGCAGTTCATATGAAACGGACTAAGTTAAAATTCGACAAACCAATCTATGTGGGACAAGCAATTCTGGATATTTCGAAAACGTTGATGTATGAATTTCACTATAACTTCGTGAAGAAAAAGTGGCCGAAAGCACAACTTTGCTTCACTGACACAGATTCCCTGCTGTATGAGATTGAAACAGATGACTTGTTTGATGACATTGCAGGAGATGTTGCAGAAAGATTTGACACGAGTGAATTTGCAGCGGATCATCCCAAAGTGCTGGATGGAACAATTGTGAGGATGAACAAGAAAGTCTTGGGGTTGATGAAAGATGAAACATGCGGGAAACAAATCTTGGAATTTGTGGGTTTGCGATCTAAATGCTATTCCCTGAAAGTGGAAGGTGGGAAAGAAAGCAAGAAATGCAAAGGAGTGAAGAAAAATGTTGTGAAGAAAAACATCAGTCATGAAGACTATGTGAATGTGTTGGAAAGTGGGGAAAGTCAAATGCGTGAGATGGTTGTCATTCGAAGTGAAAAACATGAAATGTCGACAGTGAGAATCAATAAGAAAGCTTTGAGCGCTGACGATGACAAACGAATTGTGTTGGAAGATGGAGTGTCAACTTTGGCGTGGGGGCATTGGAGGGCAGGTGGGAAGATGCCTGAGGTGAAACGACGAATTGAGATGTGTGAAGAGGAAGTGAGCGAACCTCTGCGACCCCCGCGAGTGGAAGCTGAAGAAGTGAAAGAAAATATGAAATCGGAAGAAGATGTGAAAGCAGAGAAATTTGAGAAGAAGAAAGCACAGGTTGAAAGGTATCTGAAGAAGATGCAGAAAGCTGGGGAAAATGTAGTTGCGTTGAGGTTGAAGCAGAAGTTTCATGTGAAAGAAGATGTGCTGCGTGAAATGGGAGTGAGATTTCAGAGAGAGAATGCATTTTTATGAGGATTTCTAACTCATTCTCACCTCCTGTGATCTGTTGAAATTAACTTGAAGAATTTGGTGAGTTTGTGCTTGTTAGCAGAAGTTGTGTTGGGCCAGTAGAAAAAATGAATTAAAGTTTGTGCTGAAAAGTCAAAAATACGCTAGGTGTCGGGGGGATTGAGCGTATTTGTGCTGTGGGAATAAGTGGGGGTGAGTTGGAATCCCCAATTATTAACTACTTACGTTTCTGCCCGTGCGGAGCAAGTTTTGGCAAAATCTCACTTTTGTACTCACCAGATCTCAAAATCGTCGTACTGACCTCAAATCATCGCCAAAAAGCGAAAGAGTGCATTTTATGAAAAATGCACAGAACGTACGTTTCGGGCCGTGCGGAGCAAGTTGTTTGCGAGATTCAGAATGTGCGTTTTGATCTTTTGAAACTTTTCCAGATCATCTGGGGAGAGAGAACACGACAGGCTGAAAGTTTTCCAGTCTTTGTTTTCGAAGATTTGCATTTCTGCATCTAAAATAAATTTTGGAACAGCATCACCACACAGGAGTGGAAGAACCACTCCGAATTTTATTTTTCGCGGTTCGCCGAGTTGGATTTTCTCGACTTGGCATTCTTTCAGATTCATTTTGATTTTGTGAATTTTTGAAACTTTTTCAAAAAATGTCATGAAAATAAAATGTGTTTGACTCGAAACAATTTTTTGCGTGTTGAAGATATTGAATCAGTTGTTGCAATTTTCCCCGAAATTGACTTGGATCCAGAAGAATTTGAAGACGTTTTGTTGGAAATGCATGCTCAAACTCTTCACGACGTTGAAGCAGTTTCACCAAATGTTTTGATTTCCCAATGGAGGGAATTGGATGAATTGGCCATGCGAGATCCGCAGAGAATGGTTTTGATTCGCCAATGGGCGGCGATTTGGCCAAGAGAACTGAGGGAACAAGATGCATTTCTTTTCCCAGATGGTTTGGAAACTCAGATTTGCGGGGGAAATCGGGAGGTTGAACTAGAGATTGTGGAAGTTTGATTCCATGCATTTTTGCATAGAATCAAGTCAAAAGAATTTCAGACAGTGGAACAATCGTGGAAGTGCTTTCTCCCCTTTCATTTTTCATCAGCGAGTGACCCAACTTGATTTTTCGTTGAACCTTTGCAGCTTGCCTCCATTGTCTCAAACTGTCAAGACATTTCGCCATTTCCTCCGATTTCCAATTCACTTCATGCGAAATTTCATGAGCATCCAGGAAATGGTTTTCTTTCTTCAGAAATTGATTGATGAACATTGTTCTTGAAAGGCCAAATTCTGCCTCAATTTCTTCAATCGTGGAAAATTCTTTCCCATCTATCCGGGCAAATGGTGCTGTTTCCCATCCGATCTTCTGCGATAATTTGGATTTTCTCGTTTGAGAATCAGTATCAAATGATTTCTGGGAATGCCAGTTTTCTCTGATGCTTCCTGAAAATTCAAAAAAATCTGCTTTTCACAACCCCCTCCGGGGCTCCCTTCGCTCGCTACCTCCTGAATTGAAAACTTCATTTTAGAACAAAAAAAGTTTTTGAAAAAAAAATGAATCGCGTGACTTTGAGAAGAATGCAGGGTTTTGCCCGCAAAGTGGGTTTGGAGGGTTGGGAGGGAATTCGAGACAAACAAGAAATGTGGAATTTTTTGGATTCAGAAATCAGGAAGGGAGCGAAGCGACCTCTGGAGGGGGAAATTCATCCACCACCGCCACCAACAATGACAAAAATTCATCCCCTGACGAAACGTTGGCGGGAAAGAAATTTGGAGAAGTTGATTGCGGACACAAAAAGTGAAGACAAGAAACGAAAATTCAGACAAGAACTGGCAAATTTGAGAGGATTGGAACTGACTCCAATGTTTGAAGTGAAATCCAGTGCATTGAAAGAATTCGCAACTGATTTGACGATTGAGAATTCGGAAGGATTCACTGGAACTCCTCAAGATTTCTTCCAGATTGTCAAGCCAGATGTCATGCGAGTTTTCCAGGAAAATCCAAGAAACAAAGTGAAGATGATTTTGAAATGTTTGATGTCGAAGATGAATTTGACAACAGGAGAAACTGAATTTGCCACTCCTGCTTTTCATTCAGATGTTGCAACTATTCTGGAAGGCTCAAATGTGTCAGAATTGTTTTCCACCATGACAGGAAAAGTTCTGGAGAATTTCGCGAACTTCCTGCGAACTGGAAGCAACTGGGTTTTTGTGAATGTGGAAGAATTCAGCCTTTCCCTGACTCGTTTTCGCCCGTTGAAAGGATCAAATTTCATCAAAACACCTCCAGCTTTGAGAAGAATTGGGGCAGTTGTAAATATGAAGAATTCTGATGACATGTGTTTCAAATATGCAGTGACTCGCGGAAGATTTCCAGTTGAAAAGAATGCAGAAAGAATCACAGAAATTTTGAAAAAACAAACTGAGGATTTGAACTGGGAAGGAATTTCATTCCCAACTCCCCTGTCTGACATTGACAAGTTTGAAAAGAAAAATGGATTTGGAATCAATGTGTTTGGATGGGAATACAACACGACTGTGCCGCTGAGAATTTCCAAGTTGCCTGGAATTGATTTGATGCTGTTGAGAAAGATTGAAGAAGATCATGTGAAATCTAACTTCTGGTGGATCAGAAATCTAGATCGTTTGCTGCGTGCACAAGTTTCCAAACACAAGGGAGCGATGCATTTTTGCAGAAGATGTCTGAATCATTTTGGGAGTGAAGCGAAGTTAACAAATCATCTGAGGAGTTGTTCCAAGTTTGAAGCTGTGAGAATTGACATGCCGAAGGAAGGAGAAGTGGTCAAATTCCGGAATTTCCAGAGAAAGCAGAAAATGCCAGTTGTGATTTCCGGTGATTTTGAATCACGTTTGGTGCCAATTGACACAGTGCGACCTTCTGGGAAAAAAAGTTGGTCTGAGAAATTTCAGAAACATGTGGCAGTTTCTTTTGGCTTTCACTGCAAATCAGATGTTGTTGAAAGAGATCCAGTTTTGTTTCGCGCTGACACAGACGAACTGGATGTTGGAAAGAAGTTTGTGGAAGAATTGGTGGAATTTGTGAAAGACATACAGAAAGAAATTGACAAACCGAAGAAGATGAAATTCAGCGAAGAAGACAAAGAGAAGTTTGAATCCGCTGAAATTTGTTGGTTTTGTGAGAAAGAATTCGGAAAAGCCAAAAAAGTGCGTGATCACTGCCATTTCACAGGAGAATTCAGAGGTGCAGCGCATGAACAATGTAATTTGATGTCACGAAAGCCAAATTTCACCCCTGTGTATTTTCACAACTTGAAGGGATATGACGCACACTTGATCATCAAAGCTTTGGGTGATATTGATGGAGACTTGAAAGGCTTACCAGACAATGAAGAGAAATTCATATCTTTCTCGAAGATGATTGAAGTTGGCAGATGGAGAGATGGCCGGGGGAAACTTCACAAAAAATGGCATGAAATTCGATTTCTAGATTCATTAGCTCTTATGAATTCTTCCCTGGAAAGTTTGGTGAAAAACTTAACTGATGATGACTTGATTGAAACCAAACGAGTTTTTGGGGAAGATTGGAAGTTGGCAAGACAAAAAGGAATCTTTCCCTATGAGTGGTTGGACAGTGTAGAGAAATTCAAAGAAAGTTTGCCGGGAAAAGATGCATTATTCTCCCAGTTGACAGGAGAAGGAGTAAGTGATGAGGACATGACGCGTGCCTGGGAAGTCTGGGAAATGAGAAAGATGCAAAACATGGGAGAATTTCACGATTTCTATTTAATGTCTGATGTGACTTTGCTGGCGGATGTGATTGAAGAATTCAGGAGACTTTGTTTGAAACACTATGGTCTCGATCCTGCCTGGTATTTCACAACACCCGGACTTGCTTTGGATGCTGCCTTGAAAATCAGTAGAGTTGAACTGGAATTGTTGGTTGACCCAGAATTGCTGCTTTTCATTGAAAGGGCAATTCGTGGAGGAATTTCCACAATTTTTCACAGGAGAGCCAGAGCCAACAACCGATATATGGGTGAAGATTTTGACGAGTTGCAACCCATAAAATTCGTTCCCTATTGGGATGCAAATGGTCTTTATGCTTGGGGCATGTCGCAGGATTTGCCAGTTGGGGGATTTGAATGGATGAGTGAGGAAGAATTGGGAAATTGGGAAAGCATTCCCTGCTTGCTGGAAGTGGATGTGGACATTCCAGAAGAATTGCATGACAAATTCAATGATTTTCCTCCCCTGCCTGAGAGAATTGTGGTTGGAGGAGTTGAGAAATTGATTCCGAATTTGTGGGACAAAAAGAAGATCGTTTTGCATTGGAGAGCTTTGAAACAAGCTTTGGAAGAGGGATGTGTGTTGAAGAAAATTTGGCGAGGTGTGAAATTCATCGAAAAACCCTGGCTGAAGACATTCATCGACAAAAATGTGAAACTTCGCCAAGCATCCCGGAATGCATTTGAGAAAGACTTTTTCAAGCTGATGAACAATGCAGTTTTTGGGAAAACGATGGAAAACATCAGAAAACGTGTGGATATTCAACTGGTGAATTCAGAAGCAAAACTTGCGAAATTGTCAGCCCGACCCAACTTTTGCCATCGAACCATTCTGGGGGAGAATCTGGTGGCAGTTCATATGAAACGGACTAAGTTAAAATTCGACAAACCAATCTATGTGGGACAAGCAATTCTGGATATTTCGAAAACGTTGATGTATGAATTTCACTATAACTTCGTGAAGAAAAAGTGGCCGAAAGCACAACTTTGCTTCACTGACACAGATTCCCTGCTGTATGAGATTGAAACAGATGACTTGTTTGATGACATTGCAGGAGATGTTGCAGAAAGATTTGACACGAGTGAATTTGCAGCGGATCATCCCAAAGTGCTGGATGGAACAATTGTGAGGATGAACAAGAAAGTCTTGGGGTTGATGAAAGATGAAACATGCGGGAAACAAATCTTGGAATTTGTGGGTTTGCGATCTAAATGCTATTCCCTGAAAGTGGAAGGTGGGAAAGAAAGCAAGAAATGCAAAGGAGTGAAGAAAAATGTTGTGAAGAAAAACATCAGTCATGAAGACTATGTGAATGTGTTGGAAAGTGGGGAAAGTCAAATGCGTGAGATGGTTGTCATTCGAAGTGAAAAACATGAAATGTCGACAGTGAGAATCAATAAGAAAGCTTTGAGCGCTGACGATGACAAACGAATTGTGTTGGAAGATGGAGTGTCAACTTTGGCGTGGGGGCATTGGAGGGCAGGTGGGAAGATGCCTGAGGTGAAACGACGAATTGAGATGTGTGAAGAGGAAGTGAGCGAACCTCTGCGACCCCCGCGAGTGGAAGCTGAAGAAGTGAAAGAAAATATGAAATCGGAAGAAGATGTGAAAGCAGAGAAATTTGAGAAGAAGAAAGCACAGGTTGAAAGGTATCTGAAGAAGATGCAGAAAGCTGGGGAAAATGTAGTTGCGTTGAGGTTGAAGCAGAAGTTTCATGTGAAAGAAGATGTGCTGCGTGAAATGGGAGTGAGATTTCAGAGAGAGAATGCATTTTTATGAGGATTTCTAACTCATTCTCACCTCCTGTGATCTGTTGAAATTAACTTGAAGAATTTGGTGAGTTTGTGCTTGTTAGCAGAAGTTGTGTTGGGCCAGTAGAAAAAATGAATTAAAGTTTGTGCTGAAAAGTCAAAAATACGCTAGGTGTCGGGGGGATTGAGCGTATTTGTGCTGTGGGAATAAGTGGGGGTGAGTTGGAATCCCCAATTATTAACTACTTACGTTTCTGCCCGTGCGGAGCAAGTTTTGGCAAAATCTCACTTTTGTACTCACCAGATCTCAAAATCGTCGTACTGACCTCAAATCATCGCCAAAAAGCGAAAGAGTGCATTTTATGAAAAATGCACAGAACGTACGTTTCGGGCCGTGCGGAGCAAGTTGTTTGCGAGATTCAGAATGTGCGTTTTGATCTTTTGAAACTTTTCCAGATCATCTGGGGAGAGAGAACACGACAGGCTGAAAGTTTTCCAGTCTTTGTTTTCGAAGATTTGCATTTCTGCATCTAAAATAAATTTTGGAACAGCATCACCACACAGGAGTGGAAGAACCACTCCGAATTTTATTTTTCGCGGTTCGCCGAGTTGGATTTTCTCGACTTGGCATTCTTTCAGATTCATTTTGATTTTGTGAATTTTTGAAACTTTTTCAAAAAATGTCATGAAAATAAAATGTGTTTGACTCGAAACAATTTTTTGCGTGTTGAAGATATTGAATCAGTTGTTGCAATTTTCCCCGAAATTGACTTGGATCCAGAAGAATTTGAAGACGTTTTGTTGGAAATGCATGCTCAAACTCTTCACGACGTTGAAGCAGTTTCACCAAATGTTTTGATTTCCCAATGGAGGGAATTGGATGAATTGGCCATGCGAGATCCGCAGAGAATGGTTTTGATTCGCCAATGGGCGGCGATTTGGCCAAGAGAACTGAGGGAACAAGATGCATTTCTTTTCCCAGATGGTTTGGAAACTCAGATTTGCGGGGGAAATCGGGAGGTTGAACTAGAGATTGTGGAAGTTTGATTCCATGCATTTTTGCATAGAATCAAGTCAAAAGAATTTCAGACAGTGGAACAATCGTGGAAGTGCTTTCTCCCCTTTCATTTTTCATCAGCGAGTGACCCAACTTGATTTTTCGTTGAACCTTTGCAGCTTGCCTCCATTGTCTCAAACTGTCAAGACATTTCGCCATTTCCTCCGATTTCCAATTCACTTCATGCGAAATTTCATGAGCATCCAGGAAATGGTTTTCTTTCTTCAGAAATTGATTGACTGAACATTGTTCTTGAAAGGCCAAACTCTGCCTCAATTTCTTCAATCGTGGAAAATTCTTTCCCATCTATCCGGGCAAATGGTGCTGTTTCCCATCCGATCTTCTGCGATAATTTGGATTTTCTCGTTTGAGAATCAGTATCAAATGATTTCTGGGAATGCCAGTTTTCTCTGATGCTTCCTGAAAATTCAAAACAATCTGCTTTTCACAACCCCCTCCGGGGCTCCCTTCGCTCGCTACCTCCTGAATTGAAAACTTCATTTTAGAACAAAAAAAGTTTTTGAAAAAAAAATGAATCGCGTGACTTTGAGAAGAATGCAGGGTTTTGCCCGCAAAGTGGGTTTGGAGGGTTGGGAGGGAATTCGAGACAAACAAGAAATGTGGGATTTTTTGGATTCAGAAATCAGGAAGGGAGCGAAGCGACCTCTGGAGGGGGAAATTCATCCACCACCGCCACCAACAATGACAAAAATTCATCCCCTGACGAAACGTTGGCGGGAAAGAAATTTGGAGAAGTTGATTGCGGACACAAAAAGTGAAGACAAGAAACGAAAATTCAGACAAGAACTGGCAAATTTGAGAGGATTGGAACTGACTCCAATGTTTGAAGTGAAATCCAGTGCATTGAAAGAATTCGCAACTGATTTGACGATTGAGAATTCGGAAGGATTCACTGGAACTCCTCAAGATTTCTTCCAGATTGTCAAGCCAGATGTCATGCGAGTTTTCCAGGAAAATCCAAGAAACAAAGTGAAGATGATTTTGAAATGTTTGATGTCGAAGATGAATTTGACAACAGGAGAAACTGAATTTGCCACTCCTGCTTTTCATTCAGATGTTGCAACTATTCTGGAAGGCTCAAATGTGTCAGAATTGTTTTCCACCATGACAGGAAAAGTTCTGGAGAATTTCGCGAACTTCCTGCGAACTGGAAGCAACTGGGTTTTTGTGAATGTGGAAGAATTCAGCCTTTCCCTGACTCGTTTTCGCCCGTTGAAAGGATCAAATTTCATCAAAACACCTCCAGCTTTGAGAAGAATTGGGGCAGTTGTAAATATGAAGAATTCTGATGACATGTGTTTCAAATATGCAGTGACTCGCGGAAGATTTCCAGTTGAAAAGAATGCAGAAAGAATCACAGAAATTTTGAAAAAACAAACTGAGGATTTGAACTGGGAAGGAATTTCATTCCCAACTCCCCTGTCTGACATTGACAAGTTTGAAAAGAAAAATGGATTTGGAATCAATGTGTTTGGATGGGAATACAACACGACTGTGCCGCTGAGAATTTCCAAGTTGCCTGGAATTGATTTGATGCTGTTGAGAAAGATTGAAGAAGATCATGTGAAATCTAACTTCTGGTGGATCAGAAATCTAGATCGTTTGCTGCGTGCACAAGTTTCCAAACACAAGGGAGCGATGCATTTTTGCAGAAGATGTCTGAATCATTTTGGGAGTGAAGCGAAGTTAACAAATCATCTGAGGAGTTGTTCCAAGTTTGAAGCTGTGAGAATTGACATGCCGAAGGAAGGAGAAGTGGTCAAATTCCGGAATTTCCAGAGAAAGCAGAAAATGCCAGTTGTGATTTCCGGTGATTTTGAATCACGTTTGGTGCCAATTGACACAGTGCGACCTTCTGGGAAAAAAAGTTGGTCTGAGAAATTTCAGAAACATGTGGCAGTTTCTTTTGGCTTTCACTGCAAATCAGATGTTGTTGAAAGAGATCCAGTTTTGTTTCGCGCTGACACAGACGAACTGGATGTTGGAAAGAAGTTTGTGGAAGAATTGGTGGAATTTGTGAAAGACATACAGAAAGAAATTGACAAACCGAAGAAGATGAAATTCAGCGAAGAAGACAAAGAGAAGTTTGAATCCGCTGAAATTTGTTGGTTTTGTGAGAAAGAATTCGGAAAAGCCAAAAAAGTGCGTGATCACTGCCATTTCACAGGAGAATTCAGAGGTGCAGCGCATGAACAATGTAATTTGATGTCACGAAAGCCAAATTTCACCCCTGTGTATTTTCACAACTTGAAGGGATATGACGCACACTTGATCATCAAAGCTTTGGGTGATATTGATGGAGACTTGAAAGGCTTACCAGACAATGAAGAGAAATTCATATCTTTCTCGAAGATGATTGAAGTTGGCAGATGGAGAGATGGCCGGGGGAAACTTCACAAAAAATGGCATGAAATTCGATTTCTAGATTCATTAGCTCTTATGAATTCTTCCCTGGAAAGTTTGGTGAAAAACTTAACTGATGATGACTTGATTGAAACCAAACGAGTTTTTGGGGAAGATTGGAAGTTGGCAAGACAAAAAGGAATCTTTCCCTATGAGTGGTTGGACAGTGTAGAGAAATTCAAAGAAAGTTTGCCGGGAAAAGATGCATTATTCTCCCAGTTGACAGGAGAAGGAGTAAGTGATGAGGACATGACGCGTGCCTGGGAAGTCTGGGAAATGAGAAAGATGCAAAACATGGGAGAATTTCACGATTTCTATTTAATGTCTGATGTGACTTTGCTGGCGGATGTGATTGAAGAATTCAGGAGACTTTGTTTGAAACACTATGGTCTCGATCCTGCCTGGTATTTCACAACACCCGGACTTGCTTTGGATGCTGCCTTGAAAATCAGTAGAGTTGAACTGGAATTGTTGGTTGACCCAGAATTGCTGCTTTTCATTGAAAGGGCAATTCGTGGAGGAATTTCCACAATTTTTCACAGGAGAGCCAGAGCCAACAACCGATATATGGGTGAAGATTTTGACGAGTTGCAACCCATAAAATTCGTTCCCTATTGGGATGCAAATGGTCTTTATGCTTGGGGCATGTCGCAGGATTTGCCAGTTGGGGGATTTGAATGGATGAGTGAGGAAGAATTGGGAAATTGGGAAAGCATTCCCTGCTTGCTGGAAGTGGATGTGGACATTCCAGAAGAATTGCATGACAAATTCAATGATTTTCCTCCCCTGCCTGAGAGAATTGTGGTTGGAGGAGTTGAGAAATTGATTCCGAATTTGTGGGACAAAAAGAAGATCGTTTTGCATTGGAGAGCTTTGAAACAAGCTTTGGAAGAGGGATGTGTGTTGAAGAAAATTTGGCGAGGTGTGAAATTCATCGAAAAACCCTGGCTGAAGACATTCATCGACAAAAATGTGAAACTTCGCCAAGCATCCCGGAATGCATTTGAGAAAGACTTTTTCAAGCTGATGAACAATGCAGTTTTTGGGAAAACGATGGAAAACATCAGAAAACGTGTGGATATTCAACTGGTGAATTCAGAAGCAAAACTTGCGAAATTGTCAGCCCGACCCAACTTTTGCCATCGAACCATTCTGGGGGAGAATCTGGTGGCAGTTCATATGAAACGGACTAAGTTAAAATTCGACAAACCAATCTATGTGGGACAAGCAATTCTGGATATTTCGAAAACGTTGATGTATGAATTTCACTATAACTTCGTGAAGAAAAAGTGGCCGAAAGCACAACTTTGCTTCACTGACACAGATTCCCTGCTGTATGAGATTGAAACAGATGACTTGTTTGATGACATTGCAGGAGATGTTGCAGAAAGATTTGACACGAGTGAATTTGCAGCGGATCATCCCAAAGTGCTGGATGGAACAATTGTGAGGATGAACAAGAAAGTCTTGGGGTTGATGAAAGATGAAACATGCGGGAAACAAATCTTGGAATTTGTGGGTTTGCGATCTAAATGCTATTCCCTGAAAGTGGAAGGTGGGAAAGAAAGCAAGAAATGCAAAGGAGTGAAGAAAAATGTTGTGAAGAAAAACATCAGTCATGAAGACTATGTGAATGTGTTGGAAAGTGGGGAAAGTCAAATGCGTGAGATGGTTGTCATTCGAAGTGAAAAACATGAAATGTCGACAGTGAGAATCAATAAGAAAGCTTTGAGCGCTGACGATGACAAACGAATTGTGTTGGAAGATGGAGTGTCAACTTTGGCGTGGGGGCATTGGAGGGCAGGTGGGAAGATGCCTGAGGTGAAACGACGAATTGAGATGTGTGAAGAGGAAGTGAGCGAACTTCTGCGACCCCCGCGAGTGGAAGCTGAAGAAGTGAAAGAAAATATGAAATCGGAAGAAGATGTGAAAGCAGAGAAATTTGAGAAGAAGAAAGCACAGGTTGAAAGGTATCTGAAGAAGATGCAGAAAGCTGGGGAAAATGTAGTTGCGTTGAGGTTGAAGCAGAAGTTTCATGTGAAAGAAGATGTGCTGCGTGAAATGGGAGTGAGATTTCAGAGAGAGAATGCATTTTTATGAGGATTTCTAACTCATTCTCACCTCCTGTGATCTGTTGAAATTAACTTGAAGAATTTGGTGAGTTTGTGCTTGTTAGCAGAAGTTGTGTTGGGCCAGTAGAAAAAATGAATTAAAGTTTGTGCTGAAAAGTCAAAAATACGCTAGGTGTCGGGGGGATTGAGCGTATTTGTGCTGTGGGAATAAGTGGGGGTGAGTTGGAATCCCCAATTATTAACTACTTACGTTTCTGCCCGTGCGGAGCAAGTTTTGGCAAAATCTCACTTTTGTACTCACCAGATCTCAAAATCGTCGTACTGACCTCAAATCATCGCCAAAAAGCGAAAGAGTGCATTTTATGAAAAATGCACAGAACGTACGTTTCGGGCCGTGCGGAGCAAGTTTTGGCAAAATCTCACTTTTCAGCTCACCAGATCTGAAAATCGTCGTACTGACCTCAAATCATCGACAAATGCCGAAACGGTGCATTTCTATGACCAACAAGCGAAAACAGTGTATTTCTATTGAAAGTGCACAAATTGCACGTTTGGGGCCATGCGGAGCAACTTTTGGCAAAATCTCACATTTGAGCACAACAGATCTCAAAATCGTCGTACTGGCCTCAAATGAGCGACATCAAACGGGGAATGTCTTCCTCTTCTATGCCGCCCTTCCTGACGTGCATTTGTAGATGACGTTGAAGGTTGTAGCCGTTAAAGATGCAGCCTGTTATCCTACACATCCTCTCGTTATGATGGCTTCTTTTCTTCTGCTCGCTGTCGCTCTTCAGGGGACTTGCTGCTTTCTTTTTCGTTTTCTTTACGGGCGCTTCGTCATCGCTCTTCAGGGGACTTGCTGTTTTCTTTTTCGTTTTCTTTACGGGCGCTTGGAAATCGCTCTCGCTGTCTGTTGTAAGGGCACTTGCTGTTTTCTCCTTTGCCTTCTTTACAGGTTCGTAGTCGCTCTCACTGTCTGTTGGTGTGGCTTTTCTTTTCCTGGACTTCTTCTCTTCCTCGTCTCTCTCAGTGTCCTATCTGCATCGCCACCTGTTTGATTTCGTTTAAGTGAAACGTTTCTGGCGCACAGTCTAGCGTTAACTTGTACATTCCATATAATGTCTCAGTGCCAAGGGCTCTTGAGGCTTGGTCATCAATCTCTCATTGCTGAGATATCATCGACATGCACCCCAAGGCCCGTTTGGCGCACCTTTGTAGCACCCTCGAGGCTAGGTCATCAATCTCTCGTTGCTGAGAGATCCAGAACATGCACCCCAAGGCCCGTTAGGCGCACCTTTGTAGCATTTCAAGGCCCTAAGCATCCGCTGCTTGGTAAAGAACTGCACAGTGGCGATAATCGGAGCGAAACGTGTTCCAGTTAATGTCTTTGTCCTTGTTGTACGGTACTCTTTGTCTTTTTACCTTCAAGACATCCTTCGCTGCTTGGTCACCATTATAAGCATGATATTATATTATATTATATGATATTATATTATATTATATTATATTATATTATATTATTATATTATATTATATTATATTATATTATATTATATTATATTATATTATATTATATTATATTATATTATATTATATTATATTATATTATAGTAGCTTCTGTTGAGGTGTTTTCGCATGTGTTCGAGGCTTTGAACTAGAAGCATAAGGTTGAGCCGATATTAAAACCGAGTGTATTCGCAGATAGTATTAAAGTCATGCTATATATCCTGCAAATTTGAATTTGTTTGATGTAATCCCCTCAGAGATATTAACGATCAAATTGTAGCCTGGTGTCCATGTTTGAAAAACTTGTAAACAAGGCTAGAAACAAACCGTTGAGCCGATAATAACGTCGAGTGTATTGGCAAATAGTATTAAAAACGTTGTATATATCCTGCGAATTTGAGGAAGTGTGATAAAATCCCGTCAGAGATATTAACGTTCAAAGTATAGCCTCGTTTGCATGTTTGACGCACTTTTGGATCCGCCATATTGGACAAAATTCAACTGTTAATAACTCGCACGTTTTAGAAACTGTTTCCTTGACTTTAGCCACACGTTTAGATCACTTTGGGATCTAACTCGATTGATATAAACACTGTCATAAACACAAGATCTGACGATGTTATTAACAGCTGAAATTTGCAGCTAATTAATTATTCAGTTATTAATTACTCCTGAGCACAATGATGAATTCACGCAAAACTTACATCGAAGTGTTCCTTTCCTGTTGTATCAACTACATCTATCATAAAAGTATAGATAAACCCTCGTCCTTTATCTCTAAAAGCCATAAAGTGATTTCTTGAGGGGAGGGTTAAATATCTAAAGATAAACTGCTGACTACGCAAAAGCAAACACTTTCGGTTGGGAAAATAGTTTCCTAGAGTAGCACTAGGACCTTATGTCATTGTTCTGATAGTTGGTTTGGTCGTGCATAGTCTTCAAAAGGTCTAAATAGAGTACAAATGCGGAGCACAAAAGAGCGTGTACTCACCGCTCCATGGCTTGTCCCTGCTGTGATGACCAGCTTCATGTACGGACACCGATATGTCTGAAAACGTACCCCATCATAACTCCTAAAGTATTACCGCTTTAGACTTCAAATTTAGCAGATAGTACAAAATTATAAGGTTAGTAGATTGACAGTGTCGATGTCTCGTTGTGACGTCATTATGACATCATTAAAAATGGCTAGGAAAAAACATATTTTTTGAGACCTAAAAGACTACTTTTATTTTGTACTATGGAATCTTTTTACCCAACCAAGTTGTATATTTTGTGCCATTTGGCGATGTAAAGTGGAAATAAGCTAAGCCACAAATTGCCACTTCGGCGGAACAGTGTCATTACTATGCATTTCCGAAGAGTATTCACGAAGTGCAAGGCTAAAACCGATAATGCCCGAAAAATGGCCGAGAGGCTCCGTAATTTTTCTCCTAGGAGCGAACACATTTCTCATAAATTATAACAAACAAACAATTGATTTTTCCATCTTACAAACATTAGCTAAGCAAGTGCAACAAAGTAAAGCGGCCCAAAATAGACTGAGCTGTTAAAACGCACGCATTTTGGTTTCACATAAATGTCACGATTGACACTGCCTCTCCAGCAAACGAAGGCAACTTTGGTTTCCAGCTAAACTGTAATCCACTTCAATCCTTGCAATCCTGCGCTTTGTCCCCAAACTTCTACTTTTATTTTGTACTATAGGATCTTTTTATCCAAGTAAGTTGTATATTTTGTGCCATTTGTCGATATAACGTGGAAATAAGTTAAGCGACATTTTGCCACCTCGGTGGGACAATCTCATCAGTACCATTTACGAAGACTATTCACGAAGTGCGATGGCTAAAACCGAAAATGCCCGAAATATTTACGAAGAGGCTCCGTAATTTTTCTCCTAGGAGCGAACAAATTTCTCATAAGTTTTGAAAAACAAACAATTGATTTTTCCATGTTACAATCATTAGCTAAGCAAATGCAACAAAGTAGAGCGGCCCAAAATAGACTGATCCGTTAAAACGCACGCATTTTGATTTCAGATAAATGTCACGATTGACAATGCCTCTCCTGCAAACAAAGGCAACTTTGATATCAAGCTAAACTGTAATCCACTTCAAAACTTGCAATCCTGCGATTTAGCAATAAACTACTTCTTTTGTTTTGTACTTTGAGATATTTTTATCCAACCAAGTTGTATATTTTGTGCCATTTGGCGATATAACGTGGAAATAAGCTAAGCGACATTTTGTCATTTTGGCGGGGCAGTGTCATTACTATGCATTTACGAAGAGTATTCACGACGTGCGACGGCTAAAACCGATAATGCAGGAAATATTGACGAAGAGGCTCCGTAATGTTTTCTACTAGGAGCCAACAAATATCTCCTAAGTTATGACAAACAAACAGTTTAGTTTTCTACGTTACAAACGTTGTATAAGCAAATGGAACGAAGTAAAGCAGCTCAAAATAGACTGAGCCTTTATAACGCACGCATTTTGGTTTCAGATAAATGTCACGATTGACACTGCCTCTCCAGCAAACGAAGGCAACTTTGGTTTCCAGCAAAACTGAAATCCACTTCAATCCTTGCAATCCTGCGCTTTGTCTCCAAACTTCTACTTTTATTTTGTACTATAGGATCTTTTTATCCAACTAAGTTGTATATTTTGTGCCATTTGGCGATATAACGTGGAAATAAGCTTAGCGACATTTTGCCATTTCGGTGGGACAATCTCATCAGTATGCATTTACGAAGACTATTTACGAAGTGCGATGGCTAAAACCGAAAATGCCCGAAATATTTACGAAGAGGCTCCGTAATTTTTCTTCCAGGAGAGAACAAATTTCTCATAAGTTATAAGAAACAACCAATTGATTTTTCCATCTTTCAAACATTAGCTAAGCAAATGCAACAAAGTAAAGCGGCCCAAAATAGACTGAGCCGTTAAAACGCACGCATTTTGATTTTAGATAAATGCCACGATTGACAATGCCTCTCCTGAAACAAAGGCAACTTTGATATCAAGCTAAACTGTAATCCACTTCAATCCTTGCAATCCCGCGCTTTATCTTTAAAAGACTACATTTGTTTTGTACTATAGGATCTTTTTATCCAACTAAGTTGTATATTTTGTGCCATTTGTCGATATAACGTGGAAATAAGTTAAGCGACATTTTGCCACTTCGGCGGAACAGTGTCATTATAGTATGCATTTACGAAGAGTATTCCAAAGTGCGATGGCTAAAACCGAAAATGCCCGAAATATTGACGAAGAGGCTCCGTTATTTTTCTCCTAGGAGCCAACAAATGACTCATAAGTTATGAGAAACAAAATATTTATTTTTTCCATCTTACAAACATTAACTTAGCAAATGCAACGAAGTAAAGCAGCTTAAAATAGACAGAGCCGTAATAACAAACGCATTTTGGTTTCAGATAAGTGCGACGTTGACACTGCCTCTACAGCAAACAAATTCAACTTTCATTTCAAGCTAAACTGTAATCCTCTTGAATCCTTGCAATCCTGCGCTTTATCTCCAAACTACTACTTTTATTTTGTACCATAGGATCTTTTTATCCAACTAAGTTGTATATTTTGTGCCATTTGGCGATATAACGTGGAAATAAGCTAAGCGACATTTTGTCATTTTGGCGGGACAGTGTCATTACTATGCATTTACGAAGAGTATTCACGACGTGCGACGGCTAAAACCGATAATGCCCGAAATATTGACGAAGAGGCTCCGTAATTTTTATTCGTGGCGAAGCACACGAGTTGTAAATCCGGCTTTGACTTTTCTTGTTTTTTTTTCGTTTCACATTAGCGCATGCAAATTTATGCACGCATATTTAAGTCTTTTTCGACGACTATATGGCTTTCGGTCATGAAATACATACCGTAAAACCTCTCCGTGTGTGTACTCGAGAAGCAAGATAAAGAACTACTGCGTACAACTGCACACTTTCAAGACAATTCAAGGCGTTCATGGATGGATAGGACCGTTTGATATTGTGTCCGCCGCTTATTCCTGTGGGATTTTTGCTCTGGCAAGTTCTGTGTTTTATATATGAAACTTGCCATTTGCTTAGCGATCGAGCTCCGGGTCGAGCTTAAGTGTCAGCTACTAAATCTAGTGAATGCAGTGTATACGTGAAAGCACGATGAACAGGTTATCGGAAAGGGTGTTTAAATAAAATTCGCTCACTCTCTCACTCACTCACTCACTCAATCACGCGCTCCTTCCATCAGCTGTAAACTTAGTGAGCAAATGCTTTGTTACGAACACGTTTCGTAACAGGAATTCAACGTGAATCCAACGATAACAATAATTAATTTGATGTAAACGAATATAGACAACAATAAGCTTACAGATGTTTCGCATTTGGAGTTTTTAGTGCAACATTAAAATCGATCTAAAAGGATTTTGCAACCTAAACACGCGTTCTGATGCGTATCTAGCTTAAAATAATAAAATTTAGTTCGTAGGTAGTGTGTGCTCTTGGACAGCGCAGTGTTTGAGTTTGTGGCTTAGTCCCGGACGGCCCGAGTTCGAATCTCCATAAAGTCCCTTTTTTTCCCTTTTTTTTTCGAACTGGACATTATGGAAGTGTTGTACTTTTTTTTTCGTTCGTCAAAAATCCTTACGTTTAATTTAAAAAAATATATATCGAACTGTCTCAGTGTGAAAACGTAAGCTTACGGCAATGTTGCGTTACGCGTTACGCGTTAGCATTTCTTCTCGGGTTGGCTCTT
The DNA here is from genome assembly GCA_022457155.1 of Cladopsammia gracilis. Lineage (NCBI taxonomy): Eukaryota > Metazoa > Cnidaria > Anthozoa > Scleractinia > Dendrophylliidae > Cladopsammia > Cladopsammia gracilis. The sequence goes on from JAJGOT010000728.1 coordinate 50,986, forward strand.
AGGAGCCTTTGATTAGATATAATTTTAAGCTCATGTTTCTCTGGAGTAAAAGCACTCAAATCACTTGGGAATCAATGCTGCAATGAGTTAAAGGCGCCACGAGTTCAAGCTGTGTACAGCTTCTTGTTCTCCTAAAAGCCAACAAATATCTCCTAAGTTATGACAAACAAACAGTTTAGTTTTCTACGTTACAAACGTTGTATAAGCAAATGGAACGAAGTAAAGCAGCTCAAAATAGACTGAGCCGTTATAGCGCACGCATTTTGGTTTCAGATAAATGTCACGATTGACACTGCCTCTCCAGCAAACGAAGGCAACTTTGGTTTCTAGCTAAACTGTAATCCACTTCAATCCTTGCAATCCTGGGCTTTGTCTCCAAACTTCTACTTTTATTTTGTACTATAGGATCTTTTTATCCAACTAAGTTGTATCTTTTGTGCCATTTGGCGATATAACGTGGAAATAAGCTTAGCGACATTTTGCCATTTCGGTGGGACAATCTCATCAGTACCATTTACGAAGACTATTCACGAAGTGTGACGGCTAAAACCGAAAATGCCAGAAATATTTACGAAGAGGCTCCGTAATTTTTCTCCTAGGAGCGAACAAATTTCTCATAAGTTTTAAAAAACAAACAATTGATTTTTCCATGTTACAATCATTAGCTAAGCAAATGCAACAAAGTAAAGCGGCCCAAAATAGACTGATCCGTTAAAACGCACGCATTTTGATTTCAGATAAATGTCACGATTGACAATGCCTCTCCTGCAAACAAAGGCAACTTTGATACCAAGCTAAACTGTAATCCACTTCAATCCTTGCAATCCTGCGATTTAGCAATAAACTACTTCTTTTGTTTTGTACTTTGAGATATTTTTATCCAACCAAGTTGTATATTTTGTGCCATTTGGCGATATAACGTGGAAATAAGCAAAGCGACATTTTGTCATTTTGGCGGGGCAGTGTCATTACTATGCATTTACGAAGAGTATTCACGACGTGCGACGGCTAAAACCGATAATGCCCGAAATATTGACGAAGAGGCTCCGTAATTTTTCTCCTAGGAGCCAACAAATATCTCCTAAGTTATGACAAACAAACAGTTTAGTTTTCTACGTTACAAACGTTGTATAAGCAAATGGAACGAAGTAAAGCAGCTCAAAAAAGACTGAGCCGTTATAACGCACGCATTTTGGTTTCAGATAAATGTCACGATTGACACTGCCTCTCCAGCAAACGAAGGCAACTTTGGTTTCTAGATAAACTGTAATCCACTTCAATCCTTACAATCCTGCGCTTTGTCTCCAAACTTCTACTTTTATTTTGTACAATAGGATCTTTTTATCCAACTAAGTTGTATCTTTTGTGCCATTTGGCGATATAACGTGGAAATAAGCTTAGCGACATTTTACCATTTCGGTGGGACAATCTCATCAGTATGCATTTACGAAGACTATTCACGAAGTGCGACGGCTAAAACCGAAAATGCCCGAAATATTTACGAAGAGGCTCAGTAATTTTTCTCCTAGGAGCGAACACATTTCTCATAAGTTTTAAAAAACAAACAATTGATTTTTCCATGTTACAATCATTAGCTAAGCAAATGCAACAAAGTAAAGCGGCCCAAAATAGACTGAGCCGTTATAACGGACGCATTTTGGTTTCAGATAAATGCGACGATTGACACTGCCTCTACAGCAAACAAAGGAAACTTTGATTTCCAGCTTAACTGTAATCCACTTCAATCCTTGCAATCCTGCGCTTTATCTCTGAAGGACTACTTTTATTTTGTACTATGGAATATTTTTATCCAACCAAGTTGTATATTTTGTGCCATTTGGCGATGTAAAGTGCAAATAAGATAAGCCACAAATTGCCATTTCGGCGAGACATTGTCATCGATATGCATTTACGAAGAGTATTCACGAAGTGCGGGGCTAAAACCGAAAATTAACGAAAAATGGCCGAAGAGGCTCCGTAATTTTTCGCCAAGGAGCCAACAATTTACTCATAAGTTATGACATGCAAACCTTTTAGCTTTCTATCTTACAAACATTGACTAAGCAAATGGAACGAAGTGAAGAAGCTCAAAACAAACTGAGATGTTATAACGCACGCATTTTGGTTTCAGATAAATGCGACGATTGACACTGCCTCTACAGTAAACAAAGAAAACCTTGATTTTCAGCTCAACTGTAATCCACTTCAATCCTTGCAATCCTGCGATTTAGCAATAAACTACTTCTTTTGTTTTGTACTTTGAGATATTTTTATCCAACCAAGTTGTATATTTTGTGCCATTTGGCGATGTAAAGTGCAAATAAGCTAAGCCACAAATTGCCATTTCGGCGAGACATTGTCATCGATATGCATTTACGAAGAGTATTCACGAAGTGCGGGGCTAAAACCGAAAATTAACGAAAAATGGCCGAAGAGGCTCCGTAATTTTTCTCATGGGAGCCAAAAATTTACTCATAAGTTATGACATGCAAACCTTTTAGCTTTCTATCTTACAAACATTGACTAAGCAAATGGAACGAAGTAAAGAAGCTCCAAATAGACTGAGCCGTTATAACGTACGCATTCTGGTTTCAGATAAATGTCACGATTGACACTGCCTCTCCTGAAACAAAGCCAACTTTCATTTCAAGCTAAACTGTAATCCTCTTGAATCCTTGCAATCCTGCGATTTAGCAATAAACTACTTCTTTTGTTTTGTACTTTGAGATATTTTTATCCAACCAAGTTGTATATTTTGTGCCATTTGGCGATATAACGTGGAAATAAGCTAAGCGACATTTTGTCATTTTGGCGGGACAGTGTCATTACTATGCATTTACGAAGAGTATTCACGACGTGCGACGGCTAAAACCGATAATGCCCGAAATATTGACGAAGAGGCTCCGTAATTTTTATTCGTGGCGAAGCACACGAGTTGTAAATCCGGCTTTGACTTTTCTTGTTTTTTTTTTCGTTTCACATTAGCGCATGCAAATTTATGCACGCATATTTAAGTCTTTTTCGACGACTATATGGCTTTCGGCCATGAAATACATACCGTAAAACCTCTCCGTGTGTGTACTCGAGAAGCAAGATAAAGAACTACTGCGTACAACTGCACACTTTCAAGACAATTCAAGGCGTTCATGGATGGATAGGACCGTTTGATATTGTGTCCGCCGCTTATTCCTGTGGGATTTTTGCTCTGGCAAGTTCTGTGTTTTATATATGAAACTTGCCATTTGCTTAGCGATCGAGCTCCGGGTCGAGCTTAAGTGTCAGCTACTAAATCTAGTGAATGCAGTGTATACGTGAAAGCACGATGAACAGGTTATCGGAAAGGGTGTTTAAATAAAATTCGCTCACTCTCTCACTCACTCACTCACTCAATCACGCGCTCCTTCCATCAGCTGTAAACTTAGTGAGCAAATGCTTTGTTACGAACACGTTTCGTAACAGGAATTCAACGTGAATCCAACGATAACAATAATTAATTTGATGTAAACGAATATAGACAACAATAAGCTTACAGATGTTTCGCATTTGGAGTTTTTAGTGCAACATTAAAATCGATCTAAAAGGATTTTGCAACCTAAACACGCGTTCTGATGCGTATCTAGCTTAAAATAATAAAATTTAGTTCGTAGGTAGTGTGTGCTCTTGGACAGCGCAGTGTTTGAGTTTGTGGCTTAGTCCCGGACGGCCCGAGTTCGAATCTCCATAAAGTCCCTTTTTTTCCCTTTTTTTTTCGAACTGGACATTATGGAAGTGTTGTACTTTTTTTTTCGTTCGTCAAAAATCCTTACGTTTAATTTAAAAAAATATATATCGAACTGTCTCAGTGTGAAAACGTAAGCTTACGGCAATGTTGCGTTACGCGTTACGCGTTAGCATTTCTTCTCGGGTTGGCTCTTAGGAGCCTTTGATTAGATATAATTTTAAGCTCATGTTTCTCTGGAGTAAAAGCACTCAAATCACTTGGGAATCAATGCTGCAATGAGTTAAAGGCGCCACGAGTTCAAGCTGTGTACAGCTTCTTGTTCTCCTAAAAGCCAACAAATATCTCCTAAGTTATGACAAACAAACAGTTTAGTTTTCTACGTTACAAACGTTGTATAAGCAAATGGAACGAAGTAAAGCAGCTCAAAATAGACTGAGCCGTTATAGCGCACGCATTTTGGTTTCAGATAAATGTCACGATTGACACTGCCTCTCCAGCAAACGAAGGCAACTTTGGTTTCTAGCTAAACTGTAATCCACTTCAATCCTTGCAATCCTGGGCTTTGTCTCCAAACTTCTACTTTTATTTTGTACTATAGGATCTTTTTATCCAACTAAGTTGTATCTTTTGTGCCATTTGGCGATATAACGTGGAAATAAGCTTAGCGACATTTTGCCATTTCGGTGGGACAATCTCATCAGTACCATTTACGAAGACTATTCACGAAGTGTGACGGCTAAAACCGAAAATGCCAGAAATATTTACGAAGAGGCTCCGTAATTTTTCTCCTAGGAGCGAACAAATTTCTCATAAGTTTTAAAAAACAAACAATTGATTTTTCCATGTTACAATCATTAGCTAAGCAAATGCAACAAAGTAAAGCGGCCCAAAATAGACTGATCCGTTAAAACGCACGCATTTTGATTTCAGATAAATGTCACGATTGACAATGCCTCTCCTGCAAACAAAGGCAACTTTGATACCAAGCTAAACTGTAATCCACTTCAATCCTTGCAATCCTGCGATTTAGCAATAAACTACTTCTTTTGTTTTGTACTTTGAGATATTTTTATCCAACCAAGTTGTATATTTTGTGCCATTTGGCGATATAACGTGGAAATAAGCAAAGCGACATTTTGTCATTTTGGCGGGGCAGTGTCATTACTATGCATTTACGAAGAGTATTCACGACGTGCGACGGCTAAAACCGATAATGCCCGAAATATTGACGAAGAGGCTCCGTAATTTTTCTCCTAGGAGCCAACAAATATCTCCTAAGTTATGACAAACAAACAGTTTAGTTTTCTACGTTACAAACGTTGTATAAGCAAATGGAACGAAGTAAAGCAGCTCAAAAAAGACTGAGCCGTTATAACGCACGCATTTTGGTTTCAGATAAATGTCACGATTGACACTGCCTCTCCAGCAAACGAAGGCAACTTTGGTTTCTAGATAAACTGTAATCCACTTCAATCCGTACAATCCTGCGCTTTGTCTCCAAACTTCTACTTTTATTTTGTACAATAGGATCTTTTTATCCAACTAAGTTGTATCTTTTGTGCCATTTGGCGATATAACGTGGAAATAAGCTTAGCGACATTTTACCATTTCGGTGGGACAATCTCATCAGTATGCATTTACGAAGACTATTCACGAAGTGCGACGGCTAAAAGCGAAAATGCCCGAAATATTTACGAAGAGGCTCAGTAATTTTTCTCCTAGGAGCGAACACATTTCTCATAAGTTTTAAAAAACAAACAATTGATTTTTCCATGTTACAATCATTAGCTAAGCAAATGCAACAAAGTAAAGCGGCCCAAAATAGACTGAGCCGTTATAACGGACGCATTTTGGTTTCAGATAAATGCGACGATTGACACTGCCTCTACAGCAAACAAAGGAAACTTTGATTTCCAGCTTAACTGTAATCCACTTCAATCCTTGCAATCCTGCGCTTTATCTCTGAAGGACTACTTTTATTTTGTACTATGGAATATTTTTATCCAACCAAGTTGTATATTTTGTGCCATTTGGCGATGTAAAGTGCAAATAAGATAAGCCACAAATTGCCATTTCGGCGAGACATTGTCATCGATATGCATTTACGAAGAGTATTCACGAAGTGCGGGGCTAAAACCGAAAATTAACGAAAAATGGCCGAAGAGGCTCCGTAATTTTTCGCCAAGGAGCCAACAATTTACTCATAAGTTATGACATGCAAACCTTTTAGCTTTCTATCTTACAAACATTGACTAAGCAAATGGAACGAAGTGAAGAAGCTCAAAACAAACTGAGATGTTATAACGCACGCATTTTGGTTTCAGATAAATGCGACGATTGACACTGCCTCTACAGTAAACAAAGAAAACCTTGATTTTCAGCTCAACTGTAATCCACTTCAATCCTTGCAATCCTGCGATTTAGCAATAAACTACTTCTTTTGTTTTGTACTTTGAGATATTTTTATCCAACCAAGTTGTATATTTTGTGCCATTTGGCGATGTAAAGTGCAAATAAGCTAAGCCACAAATTGCCATTTCGGCGAGACATTGTCATCGATATGCATTTACGAAGAGTATTCACGAAGTGCGGGGCTAAAACCGAAAATTAACGAAAAATGGCCGAAGAGGCTCCGTAATTTTTCTCATGGGAGCCAAAAATTTACTCATAAGTTATGACATGCAAACCTTTTAGCTTTCTATCTTACAAACATTGACTAAGCAAATGGAACGAAGTAAAGAAGCTCCAAATAGACTGAGCCGTTATAACGTACGCATTCTGGTTTCAGATAAATGTCACGATTGACACTGCCTCTCCTGAAACAAAGCCAACTTTCATTTCAAGCTAAACTGTAATCCTCTTGAATCCTTGCAATCCTGCGATTTAGCAATAAACTACTTCTTTTGTTTTGTACTTTGAGATATTTTTATCCAACCAAGTTGTATATTTTGTGCCATTTGGCGATATAACGTGGAAATAAGCTAAGCGACATTTTGTCATTTTGGCGGGACAGTGTCATTACTATGCATTTACGAAGAGTATTCACGACGTGCGACGGCTAAAACCGATAATGCCCGAAATATTGACGAAGAGGCTCCGTAATTTTTATTCGTGGCGAAGCACACGAGTTGTAAATCCGGCTTTGACTTTTCTTGTTTTTTTTTCGTTTCACATTAGCGCATGCAAATTTATGCACGCATATTTAAGTCTTTTTCGACGACTATATGGCTTTCGGCCATGAAATACATACCGTAAAACCTCTCCGTGTGTGTACTCGAGAAGCAAGATAAAGAACTACTGCGTACAACTGCACACTTTCAAGACAATTCAAGGCGTTCATGGATGGATAGGAGCGTTTGATATTGTGTCCGCCGCTTATTCCTGTGGGATTTTTGCTCTGGCAAGTTCTGTGTTTTATATATGAAACTTGCCATTTGCTTAGCGATCGAGCTCCGGGTCGAGCTTAAGTGTCAGCTACTAAATCTAGTGAATGCAGTGTATACGTGAAAGCACGATGAACAGGTTATCGGAAAGGGTGTTTAAATAAAATTCGCTCACTCTCTCACTCACTCACTCACTCAATCACGCGCTCCTTCCATCAGCTGTAAACTTAGTGAGCAAATGCTTTGTTACGAACACGTTTCGTAACAGGAATTCAACGTGAATCCAACGATAACAATAATTAATTTGATGTAAACGAATATAGACAACAATAAGCTTACAGATGTTTCGCATTTGGAGTTTTTAGTGCAACATTAAAATCGATCTAAAAGGATTTTGCAACCTAAACACGCGTTCTGATGCGTATCTAGCTTAAAATAATAAAATTTAGTTCGTAGGTAGTGTGTGCTCTTGGACAGCGCAGTGTTTGAGTTTGTGGCTTAGTCCCGGACGGCCCGAGTTCGAATCTCCATAAAGTCCCTTTTTTTCCCTTTTTTTTTCGAACTGGACATTATGGAAGTGTTGTACTTTTTTTTTCGTTCGTCAAAAATCCTAAGGTTTAATTTAAAAAAATATATATCGAACTGTCTCAGTGTGAAAACGTAAGCTTACGGCAATGTTGCGTTACGCGTTACGCGTTAGCATTTCTTCTCGGGGTGGCTCTTAGGAGCCTTTGATTAGATATAATTTTAAGCTCATGTTTCTCTGGAGTAAAAGCACTCAAATCACTTGGGAATCAATGCTGCAATGAGTTAAAGGCGCCACGAGTTCAAGCTGTGTACAGCATCTTGTTCTCCTAAAAGCCAACAAATATCTCCTAAGTTATGACAAACAAACAGTTTAGTTTTCTACGTTACAAACGTTGTATAAGCAAATGGAACGAAGTAAAGCAGCTCAAAATAGACTGAGCCGTTATAGCGCACGCATTTTGGTTTCAGATAAATGTCACGATTGACACTGCCTCTCCAGCAAACGAAGGCAACTTTGGTTTCTAGCTAAACTGTAATCCACTTCAATCCTTGCAATCCTGGGCTTTGTCTCCAAACTTCTACTTTTATTTTGTACTATAGGATCTTTTTTGTGGCTTATCTTATTTGCACTTTACATCGCCAAATGGCACAAAATATACAACTTGGTTGGATAAAAATATTCCATAGTACAAAATAAAAGTAGTCCTTCAGAGATAAAGCGCAGGATTGCAAGGATTGAAGTGGATTACAGTTAAGCTGGAAATCAAAGTTTCCTTTGTTTGCTGTAGAGGCAGTGTCAATCGTCGCATTTATCTGAAACCAAAATGCGAACATGTGGCACCTAGGAGCGAACACATTTCTCATAAGTTTTAAAAAACAAACAATTGATTTTTCCATGTTACAATCATTAGCTAAGCAAATGCAACAAAGTAAAGCGGCCCAAAATAGACTGAGCCGTTATAACGGACGCATTTTGGTTTCAGATAAATGCGACGATTGACACTGCCTCTACAGCAAACAAAGGAAACTTTGATTTCCAGCTTAACTGTAATCCACTTCAATCCTTGCAATCCTGCGCTTTATCTCTGAAGGACTACTTTTATTTTGTACTATGGAATATTTTTATCCAACCAAGTTGTATATTTTGTGCCATTTGGCGATGTAAAGTGCAAATAAGATAAGCCACAAATTGCCATTTCGGCGAGACATTGTCATCGATATGCATTTACGAAGAGTATTCACGAAGTGCGGGGCTAAAACCGAAAATTAACGAAAAATGGCCGAAGAGGCTCCGTAATTTTTCGCCAAGGAGCCAACAATTTACTCATAAGTTATGACATGCAAACCTTTTAGCTTTCTATCTTACAAACATTGACTAAGCAAATGGAACGAAGTGAAGAAGCTCAAAACAAACTGAGATGTTATAACGCACGCATTTTGGTTTCAGATAAATGCGACGATTGACACTGCCTCTACAGTAAACAAAGAAAACCTTGATTTTCAGCTCAACTGTAATCCACTTCAATCCTTGCAATCCTGCGATTTAGCAATAAACTACTTCTTTTGTTTTGTACTTTGAGATATTTTTATCCAACCAAGTTGTATATTTTGTGCCATTTGGCGATGTAAAGTGCAAATAAGCTAAGCCACAAATTGCCATTTCGGCGAGACATTGTCATCGATATGCATTTACGAAGAGTATTCACGAAGTGCGGGGCTAAAACCGAAAATTAACGAAAAATGGCCGAAGAGGCTCCGTAATTTTTCTCATGGGAGCCAAAAATTTACTCATAAGTTATGACATGCAAACCTTTTAGCTTTCTATCTTACAAACATTGACTAAGCAAATGGAACGAAGTAAAGAAGCTCCAAATAGACTGAGCCGTTATAACGTACGCATTCTGGTTTCAGATAAATGTCACGATTGACACTGCCTCTCCTGAAACAAAGCCAACTTTCATTTCAAGCTAAACTGTAATCCTCTTGAATCCTTGCAATCCTGCGATTTAGCAATAAACTACTTCTTTTGTTTTGTACTTTGAGATATTTTTATCCAACCAAGTTGTATATTTTGTGCCATTTGGCGATATAACGTGGAAATAAGCTAAGCGACATTTTGTCATTTTGGCGGGACAGTGTCATTACTATGCATTTACGAAGAGTATTCACGACGTGCGACGGCTAAAACCGATAATGCCCGAAATATTGACGAAGAGGCTCCGTAATTTTTATTCGTGGCGAAGCACACGAGTTGTAAATCCGGCTTTGACTTTTCTTGTTTTTTTTTCGTTTCACATTAGCGCATGCAAATTTATGCACGCATATTTAAGTCTTTTTCGACGACTATATGGCTTTCGGCCATGAAATACATACCGTAAAACCTCTCCGTGTGTGTACTCGAGAAGCAAGATAAAGAACTACTGCGTACAACTGCACACTTTCAAGACAATTCAAGGCGTTCATGGATGGATAGGAGCGTTTGATATTGTGTCCGCCGCTTATTCCTGTGGGATTTTTGCTCTGGCAAGTTCTGTGTTTTATATATGAAACTTGCCATTTGCTTAGCGATCGAGCTCCGGGTCGAGCTTAAGTGTCAGCTACTAAATCTAGTGAATGCAGTGTATACGTGAAAGCACGATGAACAGGTTATCGGAAAGGGTGTTTAAATAAAATTCGCTCACTCTCTCACTCACTCACTCACTCAATCACGCGCTCCTTCCATCAGCTGTAAACTTAGTGAGCAAATGCTTTGTTACGAACACGTTTCGTAACAGGAATTCAACGTGAATCCAACGATAACAATAATTAATTTGATGTAAACGAATATAGACAACAATAAGCTTACAGATGTTTCGCATTTGGAGTTTTTAGTGCAACATTAAAATCGATCTAAAAGGATTTTGCAACCTAAACACGCGTTCTGATGCGTATCTAGCTTAAAATAATAAAATTTAGTTCGTAGGTAGTGTGTGCTCTTGGACAGCGCAGTGTTTGAGTTTGTGGCTTAGTCCCGGACGGCCCGAGTTCGAATCTCCATAAAGTCCCTTTTTTTTCCCTTTTTTTTTCGAACTGGACATTATGGAAGTGTTGTACTTTTTTTTTCGTTCGTCAAAAATCCTAAGGTTTAATTTAAAAAAATATATATCGAACTGTCTCAGTGTGAAAACGTAAGCTTACGGCAATGTTGCGTTACGCGTTACGCGTTAGCATTTCTTCTCGGGGTGGCTCTTAGGAGCCTTTGATTAGATATAATTTTAAGCTCATGTTTCTCTGGAGTAAAAGCACTCAAATCACTTGGGAATCAATGCTGCAATGAGTTAAAGGCGCCACGAGTTCAAGCTGTGTACAGCATCTTGTTCTCCTAAAAGCCAACAAATATCTCCTAAGTTATGACAAACAAACAGTTTAGTTTTCTACGTTACAAACGTTGTATAAGCAAATGGAACGAAGTAAAGCAGCTCAAAATAGACTGAGCCGTTATAGCGCACGCATTTTGGTTTCAGATAAATGTCACGATTGACACTGCCTCTCCAGCAAACGAAGGCAACTTTGGTTTCTAGCTAAACTGTAATCCACTTCAATCCTTGCAATCCTGGGCTTTGTCTCCAAACTTCTACTTTTATTTTGTACTATAGGATCTTTTTTGTGGCTTATCTTATTTGCACTTTACATCGCCAAATGGCACAAAATATACAACTTGGTTGGATAAAAATATTCCATAGTACAAAATAAAAGTAGTCCTTCAGAGATAAAGCGCAGGATTGCAAGGATTGAAGTGGATTACAGTTAAGCTGGAAATCAAAGTTTCCTTTGTTTGCTGTAGAGGCAGTGTCAATCGTCGCATTTATCTGAAACCAAAATGCGAACATGTGGCACCTAGGAGCGAACACATTTCTCATAAGTTTTAAAAAACAAACAATTGATTTTTCCATGTTACAATCATTAGCTAAGCAAATGCAACAAAGTAAAGCGGCCCAAAATAGACTGAGCCGTTATAACGGACGCATTTTGGTTTCAGATAAATGCGACGATTGACACTGCCTCTACAGCAAACAAAGGAAACTTTGATTTCCAGCTTAACTGTAATCCACTTCAATCCTTGCAATCCTGCGCTTTATCTCTGAAGGACTACTTTTATTTTGTACTATGGAATATTTTTATCCAACCAAGTTGTATATTTTGTGCCATTTGGCGATGTAAAGTGCAAATAAGATAAGCCACAAATTGCCATTTCGGCGAGACATTGTCATCGATATGCATTTACGAAGAGTATTCACGAAGTGCGGGGCTAAAACCGAAAATTAACGAAAAATGGCCGAAGAGGCTCCGTAATTTTTCGCCAAGGAGCCAACAATTTACTCATAAGTTATGACATGCAAACCTTTTAGCTTTCTATCTTACAAACATTGACTAAGCAAATGGAACGAAGTGAAGAAGCTCAAAACAAACTGAGATGTTATAACGCACGCATTTTGGTTTCAGATAAATGCGACGATTGACACTGCCTCTACAGTAAACAAAGAAAACCTTGATTTTCAGCTCAACTGTAATCCACTTCAATCCTTGCAATCCTGCGATTTAGCAATAAACTACTTCTTTTGTTTTGTACTTTGAGATATTTTTATCCAACCAAGTTGTATATTTTGTGCCATTTGGCGATGTAAAGTGCAAATAAGCTAAGCCACAAATTGCCATTTCGGCGAGACATTGTCATCGATATGCATTTACGAAGAGTATTCACGAAGTGCGGGGCTAAAACCGAAAATTAACGAAAAATGGCCGAAGAGGCTCCGTAATTTTTCTCATGGGAGCCAAAAATTTACTCATAAGTTATGACATGCAAACCTTTTAGCTTTCTATCTTACAAACATTGACTAAGCAAATGGAAAGAAGTAAAGAAGCTCCAAATAGACTGAGCCGTTATAACGTACGCATTCTGGTTTCAGATAAATGTCACGATTGACACTGCCTCTCCTGAAACAAAGCCAACTTTCATTTCAAGCTAAACTGTAATCCTCTTGAATCCTTGCAATCCTGCGATTTAGCAATAAACTACTTCTTTTGTTTTGTACTTTGAGATATTTTTATCCAACCAAGTTGTATATTTTGTGCCATTTGGCGATATAACGTGGAAATAAGCTAAGCGACATTTTGTCATTTTGGCGGGACAGTGTCATTACTATGCATTTACGAAGAGTATTCACGACGTGCGACGGCTAAAACCGATAATGCCCGAAATATTGACGAAGAGGCTCCGTAATTTTTATTCGTGGCGAAGCACACGAGTTGTAAATCCGGCTTTGACTTTTCTTGTTTTTTTTTCGTTTCACATTAGCGCATGCAAATTTATGCACGCATATTTAAGTCTTTTTCGACGACTATATGGCTTTCGGCCATGAAATACATACCGTAAAACCTCTCCGTGTGTGTACTCGAGAAGCAAGATAAAGAACTACTGCGTACAACTGCACACTTTCAAGACAATTCAAGGCGTTCATGGATGGATAGGACCGTTTGATATTGTGTCCGCCGCTTATTCCTGTGGGATTTTTGCTCTGGCAAGTTCTGTGTTTTATATATGAAACTTGCCATTTGCTTAGCGATCGAGCTCCGGGTCGAGCTTAAGTGTCAGCTACTAAATCTAGTGAATGCAGTGTATACGTGAAAGCACGATGAACAGGTTATCGGAAAGGGTGTTTAAATAAAATTCGCTCACTCTCTCACTCACTCACTCACTCAATCACGCGCTCCTTCCATCAGCTGTAAACTTAGTGAGCAAATGCTTTGTTACGAACACGTTTCGTAACAGGAATTCAACGTGAATCCAACGATAACAATAATTAATTTGATGTAAACGAATATAGACAACAATAAGCTTACAGATGTTTCGCATTTGGAGTTTTTAGTGCAACATTAAAATCGATCTAAAAGGATTTTGCAACCTAAACACGCGTTCTGATGCGTATCTAGCTTAAAATAATAAAATTTAGTTCGTAGGTAGTGTGTGCTCTTGGACAGCGCAGTGTTTGAGTTTGTGGCTTAGTCCCGGACGGCCCGAGTTCGAATCTCCATAAAGTCCCTTTTTTTCCCTTTTTTTTTCGAACTGGACATTATGGAAGTGTTGTACTTTTTTTTTCGTTCGTCAAAAATCCTTACGTTTAATTTAAAAAAATATATATCGAACTGTCTCAGTGTGAAAACGTAAGCTTACGGCAATGTTGCGTTACGCGTTACGCGTTAGCATTTCTTCTCGGGTTGGCTCTTAGGAGCCTTTGATTAGATATAATTTTAAGCTCATGTTTCTCTGGAGTAAAAGCACTCAAATCACTTGGGAATCAATGCTGCAATGAGTTAAAGGCGCCACGAGTTCAAGCTGTGTACAGCTTCTTGTTCTCCTAAAAGCCAACAAATATCTCCTAAGTTATGACAAACAAACAGTTTAGTTTTCTACGTTACAAACGTTGTATAAGCAAATGGAACGAAGTAAAGCAGCTCAAAATAGACTGAGCCGTTATAGCGCACGCATTTTGGTTTCAGATAAATGTCACGATTGACACTGCCTCTCCAGCAAACGAAGGCAACTTTGGTTTCTAGCTAAACTGTAATCCACTTCAATCCTTGCAATCCTGGGCTTTGTCTCCAAACTTCTACTTTTATTTTGTACTATAGGATCTTTTTATCCAACTAAGTTGTATCTTTTGTGCCATTTGGCGATATAACGTGGAAATAAGCTTAGCGACATTTTGCCATTTCGGTGGGACAATCTCATCAGTACCATTTACGAAGACTATTCACGAAGTGTGACGGCTAAAACCGAAAATGCCAGAAATATTTACGAAGAGGCTCCGTAATTTTTCTCCTAGGAGCGAACACATTTCTCATAAGTTTTAAAAAACAAACAATTGATTTTTCCATGTTACAATCATTAGCTAAGCAAATGCAACAAAGTAAAGCGGCCCAAAATAGACTGATCCGTTAAAACGCACGCATTTTGATTTCAGATAAATGTCACGATTGACAATGCCTCTCCTGCAAACAAAGGCAACTTTGATACCAAGCTAAACTGTAATCCACTTCAATCCTTGCAATCCTGCGATTTAGCAATAAACTACTTCTTTTGTTTTGTACTTTGAGATATTTTTATCCAACCAAGTTGTATATTTTGTGCCATTTGGCGATATAACGTGGAAATAAGCAAAGCGACATTTTGTCATTTTGGCGGGGCAGTGTCATTACTATGCATTTACGAAGAGTATTCACGACGTGCGACGGCTAAAACCGATAATGCCCGAAATATTGACGAAGAGGCTCCGTAATTTTTCTCCTAGGAGCCAACAAATATCTCCTAAGTTATGACAAACAAACAGTTTAGTTTTCTACGTTACAAACGTTGTATAAGCAAATGGAACGAAGTAAAGCAGCTCAAAAAAGACTGAGCCGTTATAACGCACGCATTTTGGTTTCAGATAAATGTCACGATTGACACTGCCTCTCCAGCAAACGAAGGCAACTTTGGTTTCTAGATAAACTGTAATCCACTTCAATCCTTACAATCCTGCGCTTTGTCTCCAAACTTCTACTTTTATTTTGTACAATAGGATCTTTTTATCCAACTAAGTTGTATCTTTTGTGCCATTTGGCGATATAACGTGGAAATAAGCTTAGCGACATTTTACCATTTCGGTGGGACAATCTCATCAGTATGCATTTACGAAGACTATTCACGAAGTGCGACGGCTAAAACCGAAAATGCCCGAAATATTTACGAAGAGGCTCAGTAATTTTTCTCCTAGGAGCGAACACATTTCTCATAAGTTTTAAAAAACAAACAATTGATTTTTCCATGTTACAATCATTAGCTAAGCAAATGCAACAAAGTAAAGCGGCCCAAAATAGACTGAGCCGTTATAACGGACGCATTTTGGTTTCAGATAAATGCGACGATTGACACTGCCTCTACAGCAAACAAAGGAAACTTTGATTTCCAGCTTAACTGTAATCCACTTCAATCCTTGCAATCCTGCGCTTTATCTCTGAAGGACTACTTTTATTTTGTACTATGGAATATTTTTATCCAACCAAGTTGTATATTTTGTGCCATTTGGCGATGTAAAGTGCAAATAAGATAAGCCACAAATTGCCATTTCGGCGAGACATTGTCATCGATATGCATTTACGAAGAGTATTCACGAAGTGCGGGGCTAAAACCGAAAATTAACGAAAAATGGCCGAAGAGGCTCCGTAATTTTTCGCCAAGGAGCCAACAATTTACT
Organism: Cladopsammia gracilis; assembly: GCA_022457155.1. NCBI lineage: Eukaryota > Metazoa > Cnidaria > Anthozoa > Scleractinia > Dendrophylliidae > Cladopsammia > Cladopsammia gracilis. The sequence goes on from JAJGOT010000728.1 coordinate 66,891, forward strand.
CATAAGTTATGACATGCAAACCTTTTAGCTTTCTATCTTACAAACATTGACTAAGCAAATGGAACGAAGTGAAGAAGCTCAAAACAAACTGAGATGTTATAACGCACGCATTTTGGTTTCAGATAAATGTGACGATTGACACTGCCTCTACAGTAAACAAAGAAAACCTTGATTTGCAGCTCAACTGTAATCCACTTCAATCCTTGCAATCCTGCGATTTAGCAATAAACTACTTCTTTTGTTTTGTACTTTGAGATATTTTTATCCAACCAAGTTGTATATTTTGTGCCATTTGGCGATGTAAAGTGCAAATAAGCTAAGCCGCAAATTGCCATTTCGGCGAGACATTGTCATCGATATGCATTTACGAAGAGTATTCACGAAGTGCGGGGCTAAAACCGAAAATTAACGAAAAATGGCCGAAGAGGCTCCGTAATTTTTCTCATGGGAGCCAAAAATTTACTCATAAGTTATGACATGCAAACCTTTTAGCTTTCTATCTTACAAACATTGACTAAGCAAATGGAACGAAGTAAAGAAGCTCCAAATAGACTGAGCCGTTATAACGTACGCATTCTGGTTTCAGATAAATGTCACGATTGACACTGCCTCTCCTGAAACAAAGCCAACTTTCATTTCAAGCTAAACTGTAATCCTCTTGAATCCTTGCAATCCTGCGATTTAGCAATAAACTACTTCTTTTGTTTTGTACTTTGAGATATTTTTATCCAACCAAGTTGTATATTTTGTGCCATTTGGCGATATAACGTGGAAATAAGCTAAGCGACATTTTGTCATTTTGGCGGGACAGTGTCATTACTATGCATTTACGAAGAGTATTCACGACGTGCGACGGCTAAAACCGATAATGCCCGAAATATTGACGAAGAGGCTCCGTAATTTTTATTCGTGGCGAAGCACACGAGTTGTAAATCCGGCTTTGACTTTTCTTGTTTTTTTTTCGTTTCACATTAGCGCATGCAAATTTATGCACGCATATTTAAGTCTTTTTCGACGACTATATGGCTTTCGGCCATGAAATACATACCGTAAAACCTCTCCGTGTGTGTACTCGAGAAGCAAGATAAAGAACTACTGCGTACAACTGCACACTTTCAAGACAATTCAAGGCGTTCATGGATGGATAGGACCGTTTGATATTGTGTCCGCCGCTTATTCCTGTGGGATTTTTGCTCTGGCAAGTTCTGTGTTTTATATATGAAACTTGCCATTTGCTTAGCGATCGAGCTCCGGGTCGAGCTTAAGTGTCAGCTACTAAATCTAGTGAATGCAGTGTATACGTGAAAGCACGATGAACAGGTTATCGGAAAGGGTGTTTAAATAAAATTCGCTCACTCTCTCACTCACTCACTCACTCAATCACGCGCTCCTTCCATCAGCTGTAAACTTAGTGAGCAAATGCTTTGTTACGAACACGTTTCGTAACAGGAATTCAACGTGAATCCAACGATAACAATAATTAATTTGATGTAAACGAATATAGACAACAATAAGCTTACAGATGTTTCGCATTTGGAGTTTTTAGTGCAACATTAAAATCGATCTAAAAGGATTTTGCAACCTAAACACGCGTTCTGATGCGTATCTAGCTTAAAATAATAAAATTTAGTTCGTAGGTAGTGTGTGCTCTTGGACAGCGCAGTGTTTGAGTTTGTGGCTTAGTCCCGGACGGCCCGAGTTCGAATCTCCATAAAGTCCCTTTTTTTCCCTTTTTTTTTCGAACTGGACATTATGGAAGTGTTGTACTTTTTTTTTCGTTCGTCAAAAATCCTTACGTTTAATTTAAAAAAATATATATCGAACTGTCTCAGTGTGAAAACGTAAGCTTACGGCAATGTTGCGTTACGCGTTACGCGTTAGCATTTCTTCTCGGGGTGGCTCTTAGGAGCCTTTGATTAGATATAATTTTAAGCTCATGTTTCTCTGGAGTAAAAGCACTCAAATCACTTGGGAATCAATGCTGCAATGAGTTAAAGGCGCCACGAGTTCAAGCTGTGTACAGCTTCTTGTTCTCCTAAAAGCCAACAAATATCTCCTAAGTTATGACAAACAAACAGTTTAGTTTTCTACGTTACAAACGTTGTATAAGCAAATGGAACGAAGTAAAGCAGCTCAAAATAGACTGAGCCGTTATAGCGCACGCATTTTGGTTTCAGATAAATGTCACGATTGACACTGCCTCTCCAGCAAACGAAGGCAACTTTGGTTTCTAGCTAAACTGTAATCCACTTCAATCCTTGCAATCCTGGGCTTTGTCTCCAAACTTCTACTTTTATTTTGTACTATAGGATCTTTTTATCCAACTAAGTTGTATCTTTTGTGCCATTTGGCGATATAACGTGGAAATAAGCTTAGCGACATTTTGCCATTTCGGTGGGACAATCTCATCAGTACCATTTACGAAGACTATTCACGAAGTGTGACGGCTAAAACCGAAAATGCCAGAAATATTTACGAAGAGGCTCCGTAATTTTTCTCCTAGGAGCGAACAAATTTCTCATAAGTTTTAAAAAACAAACAATTGATTTTTCCATGTTACAATCATTAGCTAAGCAAATGCAACAAAGTAAAGCGGCCCAAAATAGACTGATCCGTTAAAACGCACGCATTTTGATTTCAGATAAATGTCACGATTGACAATGCCTCTCCTGCAAACAAAGGCAACTTTGATACCAAGCTAAACTGTAATCCACTTCAATCCTTGCAATCCTGCGATTTAGCAATAAACTACTTCTTTTGTTTTGTACTTTGAGATATTTTTATCCAACCAAGTTGTATATTTTGTGCCATTTGGCGATATAACGTGGAAATAAGCAAAGCGACATTTTGTCATTTTGGCGGGGCAGTGTCATTACTATGCATTTACGAAGAGTATTCACGACGTGCGACGGCTAAAACCGATAATGCCCGAAATATTGACGAAGAGGCTCCGTAATTTTTCTCCTAGGAGCCAACAAATATCTCCTAAGTTATGACAAACAAACAGTTTAGTTTTCTACGTTACAAACGTTGTATAAGCAAATGGCACGAAGTAAAGCAGCTCAAAAAAGACTGAGCCGTTATAACGCACGCATTTTGGTTTCAGATAAATGTCACGATTGACACTGCCTCTCCAGCAAACGAAGGCAACTTTGGTTTCTAGATAAACTGTAATCCACTTCAATCCTTACAATCCTGCGCTTTGTCTCCAAACTTCTACTTTTATTTTGTACAATAGGATCTTTTTATCCAACTAAGTTGTATCTTTTGTGCCATTTGGCGATATAACGTGGAAATAAGCTTAGCGACATTTTACCATTTCGGTGGGACAATCTCATCAGTATGCATTTACGAAGACTATTCACGAAGTGCGACGGCTAAAACCGAAAATGCCCGAAATATTTACGAAGAGGCTCAGTAATTTTTCTCCTAGGAGCGAACACATTTCTCATAAGTTTTAAAAAACAAACAATTGATTTTTCCATGTTACAATCATTAGCTAAGCAAATGCAACAAAGTAAAGCGGCCCAAAATAGACTGAGCCGTTATAACGGACGCATTTTGGTTTCAGATAAATGCGACGATTGACACTGCCTCTACAGCAAACAAAGGAAACTTTGATTTCCAGCTTAACTGTAATCCACTTCAATCCTTGCAATCCTGCGCTTTATCTCTGAAGGACTACTTTTATTTTGTACTATGGAATATTTTTATCCAACCAAGTTGTATATTTTGTGCCATTTGGCGATGTAAAGTGCAAATAAGATAAGCCACAAATTGCCATTTCGGCGAGACATTGTCATCGATATGCATTTACGAAGAGTATTCACGAAGTGCGGGGCTAAAACCGAAAATTAACGAAAAATGGCCGAAGAGGCTCCGTAATTTTTCGCCAAGGAGCCAACAATTTACTCATAAGTTATGACATGCAAACCTTTTAGCTTTCTATCTTACAAACATTGACTAAGCAAATGGAACGAAGTGAAGAAGCTCAAAACAAACTGAGATGTTATAACGCACGCATTTTGGTTTCAGATAAATGTGACGATTGACACTGCCTCTACAGTAAACAAAGAAAACCTTGATTTTCAGCTCAACTGTAATCCACTTCAATCCTTGCAATCCTGCGATTTAGCAATAAACTACTTCTTTTGTTTTGTACTTTGAGATATTTTTATCCAACCAAGTTGTATATTTTGTGCCATTTGGCGATGTAAAGTGCAAATAAGATAAGCCACAAATTGCCATTTCGGCGAGACATTGTCATCGATATGCATTTACGAAGAGTATTCACGAAGTGCGGGGCTAAAACCGAAAATTAACGAAAAATGGCCGAAGAGGCTCCGTAATTTTTCGCCAAGGAGCCAACAATTTACTCATAAGTTATGACATGCAAACCTTTTAGCTTTCTATCTTACAAACATTGACTAAGCAAATGGAACGAAGTGAAGAAGCTCAAAACAAACTGAGATGTTATAACGCACGCATTTTGGTTTCAGATAAATGCGACGATTGACACTGCCTCTACAGTAAACAAAGAAAACCTTGATTTTCAGCTCAACTGTAATCCACTTCAATCCTTGCAATCCTGCGATTTAGCAATAAACTACTTCTTTTGTTTTGTACTTTGAGATATTTTTATCCAACCAAGTTGTATATTTTGTGCCATTTGGCGATGTAAAGTGCAAATAAGCTAAGCCACAAATTGCCATTTCGGCGAGACATTGTCATCGATATGCATTTACGAAGAGTATTCACGAAGTGCGGGGCTAAAACCGAAAATTAACGAAAAATGGCCGAAGAGGCTCCGTAATTTTTCTCATGGGAGCCAAAAATTTACTCATAAGTTATGACATGCAAACCTTTTAGCTTTCTATCTTACAAACATTGACTAAGCAAATGGAACGAAGTAAAGAAGCTCCAAATAGACTGAGCCGTTATAACGTACGCATTCTGGTTTCAGATAAATGTCACGATTGACACTGCCTCTCCTGAAACAAAGCCAACTTTCATTTCAAGCTAAACTGTAATCCTCTTGAATCCTTGCAATCCTGCGATTTAGCAATAAACTACTTCTTTTGTTTTGTACTTTGAGATATTTTTATCCAACCAAGTTGTATATTTTGTGCCATTTGGCGATATAACGTGGAAATAAGCTAAGCGACATTTTGTCATTTTGGCGGGACAGTGTCATTACTATGCATTTACGAAGAGTATTCACGACGTGCGACGGCTAAAACCGATAATGCCCGAAATATTGACGAAGAGGCTCCGTAATTTTTATTCGTGGCGAAGCACACGAGTTGTAAATCCGGCTTTGACTTTTCTTGTTTTTTTTTCGTTTCACATTAGCGCATGCAAATTTATGCACGCATATTTAAGTCTTTTTCGACGACTATATGGCTTTCGGCCATGAAATACATACCGTAAAACCTCTCCGTGTGTGTACTCGAGAAGCAAGATAAAGAACTACTGCGTACAACTGCACACTTTCAAGACAATTCAAGGCGTTCATGGATGGATAGGACCGTTTGATATTGTGTCCGCCGCTTATTCCTGTGGGATTTTTGCTCTGGCAAGTTCTGTGTTTTATATATGAAACTTGCCATTTGCTTAGCGATCGAGCTCCGGGTCGAGCTTAAGTGTCAGCTACTAAATCTAGTGAATGCAGTGTATACGTGAAAGCACGATGAACAGGTTATCGGAAAGGGTGTTTAAATAAAATTCGCTCACTCTCTCACTCACTCACTCACTCAATCACGCGCTCCTTCCATCAGCTGTAAACTTAGTGAGCAAATGCTTTGTTACGAACACGTTTCGTAACAGGAATTCAACGTGAATCCAACGATAACAATAATTAATTTGATGTAAACGAATATAGACAACAATAAGCTTACAGATGTTTCGCATTTGGAGTTTTTAGTGCAACATTAAAATCGATCTAAAAGGATTTTGCAACCTAAACACGCGTTCTGATGCGTATCTAGCTTAAAATAATAAAATTTAGTTCGTAGGTAGTGTGTGCTCTTGGACAGCGCAGTGTTTGAGTTTGTGGCTTAGTCCCGGACGGCCCGAGTTCGAATCTCCATAAAGTCCCTTTTTTTCCCTTTTTTTTTCGAACTGGACATTATGGAAGTGTTGTACTTTTTTTTTTCGTTCGTCAAAAATCCTTACGTTTAATTTAAAAAAATATATATCGAACTGTCTCAGTGTGAAAACGTAAGCTTACGGCAATGTTGCGTTACGCGTTACGCGTTAGCATTTCTTCTCGGGGTGGCTCTTAGGAGCCTTTGATTAGATATAATTTTAAGCTCATGTTTCTCTGGAGTAAAAGCACTCAAATCACTTGGGAATCAATGCTGCAATGAGTTAAAGGCGCCACGAGTTCAAGCTGTGTACAGCTTCTTGTTCTCCTAAAAGCCAACAAATATCTCCTAAGTTATGACAAACAAACAGTTTAGTTTTCTACGTTACAAACGTTGTATAAGCAAATGGAACGAAGTAAAGCAGCTCAAAATAGACTGAGCCGTTATAGCGCACGCATTTTGGTTTCAGATAAATGTCACGATTGACACTGCCTCTCCAGCAAACGAAGGCAACTTTGGTTTCTAGCTAAACTGTAATCCACTTCAATCCTTGCAATCCTGGGCTTTGTCTCCAAACTTCTACTTTTATTTTGTACTATAGGATCTTTTTATCCAACTAAGTTGTATCTTTTGTGCCATTTGGCGATATAACGTGGAAATAAGCTTAGCGACATTTTGCCATTTCGGTGGGACAATCTCATCAGTACCATTTACGAAGACTATTCACGAAGTGTGACGGCTAAAACCGAAAATGCCAGAAATATTTACGAAGAGGCTCCGTAATTTTTCTCCTAGGAGCGAACAAATTTCTCATAAGTTTAAAAAAACAAACAATTGATTTTTCCATGTTACAATCATTAGCTAAGCAAATGCAACAAAGTAAAGCGGCCCAAAATAGACTGATCCGTTAAAACGCACGCATTTTGATTTCAGATAAATGTCACGATTGACAATGCCTCTCCTGCAAACAAAGGCAACTTTGATACCAAGCTAAACTGTAATCCACTTCAATCCTTGCAATCCTGCGATTTAGCAATAAACTACTTCTTTTGTTTTGTACTTTGAGATATTTTTATCCAACCAAGTTGTATATTTTGTGCCATTTGGCGATATAACGTGGAAATAAGCAAAGCGACATTTTGTCATTTTGGCGGGGCAGTGTCATTACTATGCATTTACGAAGAGTATTCACGACGTGCGACGGCTAAAACCGATAATGCCCGAAATATTGACGAAGAGGCTCCGTAATTTTTCTCCTAGGAGCCAACAAATATCTCCTAAGTTATGACAAACAAACAGTTTAGTTTTCTACGTTACAAACGTTGTATAAGCAAATAGAACGAAGTAAAGCAGCTCAAAAAAGACTGAGCCGTTATAACGCACGCATTTTGGTTTCAGATAAATGTCACGATTGACACTGCCTCTCCAGCAAACGAAGGCAACTTTGGTTTCTAGATAAACTGTAATCCACTTCAATCCTTACAATCCTGCGCTTTGTCTCCAAACTTCTACTTTTATTTTGTACAATAGGATCTTTTTATCCAACTAAGTTGTATCTTTTGTGCCATTTGGCGATATAACGTGGAAATAAGCTTAGCGACATTTTACCATTTCGGTAGGACAATCTCATCAGTATGCATTTACGAAGACTATTCACGAAGTGCGACGGCTAAAACCGAAAATGCCCGAAATATTTGCGAAGAGGCTCAGTAATTTTTCTCCTAGGAGCGAACACATTTCTCATAAGTTTTAAAAAACCACGTTATATCGACAAATGGCACAAAATATACAACTTAGTTGGATAAAAAGATCCTATAGTACAAAACAAATGTAGTCTTTTAGAGCCAAAGCGCAGGATTGCAAGGATTGAAGTGGATTACAGTTTAGCTTGATATCAAAGTTGCCTTTGTTTGCAGGAGAGGCATTGTCAATCGTGACATTTATCTAAAATCAAAATGCGTGCCTTTTAACGGCTTAGTCTATTTTGGGCCGCTTTACTTTGTTGCATTTGCTTAGCTAATGTTTGAAAGATGGAAAAATCAATTGTTTGTTTGTTATAACTTGTGACAAATTTGTTCGCTCCTGGAAGAAAAATTACGGAGCCTCTTCGTAAATATTTCGGGCATTTTCGGTTTTAGCCATCGCACGTCGTGAATACTCTTCGTAAATGCATAGTAATGACACTGTTCCGCCGAAGTGGCAAAATGTCGCTTAACTTATTTCCACGTTATATCGACAAATGGCACAAAAGATACAACTTAGTTGGATAAAAAGATCCTATAGTACAAAACAAAAGTAGTCTTTTAGAGATAAAGCACAGGATTGCAAGGATTCAAGAGGATTACAGTTTAGCTTGAAATGAAAGTTGAATTTGTTTGCTGTAGAGGCAGTGTCAACGTCGCACTTATCTGAAACCAAAATGCGTTTGTTATAACGGCTCTGACTTTTTTAAGCTGCTTTACTTGGTTGCATTTGCTAAGTTAATGTTTGTAAGATGGAAAAAAATAAATTGTATGTTTGTCATAACTTATGAGTCATTTGTTGGCTCCTAAGAGAAAAATTACGGAGCCTCTTCGTCAATATTTCGGGCATTTTCGGTTTTAGCCATCGCACGTCGTGAATACTCTTCGTAAATGCATAATAATGACACTGCCCCGCCAAAATGACAAAATGTCGCTTTGCTTATTTCCACGTTATATCGCCAAATGGCACAAAATATACAACTTGGTTGGATAAAAATATCTCAAAGTACAAAACAAAAGAAGTAGTTTATTGCTAAATCGCAGGATTGCAAGGATTGAAGTGGATTACAGTTTAGCTTGGTATCAAAGTTGCCTTTGTTTGCAGGAGAGGCATTGTCAATCGTGACATTTATCTGAAATCAAAATGCGTGCGTTTTAACGGATCAGTCTATTTTGGGCCGCTTTACTTTGTTGCATTTGCTTAGCTTATGATTGTAACATGGAAAAATCAATTGTTTGTTTTTTAAAACTTATGAGAAATTTGTTCGCTCCTAGGAGAAAAATTACGGAGCCTCTTCGTAAATATTTCGGGCATTTTCGGTTTTAGCCGTCGCACTTCGTGAATAGTCTTCGTAAATGCATACTGATGAGATTGTCCCACCGAAATGGAAAATGTCGCTAAGCTTATTTCCACGTTATATCGCCAAATGGCACAAAAGATACAACTTAGTTGGATAAAAAGATCCTATAGTACAAAATAAAAGTAGAAGTTTGGAGACAAAGCGCAGGATTGCAAGGATTGAAGTGGATTACAGTTTAGCTAGAAACGAAAGTTCCCTTCGTTTGCTGGAGAGGCAGTGTCAATCGTGACATTTATCTGAAATCAAAATGCGTTCGTTTTAACAGATCAGTCTATTTTGGGCCGCTTTACTTTGTTGCATTTGCTTAGCTAATGATTGTACATGGAAAAATCAATTGTTTGTTTTTTAAAACTTATGAGAAATTTGTTCGCTCCTAGGAGAAAAATTACGGAGCCTCTTCGTAAATATTTCGGGCATTTTCGGTTTTAGCCGTCGCACTTCGTGACATTTATCTGAAATCCATAAAAGTATAGATAAACCCTCGTCCTTTGTCTCTAAAAGCCATAAAGTGATTTCGTGAGGGGAGGGTTAAATATCTAAAGATAAACTGCTGACTACGCAAAAGCAAACACTTTCGGTTGGGAAAATAGTTTCCTAGAGTAGCACTAGGACTTTATGTCATAGTTCTGATAGTTGGTTTGGTCGTGCATAGTCTTAAAAACGTCTAAATAGAGTACAAATGCGGAGCACAAAAGAGCGTGTACTTACCGCTCCATGGCTTGTCCCTGCTGTGATGACCAGCGTCATGTACGGACACTGATATGTTAAAACGTACCCCATCATAACTCCTAAAGTATTACCGCTTTAGACTTCAAATTTAGCAGATAGTACAAAATTATAAGGTTAGTAGATTGACAGTGTCGATGTCTCCTTGTGACGTCATTATGACATCATTGAAAATGGCTAGGAAAAAACATATTTTTTTGAGACCTAAAAGACTACTTTTATTTTGTACTATGGAATCTTTTTATCCAACCAAGTTGTATATTTTATGCCATTTGGCGAAGTAAAGTGGAAATGAGCTAAGCCACAAATTGCCACTTCGGCGGAACAGTGTCATTACTATGCATTTACGAAGAGTATTCACGAAGTGCGAGGCTAAAACCGAAAATGCCCGAAATATTGACGAAGAGGCTCCGTAATTTTTCTCCTAGGAGCCAACAAATGACTCATAAGTTATGACAAACAAACAATTTATTTTTTCCATCTTACAAACATTAACTTAGCAAATGCAACGAAGTAAAGCAGCTTAAAATAGACAGAGCCGTTATAACAATCGCATTTTGGTTTCAGATAAGTGCGACGTTGACACTGCCTCTACAGCAAACAAATTCAACTTTCATTTCAAGCTTAACTGTAATCCTCTTGAATCCTTGCAATCCTGCGCTTTATCTCCAAACTACTACTTTTATTTTGTACCATAGGATCTTTTTATCCGACTAAGTTGTATATTTTTTGCCATTTGGCGATATAAAGTGGAAATAAGCTAAGCGACATTTTGCCAATTCGGCGGGATATTATCACAATATGCATTTACGAAGAGTATTCACGAAGTGCGAGGCTAAAACCGAAAATTAACGAAAAATTGTCGAAGAGACTCCGTAATTTTTTGCCAAGGAGCCAACAAATGACCCATAAGTTAAGACAAGGAAACCTTTTAGCTTTTTATCTTACAAACATTGACTAAGCAAATGGAACGAAGTAAAGAAGCTCCAAATAGACTGAGCAGTTATAACGTACGCATTCTGGTTTCAGATAAATGTCACGATTGACACTGCCTCTCCTGCAAACAAAGGTAACTTTCATTTCAAGCTAAACTGTAATCCTCTTGAATCCTTGCAATCCTGCGATTTAGCAATAAACTACTTCTTTTGTTTTGTACTTTGAGATATTTTTATCCAACCAAGTTGTATATTTTGTGCCATTTGGCGATATAAAGTGGAAATAAGCTAAGCGACATTTTGTCATTTCGGCGGGACAGTGTCATTACTATGCATTTACGAAGAGTATTCACGACGTGCGACGGCTAAAACCGATAATGCCCGAAATATTGACGAAGAGGCTCCGTAATTTTTCTCCTAGGAGCCAACAAATATCTCCTAAGTTATGACAAGCAAACCTTTCAGCTTTTTATCTTACAAACATTGACTAAGCAAATGGAACGAAGTGAAGCAGCTCCAAATAGACTGAGCCGTTATAACGTACGCATTCTGGTTTCAGATAATGTCCCGATTGACAATGCCTCTCCAGCAAACAAAGGCAACTTTGATTTCCAGCTAAACTGTAATCCACTTCAATCCTTGCAATCCTGCGCTAACTGTTTACATGGACAGGTCTTATGCGCGCAATTCCTTCTTCTTTGAAAATAATAGTGTACACTACCTTTACAGATAATACTTATTTTATAAAGGGAAATGAGATTTTTGACATAGTGGAAAGGAAAACGAAAGACTATTATTCTTTAGTAATATCAAATAAAGCACAATTACCTAGTAATGCAAAGAATTTAAAACATGATTTTGGCTTATCTGACGAAGACTTAAAAATTGCTTACAACCTTCCCCACTTAACAGCACAGGAGCCTTACGTTAAATCCTTTCAATATAAAGTTTTAAATTAAATACTTTACATCAATGGAAAACTTTTTAAAATTGGATATTTCCAGCATGACAAATGTACTTTCTGCAAGACTGAACAGGAAACATTATGTCACTTTCTCTTTTACTGTCGACACTCGAATATGTTGTGGAATAATGTTGAACAGTATTATTTAACAATAACAAAGGAATTTAACGGGTTGCGTTTACGAGAGGTTATATTTGGGAATAACGAGGTGAAAATGTCCCGTGTTAAATTATCTGATATTAATTGGTAAATTGTATTTATGGGATTGCATAAAGAAACAGGTACTTCCAAAAATCGAAGGTTTGAAATTTAAAGTAAGAATTAATAGCAAGTTGAAAAATATATTATCACTAAGAATAATGCTAGAAACCTTTTATGAAAAATGACCAAAACACATTTCCCCCCTTTAATTAAGTTCGTGTAGCTCAAAAGTGAGATTTTGCCAAAACTTGCTGCGCACGGTCCGAAACGTACGTTTTTTGCATTTTTCGTAGAAATGCACTGTTTTTGCTTTTTGGCGATGATTTGCGGTCACTACGACTATTTTGAAAACTGGTGTGCTCAAAATTAAGATTTTGCCAAAACTTGCTCCGCACGGCCCCAAACTTGCGTTTTGTACACTTTTCATAGAAATGCACTGTTTTTGCATTCTGCGATTATTTGAGGTCAGGACGACGATTTTGAGATCTGGTTAGCTCAAAAGTGAGATTTTGCGAAAACTTGCTCCGCACGGCCCGAAACGTACGTTTTGTGCATTTTTCATAGAAATGCACTGTTTTCGCTCTTTTGCGATGATTTGAGGTCAGGACGACGATTTTGAGATCTGGTAAGCTGAAAAGTGAGATTTTGCCAAAACTTGCTCCGCACGCCCGAAACGTACGTTTTGTGCATTTTTCATAGAAATGCACTGTTTCGCTTTTTGGCGATGATTTGAGGCCAGTACGACGATTTTGAGATCCAGTGTGCTAAAAAGTGAGATTTTGCCAAATCTTGCTCCGCACGGCCCCAAACGTTCGTTTTGTGCACTTTTCATAGAAAGGCACTGTTTTCGCTTTTTTGCGATGATTTGAGGTCAGGACGACGATTTTGAGATCTGGTTACCTCAAAAGTGAGAGTTTGCGAAAACTCGCTTCGCACGGCCCGAAACGTACGTTTTGTGCACTTTTCATAGATATGCACTGTTTTCGCTTTTTTGCGATGACTTGAGGTCAGTACGGCGATTTTGAGTTCTGCTGTGCTCAAAAGTGAGATTTTTCCAAAACTTGCTCTGCACGGCCCCAAACGTGCGTTTTATGCAGTTTTCATAGAAATGCACTGTTTTCGCTTTTTGAAGACTTAGATTGTGAAGAAAATATAATCATTGGAAGTGATTTTAACTATCCTCTTGACTCTAAGCTGGATACGAAAGGTGGCGTTATGGTACCTAGAAAAATGGTTATAGACAATATTGAATGTTTACAAAATGAATTGGACCTTGTCGACGTTTGAAGAATTAAAAATCCACAATCTAGAAGTTACACTTGGAGCCAAAAATCTCCACCAATTTTCTGTCGTTTAGATTACTGGCTGATATCAAACAACTTACAGGATTTTGTAAATACAACCGATCATTTCAGCTATAAAAACTGATCATGCAGCAATTGAGTTGAATTTAACCGACTCCAATCAAAACTTAAAGGGGCCCGGCTTCTGGAAAATGAACGTCTCTCTTCTTGAAGATCCGAATTATCTGGAACAATTAAAACAAAATATTCCACTTTGGAAAACAACAGGAAGCGAGAATTTATCAGAAAAAAGGTGCATCTGGGATTGGATTAAGTATAATATTCGGAACCATGGTGTTTTGTTCTCGAAAAAGAAAGCCAAAGAAAAATCTGCAATGGAAAAAACTTACAACAAGTATACGAGGAAGCAACTAAAAAATTCGAACAGGACCCTTCCGACTCAAACCTAAATACTCTAAGTGAAGCAAAAGGAACTCTAGAAAGTTATTATGAGGAAAAACAAGGGGTGTATAATTATTCGCGCAAGGGCACGATGGCACGAGCATGGCGAGAGAAGTACAAAATACTTTCTAAATTTAGAGAAGCGTAATCACGTCAAAAAACATATAAGAAAACTATAAATAAGTGGTACCATTACATCTGATCCTTTTGGGATACTGAACGAATAAAAACGTTTTTACCATAGCTTTTACCAATCAAACGTAACTGATGAGGATAAAGAAAATGGAAACGAATTTTTTAATAATTTGAATATACCAAGATTATCGGAAGAACAAAAACAATCTTGTGAAGGAGAAATATTTGTTGAAGAAATTACAGCCATTCTTAACAGTTTTGAGAGTAACAAATCTCCTGGTGATGATGGAATACTAATAGAATTTTACAAAAGTTGCTGAGAATTAATTTGTGATCCATTTATGGAATGTGTGAGGGAGTGTTTCAACCACGGCGAAAATTGGAGGCCAATCTCTCTTATTAACGTGGATGCAAAATAATTTCAAAAGTGATTTCTTTAAGATTAAAGAAAGTTTTACCGAATATCATACATCATAATCAAACAGGTTATGTTGAAGATCGCTATATTGGTGAGACTATTCGATCAATTTTCGATATAATGGAATTTACAGACATTAAGAATATTCCAGGCATCTTGATTTTCATTGACTTTAAAAAAGCTTTCGACTCTTTAGAATGGCATTATCTTTTCAGTTGCCTTGAGGCCTTTAATTTTGGCCGCAATTTTATAAATTGGGTCAAAATGTTTTATACAAATATTCAAAGCTGTGTAATAAATAATGGAATGGCATCAGACTATTTTACTTTAGAACGTGGTGTGAGGCAGGGTGATCCCTTGTCCCCTACCTCTTTATCTTAGCTGTTGAAAATTTGGCAATCTCCATTCGTCAAAATGTTGATATCAAAGGAATTAAAATAGGAAATTATGAAGCCAAGCTATTGCAATACGCAGACGATACCACAGCAACCCTGTCTGATGAAAATTCTGCAAAAAAGCTATTTGAAGAACTAGACGTATTTAAGAACTTGAGTGGGTTGGAGATAAATAGTTCTAAAACAGAAGGAATGTGGATTGGTTCGCTTAAAAGAAAAGACGAAAAACCGTTTGGTATTAAATGGCCAAGTGAACCCATTAAGAGCCAATGTCAGAAAAAACCAGTCATGGTCCGGCCACGCTCAAAAATTAACCTACCTTCATTTTGGGCCTGAAGGTAGATATTAATGAGTTTAGTAATGTTCTGGAGTTAATTTTTTAAAATACGAATTAATTGTGGAATAAAATGAGAAAATCGATTTCGCGGCTCCGAGTCCTGAAAACAGCCGTCCAGACAGGTGAAAATGGTCGACCACAAAAAGTCGCTCGCGTGAATCAAACGACCTCAAATCTGATCAAACAAACACTCGATTCCGAGAAAATAGATACGTTCCACCTCATACAGCGCAGTTTTCATTTTCTGAAGGGTGATTTTGTCAGTCTGGCAACACTATTTTGAAGAGCAACTGTCAACTCGAGCGACAACGGTAGTTTTACCTAAAAATGAAATTCGGATTGGTGAAAAGCAGCATTCTCCAATCATCTATTTATCTATGGCAATAAAGTACTAATATGTCCCTCTTAAATCCCACATAACAATTTGTCTGGGTTTTTTAGACAGCGCTTTAGAAATCTTCACTGAATGGGAGCGTGAAATTTGATATTTTGCTACAAATTGTACTGACTTGGCGATCATCGTATTCTCAAAGTCATTCTTATCCGGATCAAAATGAATCAATCCGTTGTTAACTAAGCCTACAATAATAAAACAGAAAGAAAGAAATGCAGAAAAAAATGCTGTATAGTGACTAAGAAACTTTGTTTTTACTTCTGAAATGCAGATAGTTTAGGAATTATAACTTGCATGAAACAACTGAAAGGTCACTCTATGACCCGCAAGGCAAAAATAAATCTCGCTTACCTGTGAATGGGTTTCATACACCTTCGCAGCAGTAAACTAATCATGATTTTGAAGCATTTTCTACACGCGGGTTATAACTGGAGATTCCTTTTCAGATTATATTCTGGACTTTAAAGCCAGGAGTGAAGAACGGAGTTGCGATCTGCAGGTGGAGCGCGACTACTGCGTGACTGGGCTAATGGCGTGACACTTTACGATAGATAGGTTTAAAACAAAATTGTGTACTTTTTTAGCGCGTTGAATCCCATAATTCTACCAAAAATATAAATTGATTATTCCTGATTCCCCTTCTTTCTGCTCCTGCATTTGCCTAATCCGTAGGTTGCGAAAACTCGACTGCAGGGCCTTTATACACAAAACTGTACCTTGTCAGCAGGGCCGTAGCAAGCCCGTCCTTTCTAGGGCTGTCCGGGGCATGCAGCCCCCTCCCCCCCTGAAAAGTTTTGAAAATAAAACACTGGAAACTGCATTTTCCAGCATTTTGGGCTTTTAAATTTCAAGTTTTTGATAGATAAAAACTCTTTCGAAACTGACACTTATTTATACAAAGCACAGCACATTTCCATGATCCAAAAGGCTTAGCAAAGTAATTACTCAATGACTGTCTTGGTCAAGGAAAGCACAACAGTTGAACAGTCAATTAATTAGTACTTTCTACACTGTCTCAGCAAATCAATGAATATTGAGGTAAGTAAAACACTTCGGAATATCAATTACGGAACAAACACTCGACTGTCTCCATGTCTTGAACCAGCTGCAACTGTATGTTTCACCTATCAGCCATCAAAGAAAGTTAGAGGGAAGTTAGACTGTCGACTGAGTTGCCTTAGAGGCAAACACAGACTTCATCGGCAGGTCGTTCTTTTAAAACTTTCCAAACAATTGCTTGCGATGATGATGATGATGATGATGATGATGCGCCGCTGGTTGCTCCCCCCCCAAATAAATTGACCCAAACCATTTGCCAATTTTCGTGATGCAGAAGAATGAGGTGAGCGTGGCCTCTCCCGTGGTTGAACGCAGATAGGTCTTGACACGCTTTAAGGCAGAGAAGGAGCGCTCGCTGATGGCGTTGGTAGCTGGCATGACAAGCATAAGCTTAGCAAGGGTTCAAATCTCACTCAGTAGGAGTTCGCGATCATTTCTGAGTGACTGAAATCAGTTTTGTTTTCAACATTTTATATTTGTGTTTTCAATATCTTTCCGGGAAAAAACTGGGGGGGGGGGCGCCCCCCCCGTTCCTCCCCATGCTACGGCCCTGTGTCAAAGGAGTCATGTGAGCGTGAGAACGTTTTAGTCGTCAGCAAGTGGAATCAAGTCAGTAGAATCAGTCTACTCTAAAGCTGTCAAAAGGAGCTGTGAATTTCACTAGTCATGGCGGAACATACTCCGGAACGCTGTTCATTCCATGCTATTCTTGGTAGTCAGTGCGGTGTTGATAGCATGGATAAAGAAGCGCGGAAAAGTATCCCGCTACTAGAATGCGCGCGATATCAGTAGTCACAAGGCTAAACATTCGTTCAGTGGTGTTGAAACTGAGGTGGAGCTCATCTTCGAGCGAGAGCAAAACATAAAGTTGTGGACAATTGGTCCAGGTCATCAACGTCTCTTGGTGTTAGTTGGCGGCGGAGCCCTACTAAATGCTCTGTATCCCTGAAGTTGTCTTAACACAACACAACGAAGCAGTTGGAAAGCGACCAAAGGCCGAAACAGGACTGTGTAAAGCTGCTTCCCAACTTGTACTGAGGGAGACAGGTATCTTCATTGCCGCTGGCACAGGTAAGTACACTTTGCGCAATGACGTTCGTTCAATGTTAACGAGAAATTAGTAATACAGAGAATAGAAATTACCACAACACTTTTCAACTCTAGGTGTATGCTCCAAATGCAGAAAGCTGTTGGGGAAGCTACTGCAGAAAGTGACCCCAGTAAGTCCAAGAAGTGCCAGTGAGGGCGAGGCGCTCCGAGGAATACAAGAAATACCAATTCTCCTCCTAGCCCCACGCCTATTTTGCTGATTTAGTCACTATGCACGAATTCTACAGCCAGTCCACATGGCGGTCTGAACCCTGTTCGCTACTTACTACAGATGACAATTCCACAGATACCACAACTCGGATAAGAAAGTACTCTGTGCGCCTTTGCGCGTTAAACACTGTATACACCAAATTGAAGAAACGTTGACTCGTGAAAAGCATAAACCATGAACGATGAGACCGAATGGGATTCTGGGTAGGCAGCATTGGCAAGCTAGTAATATTCTATTTCTTGATAATCAAGATTTTTTTGTTTGAGACATTTAAGAGCATGGTTTATGCATCCTGTGTTAATATAATGTATATCCTGTCACAGACGAAGATTAAATTTTCCAACTTCCCAGTAAACCTTTGGGTCGTATCGTTCATGGTTTATGCTTTTCACCCGACAACGTTTATTCAATTTGGTGTATTAGCCAATACGAGCGAACGCCCTCAAATGGCCGTTACCAGAGCCTCCTTCGTGGGATCTGAGGAGCTGGGGCCTGGGTACGATAACTTATAAATGCCCGTAAGAAGTTTCTGCAGTCGCCCAGGATTAGCGTGTCATATCACCCGAAACTTCTAGATCACGTTAGGGCGCCTCCAAAACGAAGAAGTCTGCTACAGATCCACTACATCATTAGCCTTTTGGTTGTACACTGTTAATCAGAGCGGCTGTAAAAAACCTTGTGCCCCCCCCCCCCCTTAAAGTAGTTCTTTCATATGTTTTACATATGGGCGCCCCAACCCCTTTCAAAATTTGAAGGTCCTCCGGCCCCGGCTACATGACTAAAATTTGTGTGTTTTTGAGCTTCGGGATTCCTGTGGCGCGCGGCTCAAAACTCTGGCATCACTGTAACAAACGTATGGGAGAATCAGTACTATCCTAAACCTCTAATAACTTTTAAGATAGAAATAAAAAGTAAAGAAATAAAAGAGAAAATCCCCAAAATAGCCTCTTTTTAGTTTTGATTTTCTCGAACACCATCATCGATTTCCGTGTCACGTGTCATCTCTAATTGTCATCTATAATAAGACGTCACGCAATGCTGTGGCCTTGTTTTTGCTGCTCGCTCAGTGCAGTTTTGTGTATCAAAGTTTTGCAGTGATCTTTGTACGATATTGGATGGCTAAACCAAGCGAAGATTTACAAATAAATATAAGACCTACAAAGCTTAACTCGGAAAACTAAATTCACGCAGGTAAGGCTTTGTTAATCGAAAGAGGATTTCGTGAGATAACTTTGACCTGACATTAATGGAATGTGAATACTTGATGCGACCAACAATTCTGCCATTTCACTAAAAAATAGCTTTATCTGCAATGATTTGTCTTTCATAGGTTTTCGTTTTGCTAATATGAGGTCGGGATGCTATATAAACAGATATCAAGAAACTTGGCTTCAGTTATATACGCAAACTGGTCGGTACCAAATACTAACATGTGGACAATTTGCAGCAAAATATCAAATTTTACGCTCCCATTCAAATAAGATTTCTAAAGCGCTGACAAAAAAAACCCAGATTAAATATTATGTGGGCTTCAAGAGGGACATATTAGTACTTTATTGCCATAGATCAATAGATGATTGGAGAATGCTGTTTTTCACAAATCCGAATTTCATTATCGTGGTAAAACCGACCGTTGTCGCTCGAGTTGAAAATTGCTCTTCAAAATAGTGTTGCCAGACTGACAAAATCACCCTTCAGAAAATGAAAACTGCTCTATATGAGGTGGTAAGTATCTATTTTCTCGGAATTGAGTGTTTGTTTGATCAGATTTGAGGTCGTTTGATTCACGCGAGCGACGTTTTGTGGTCGACCATTTTCGCCTGTCTGAACGGCTGTTTTCACGGCCTGGAGCCACGAAATCGATTTTCTCATTTTATTCCAAAATTAATTCGTATTTTGAAAAATTAACTCCAGAACATTATTAAACTCGTTAATATAAACCTTTAAACCGAAAATAAAGGCAGGTTGACTTTCCAGTCGTGGCCGGAATTTTTCAATTTTGTCTGGTTTTTGCTGACATTGGCTCTTAAAGCTTTAGGAACCTTTTTTACATATGACCTACCATTATTTTACGAAAAAAACTTTCAAGAGAAGGTTGACAGCATAAAGCAGCTGACAAATATATGGTCATCTAGAGGACTGTCCATTTATGGTAAAGTAACTATAATCAAATCATTACTTCTTCCAAAACTAGTTTTTATATCTTCGGTTCTTTCACCTCCAAAGAAAATCATGAAACAAGTAGACAGTTTGATTTTCTCCTTTTTATGGAATGGAAAGGATAAAGTAACAAGGCTCTCTTGAATAAACAGTTATGAAGATGGTGGCATTAAAATGACAGATATTGAAAGCTTGGTCAAAGCTGTACGATTAGCTTGGCTAAAACGTATTTTCAGCGATTAACGAAAAAACGTGGAAATTCTACTTGTTACATCTCCTACGTAATGTTGGTGGTCTTTTGCTTTTTAAATGTAATTATGCAATGGACGATCGTTTAATTAACTCAGTAAAAAGATCCTATAGTACAAAACAAATGTAGTCTTTTGAGATAAAGCGCAGGATTGCAATGATTGAAGTGAATCTTTCAATTAACTCAGTTTTCTACAGAGAACTTTCAGAATGTTGGTTAGAATTTCGAAATCTCTTTTTAGCTAATAAAGAACGGCTCTGTATAGTTTGGAATAACAAAGATATAAGAATAGATGAAAAAACCAGTT
The DNA here is from genome assembly GCA_022457155.1 of Cladopsammia gracilis. Classification (NCBI taxonomy): domain Eukaryota; kingdom Metazoa; phylum Cnidaria; class Anthozoa; order Scleractinia; family Dendrophylliidae; genus Cladopsammia; species Cladopsammia gracilis. Next base: position 87,427 of record JAJGOT010000728.1, read on the forward strand.
TTTAAAAAATCTTATTATGACTCGGGGATACGTATCATTAAAGATCTCATGTTCAATCTCGACAATATAGAATCCTTTAATGTAATTAATAACAGTTGAGAAAGCTAATTTTTTTACATGGACAGATCTTATGCGCGCAATTCCTTCTTCTTTGAAAATAATAGTGTACACTACCTTTACAGATAATACTTATTTTATAAAGGGAAATGAGATTTTTGACATAGTGGAAAGGAAAACGAAAGACTATTATTCTTTAATAATATCAAATAAAGCACAATTACCTAGTAATGCAAAGAATTTAAAACATGATTTTGGCTTATCTGACGAAGACTTAAAAATTGCTTACAACCTTCCCCACTTAACAGCACAGGAGCCTTACGTTAAATCCTTTCAATATAAAGTTTTAAATTCAATACTTTACATCAATGCAAAACATTTTAAAATTGGATATCTCCAGCATGACAAATGTACTTTCTGCAAGACTGAACAGGAAACATTATGTCACTTTCTCTTTTACTGTCGACACTCACATATGTTGTGGAATAATGTTGAACAGTATTATTTAACAATAACAAAGGAATTTCACGGGTTGCGTTTACGAGAGGTTATAATTGGAATAACGATGTGAAAATGTCCCTTGTTAAATTATCTGATCTTAATTGGTAAATTGTATTTATGGGATTGCAGAAAGAAACAGGTACTTCCAAACATCGAAGGTTTCAAATTTAAAGTAAGAATTAAATACCAAGTTGAAAAATATATTTCCACTAAGAATAATAAACTAGGAACCTTTTATGAAAAATGACCAAAACACATTTCCCCCCTTTAATTAAGTTCGTGTAGCTCAAAAGTGATATTTTGCCAGAACTTGCTCCGCACGGCCCGAAACGTACGTTTTGTGCATTTTTCATAGAAATGCACTGTTTTTGCATTCTGGCGATGATTTGAGGTCAGGACGACGATTTTAAAATCTGGTGTGCTCAAAACTAAGTTTTTGCCAAAACTTGCTCCGCACGGCCCCAAACTTGCGTTTTGTGCATTTTTCATAGAAATGCACTGTTTTCGCTTTTTTGCGATGATTTGAGGTCAGGACGATGATTTTGAGATCTGGTGAGCTCAAAAGTGAGATTTTGCCAAAACTTGCTCCGCACGGCCCGAAACGTACGTTTTGTGCATTTTTCATAGAAATGCACTGTTTCGCTTTTTGGCGATGATTTGAGGCCAGTACGACGATTTTGAGATCCAGTGTGCTAAATAGTGAGATTTTGCCAAATCTTTCTTCGCACGGCCCGAAACGTACGTTTTGTGCACTTTTCATAGAAATGCACTGTTTTCGCTTTTTTGCGATGATTTGAGGTCAGTACGACGATTTTGAGATCTGGTTAGCTGAAAAGTGAGATTTTGCCAAAAGTTGCTCCGCACGGCCCCAAACGTGCGTTTTGTGCACTTTTCATAGAAATGCACTGTTTCGCTTTTTGGCGATGATTTGAGGCCCGTACGACGATTTTGAGATCCAGTGTGCTAAAAAGTGAGATTTTGTCAAAACTTGCTTCGCACGGCCCGAAACGTACGTTTTGTGCATTTTTCATAGAAATGCACTGTTTTCGCTTTTTTGCGATGATTTGAGGTCAGGACGACGATTTTGAGATCTGGTGAGCTGAAAAGTGAGATTTTGCCAAAACGTGCTCCACACGGCCCGAAACGTACGATTTCTGCATTTTTCATAGAAATGCACTCTTTTCGCTTTTTGGCGATGATTTGAGGCCAGTACGACGATTTTGAGATCCAGTGTGCTAAAAAGTGAGATTTTTCCAAAACTTGCTCCGCACGGCTCCAAACGTGCGTTTTATGCAGTTTTCATAGAAATGCACTGTTTTCGCTTTTTGAAGACTTAGATTGTGAAGAAAATATAATCATTGGAAGTGATTTTAACTGTCCTCTTGACTCTAAGCTGGATAAGAAAGGTGGCGTTATGGTACCTAGAAAAATGGTTATAAACAATATTGAATGTTTACAAAATGAATTGGACCTTGTCGACGTTTGGAGAATTAAAAATCCACAATCTAGAAGTTACACTTGGAGCCAAAAATCTCCACCAATTTTCTGTCGTTTAGATTACTGGCTGATATCAAACAACTTACAGGATTTTGTAAATACAACCGATCATTCCAGCTATAAAAACTGATTATGCAGCAATTGAGTTGAATTTAACCGACTCCAATCAAAACTTAAAGGGGTCCGGCTTCTGGAAAATGAACGTCTCTCTTCTTGAAGATCCGAATTATCTGGAAGAATTAAAACAAAATATTCCACTTTGGAAAACAACAGGAAGCGAGAATTTATCAGACAAAAGGTGCATCTGGGATTGGATTAAGTATAATATTCGGAACCATAGTGTTTTGTTCTCGAAAAAGAAAGCCAAAGAAAGATCTGCAATGGAAAAAAACTTACAACAAGTATACGAGGAAGCAACTTAAAAATTCGAACAGGACCCTTCCGACTCTAACCTAAATACTCTAAGTGAAGCAAAAGGAACTCTAGAAAGTTATTATGAGGAAAAAACAAGGGGTGTATAATTATTCGCGCAAGGGCACGATGGCACGAGCATGGCGAGAGAAGTACAAAATACTTTCTAAATTTAGAGAAGCGTAATCACGTCAAAAACATATAAGAAAACTATAAATAAGTGGTACCATTAAATCTGATCCTTTTGGGATACTGAACGAATAAAAACGTTTTTACCATAGCTTTTACCAATCAAACGTAACTGATGAGGATAAAGAAAATGGAAACGAATTTTTTAATAATTTGAATATACCAAGATTATCAGAAGAACAAAAACAATCTTGTGAAGGAGAAATATTTGTTGAAGAAATTACAGCCATTCTTAACAGTTTTGAGAGTAACAAATCTCCTGGTAATGATGGAATACTAAAAGGTATACTGTGCAATACTAATAGGTAATGATGGAATACTAATAGGTAATGATGGAATACTAATAGAATTTTACAAAAGTTGTTAATTTATGAAATGTGTGAGGGAGTGTTTCAACCACGGCGAAATGTCTAGCTCTCAAAGAAAAGCAATTATAACTCATAGAAAAGCAACATAAATATCGAACTCTCATTGAAAATTGGAGGCCAATCTCTCTTATTAACGTGGATGCAAAATAATTTCAAAAGTGATTGCTTTAAGATCAAAGAAAGTTTTACCGAATATCATACATCATAATCAAACAGGTTATGTTGAAGATCGCTATATTGGTGAGACTATTCTATCAATTTTCGATATAATGGCATTTACAGACAGTAAGAATATTCCAGGTATCTTGATTTTCGTTGACTTTAAAAAAAGCTTTCGACTCTTTAGAATGGCATTATCTTTTCAGTTGCCTTGAGGCCTTTAATTTTGGCCCCAATTTTATAAATTGGGTCAAAATGTTTTATACAAATATTCAAAGCTGTGTAATAAATAATGGAATGGCATCAGACTATTTTACCTTAGAACGTGGTGTGAGGCAGGGTGATCCCTTGTCCCCTACGTCTTAATCTTAGCTGTTGAAAGTTTGGCAATCTCCATTCGTCAAAATGTTGATATCAAAGGAATTAAAATAGGAAATTATGAAGCCAAGCTATTGCAATACGCAGACGATACCACAGCAACCCTGTCTGATGAAAATTCTGCAAAAACGCTATTTGAAGAACTAGAAGTATTTAAGAACTTGAGTGGGTTGGAGATAAATAGTTCTAAAACAGAAGGAATGTGGATTGGTTCGCTTAAAAGAAAAGAAGAAAAACCCTTTGGTATTAAATGGCCAAGTGAACCCATTAAAGCTTTAGGAACCTTTTTTACATATGACCTATCATTATTTTACGAAAAAAACTTTCAAGAGAAGGTTGACAGCATAAAGCAGCTGACAAATATATGGTCATCTAGAGGACTGTCCATTTATGGTAAAGTAACTATAATCAAATCATTACTTCTTCCAAAACTAGTTTTTATATCTTCGGTTCTTTCACCTCCAAGTAAAATCATGAAACAAGTAGACAGTTTGATTTTCTCCTTTTTATGGAATGGAAAGGATAAAGTAACAAGGCTCTCTTCAATAAACAGTTATGAAGACGGTGGCATTAAAATGACAGATATTGAAAGCTTGGTCAAAGCTGTACGATTAGCTTGGCTAAAACGTATTTTCAGCGATAACGAAAGTACGTGGAAATTCTACTTGTTACATCTCCTACGTAATGTTGGTGGTCTTTTGCTTTCTAAATGTAATTATGCAATGGACGATCGTTTAATTAACTCAGTAAAAAGATCCTATAGTACAAAACAAATGTAAAACGTTAAAAGAGAGAAAAACGTTAAAGAGAGAAGAGACTTTAATATTTATAAATTAGTAAAGAAATGTATTTCTGGCCAGTGCCCACAATTTTTCAATATTTATTTTCATTTTAATAGGGACGTTATAGCCCGCACTACTCGCCAGAGCAATCTGTTACATATACCATCAGTAAGAACAGAAATCGCAAAAATATCCTTTTACTATCACGGTTGCCTCATTTTTAATATTTTTAACTGTAAATAGCCTTATTTTAATCGCATTCTTAACTTTTTACTTTTTTTTAAATTTTTATCCCTGTAAATAGTTCCACCTGAAGAAGGCCGAAGGCCGAAACGTCGAATTAAATAGCTGGAACAGTTAGAAGTTTGCTTCTATGTCACATCTTCATACACTTATCTATATATATATATATACATATATATATATATATATATATATATCTATATTCATATTCATATTTTTTAAAGATATATATATATTTTTCATTATTTGTATATTTAAATTTAGTTAATTATGTTTCTCCCAGGGCTCCCATTGATAGCAGTGGGTTTTTTTTAACCCTCTTAAGGGACTACCCTGGGAGAACATAGAATTTTATTTTTAAATAAAGGTGTCTGTCTGTCTGTCTGTAGTCTTTTAGAGATAAAGCGCAGGATTGCAATGATTGAAGTGAATCTTTCAATTAACTCAGTTTTCTACAGAGAACTTTCAGAATGTTGGTTAGAATTTCGAAATCTCTTTTTAGCTAGTAAAGAACGGCTCTGTATAGTTTGGAATAACAAAGATATAAGAATAGATGAAAAAACCAGTTTTTAAAAAATCTTATTATGACTCGGGGATACGTATCATTAAAGATCTCTTGTTCAATGTCGACAATATAGAATCCTTTAATGTAATTAATAACTGTTGAGAAAGCTAATTTTTTTACATGGACAGGTCTTATGCGCGCAATTCCTTCTTCTTTGAAAATAATAGTGTACACTACCTTTACAGATAATACTTATTTTATAAAGGGAAATGAGATTTTTGACATAGTGGAAAGGAAAACGAAAGACTATTATTCTTTAATAATATCAAATAAAGCACAATTACCTAGTAATGCAAAGAATTTAAAACATGATTTTGGCTTATCTGACGAAGACTTAAAAATTGCTTACAACCTTCCCCACTTAACAGCACAGGAGCCTTACGTTAAATCCTTTCAATATAAAGTTTTAAATTCAATACTTTACATCAATGCAAAACATTTTAAAATTGGATATCTCCAGCATGACAAATGTACTTTCTGCAAGACTGAACAGGAAACATTATGTCACTTTCTCTTTTACTGTCGACACTCACATATGTTGTGGAATAATGTTGAACAGTATTATTTAACAATAACAAAGGAATTTCACGGGTTGCGTTTACGAGAGGTTATAATTGGAATAACGATGTGAAAATGTCCCTTGTTAAATTATCTGATATTAATTGGTAAATTGTATTTATGGGATTGCAGAAAGAAACAGGTACTTCCAAACATCGAAGGTTTCAAATTTAAAGTAAAAATTAAATACCAAGTTGAAAAATATATTTCCACTAAGAATAATAAACTAGAAACGTTTTATGAAAAATGACCAAAACACATTTCCCCCCTTTAATTAAGTTCGTGTAGCTCAAAAGTGAGATTTTGCCAAAACTTGCTGCGCACGGTCCGAAACGTACGTTTTTTGCATTTTTCATAGAAATGCACTGTTTTTGCTTTTTGGCGATAATTTGCGGTCAGGACGACGATTTTGAAATCTGGTGTGCTCAAAACTAAGTTTTTGCCAAAACTTGCTCCGCACGGCCCCAAACTTGCGTTTTGTGCACTTTTCGTAGAAATGCACTGTTTTTGCATTCTGGCGATGATTTGAGGTCAGGACGACGATTTTGAGATCTGGTGTGCTCAAAAGTAAGCTTTTGCGAAAACTTGCTCCGCACGTCCCGAAACGTGCGTTTTGTGCACATTTCATAATTACTGCCAATGCTTTCGATCTAATATGCCTGTCGCTAAATGTTAGAGGCCTCAACAAATCAATCAAACGCCGAACCATTTTTCGCTGGTTACATAAACAAAATCACCACGTCACTTTTCTGCAAGAATCGTACTGCTCTAATGATATTGCCGCCTCTTGGGTAAACGGGTGGGGTGGCAAAGCCTTTTTTAGTCATGGAACAAACCATAGTAAAGGTGTAATAACACTAATTAATCCCTCTGTGGATTTCAAAGTCGTAAAAGTTATTTCGGATGAATTAGGAAAGTTCATTATTTTAAAACTGTCACTCGATGAAAAAACTATTGTCCTCGTTAACATTTACGCACCTAATGACATTACCCAACAAGTTATTTTTTTTCAAAAACTAAACAAACAACTGGAAGAATTCGCGCAAGATACAATCGTAATCGGTGGAGACTTTAATTGCGCTCTCACTTCAAATGACAAAAAAGGCGGAAACCCCATCTCTACAAAATCAGCTGTAATCAAAGAAATCAACACGCTATGTGATTCATATAACTTAGCTGATATTTGGCGAAACCTGAACCCTGACAAACAAAGCTTCACCTGGAGAACTAAATCGTTGAAAATCCAATGCCGCTTAGATTACTTTTTAGTTTCACAAGAGTTAATTCAATTCGCAAACAAAAGTGAGATCATCCACATGCCGAATTCTGACCACTCTGCTGTGTCTTTTACTCTGCAGTCTAATCACCAAAGTCAAAAAAGGGGTCCTGGCTTTTGGAAATTCAACACAGCCTTACTTAAAGACGAAGCGTACGTATTAGCACTGAAGTTGAATATTCCAATCTTCAAAAATAAATACAAAGATACGCAAGACTTAGGCCTAAAATGGGACTTCATTAAAATGGAAATAAGAGGGTTTACCATTCAGTACTCTAAACGAAAAGCGAAAAAACAACGAGATGAAGAAAAAATATTGCACCAAAAACTAAATAACCTCCAAGCTAAAGCTGAAGAAACTCCGCACGACAAAAACATCATACTCGAACTTCAACGCGCTAGATCACTTCTTAAAAAAATCATGCTAACGAGAGCAAAAGGCGCAATCCTAAGAAGCAAAGTGAGATGGTGCGAAGAAGGGGAACGTAATATGAAATATTTCTATAGCTTAGAAAAATGCCATCACGACATTAAAACAGTATCAAAACTCAAAGTAGGTGAAAATTCCTATAGAGATGATCAATTTGAAATCTTAGAAGAAGACAAAAAACTTTTACGAGTAACTGTGCCGCTCCAACGACAAAGATGACCAAAAAGTTAAGAATTCGTCATTTTTTAAATCAGAAAATGTAACAGAACTTAACGAAGAAGAAATGAAATCCTGCGAAGGATTGGTAAACGAAGATGAATGTATCAACGCGCTCAAAGATTTCAGCAATAATAAATCTCCGGGTACCGATGGTCTACCAGCAGAATTCTACCGACTTTTTTGGTCAGACATCTCCTTTGACCTACTTGCCAGCTACAATTACGCTTTTCACTACGAGACACTTTCTATAAGCCAAAGACGAGGAATAATCTTGCTTATACCAAAAAATCTGAAGATAAAACAATTCTAGAAAATCTTAGGCCAATCTCACTCCTAAACGTTGACTACAAAATCCTCACTAAAGTTATAGCCAAGAGAATAGAAAACGTTCTGCCAACCTTAATAAACCCAGATCAAACAGGTTATGTAAAGGGCCGCTATATTGGTGAAAACGTACGACTGATTTACGATCTAATACACTACACAGACAAGCTAAATAAAAAAGGCATTGCTATTTTCTTGGACTTTATAAAAGCTTTCGATTCCATTGAATGGAACTATCTTCAAGAAACACTCCGGCTGTTTAACTTCGGCCTTGACATCCAAAACTGGATAAAAATATTCTATAACAATGTTACAAGTTGTGTCGTGAACAACGGCCACGCCTCTGTCTTTTTCTCCTTACAGCGGGGAGTCAGACAAGGTTGTCCTTTGTCTGGCGTCCTTTTTGTCCTCGGCATAGAACTTCTCTCTAGAGCTATAAGAAGCGAGCCGGCTATAAAAGGTATCCAAGTAAACAACCACGAACTAAAAGTAACTCAACATGCCGACGACACAACAGTATTTGTACGTGACCTTGACTCCGTTACAAGTCTATTAAAGCTATTAAACGATTTTAAAGAATGTTCCGGCCTAGAAATTAATACTACCAAAACCGAAGCAATGTGGTTAGGAGAATGGAAACACATTACAACACAGATGAACCTTTTGGTTTTAAATGGCCAAAAGAACCTATTAACGCACTCGGTGTTTTCTTTTCTTACAATCAAATAAACGCTGACAGACTCAATTTTGGCGAAAAAATACTTTACCTGGAGAAATTGTTGAACACTTGGAAACGAAGAAATTTAACTCTTTATGGAAAGATTAACATTGTCAAGACTCTTGGGATTTCTAAATTAGTTTATTGTGCTTCTGTACTGCCTGTCCCAGATCACTATATCCAAGAAATCAACAAATTAATCTTCAACTTTAGCTGGTCCGGAAAGCCCCCTAAAATCAAAGGAAATACCTTAATCGGAGGAAAAAGAGATGGCGGCTTGAAAATGTGTGATTTCAAAATCATGGAAAAGGCACTGAAGCTAGCTTGGATAAGCAGAATTTAGGATGATTCACGAGCTTCCTGGAAAATAATCCCTAATCATCTTTTGCACAAACACGGAAATCTTGTCTTTTTAACAAAATGCAGCTTCCCAGCAAATATACTTGACAATGACAACAAAACTCCCCACTTTTTATAAAATAATGCTAAAATATTGGTATGAGTTCAAAGTCGCAACGAAAACCGATTGCGGTACGCATCCTAGAAACGAATCATTGTGGAACAACAGAAAAATCCTGATAGAAAACAAACCTGTTTTTTACAACAATTGGTACAACGCTGGCATTACCAAAATCAGCGACATATTAAACCAAAACAGTGAGTTTTTGAAATTGCACGAGTTCGCTCTAAAATTCAATCTTAATGTCCCTTTTAAAGCAATTCCAAATGAGTGGAAAGCCAATTTTAAAAGCCCAACTCCGAATTTTGAACACAATACACCAGTCAACACCCAGACAACTAGATGTATTTACTCCTCTCTTTTAAAAGCCGTTTTCGTTCCTCCCAGCGCTGAAACCAAAATTCTTCGCCACGGGTTCACAAAAAAGACCATTCAGAAAGTTTATCTCATGCCATTCGCCGTCACAAACGAAGTAAAAATAATCATGTTTCAATACAAAGTGATTCAAAACATACTCCCAAACCGCGTCTCACTTCATCGAGACGGCCTCCTAGAAAACGCTATATGCAACTTATGCAATGGCGAGAAATAATTTGGTGAGACTATTCGATCAATTTTCGATATAATGGAATTTACAGACAGTAAGAATATTCCAGGTATCTTGATTTTCATTGACTTAAAAAAAGCTTCTCTTAGCTGTTGAAAGCTTGGCAATCTCCATTCGTCAAAATGTTGATATCAAAGGAATTAAAATAGGAAATTATGAAGCCAAGCTATTGCAATACGCAGACGATACCACAGCAACCCTGTCTGATGAAAATTCTGCAAAAACGCTATTTGAAGAACTAGAAGTATATAAGAACTTGAATGGGTTAGAGATAAATAGTTCTAAAACAGAAGGAATGTGGATTGGTTCGCTTAAAAGAAAAGACGAAAAACCGTTTGGTATTAAATGGCCAAGTGAACCCAGTAAAGCTTTAGGAACCTTTTTTACATATGACCTATCATTATTTTACGAAACAAAACTTTCAAGAGAAGGTTGACAGCATAAAGCAGCTGACAAATATATGGTCATCTAGAGGACTGTCCATTTATGATAAAGTAACTATAATCAAATCATTACTTCTTCCAAAACTAATTTTTATATCTTCGGTTCTTTTACCTCCAAGTGAAATCATCAAACAAGTAGACAGTTTGATTTTCTCCTTTATATGGAATGGAAAGTATAAAGTAACAAGGCTCTCTTCAATAAACAGTTATAAAGACGGTGGCATTAAAATGACAGATATTGAAAGCTTGATCAAAGCTGTACGATTAGCTTGGCTAAAACGTATTTTCAGCGATAACGAAAGTACGTGGAAATTCTACTTGTTTCATCTCCTACGTAATGTTGGTGGTCTTTTGCTTTTTAAATGTAATTATGCAATGGACGATCGTTTAATTAACTTAGTAAAAAGATCCTATAGTACAAAACAAATGTAGTCGCTTAGAGATAAAGCGCAGGATTGCAAGGATTGAAGTGGATTACAGTTTAGCTTGATATCAAAGTTGCCTTTGTTTGCAGGAGAGGCATTGTCAATGGTGACATTTATCTGAAACCAGAATGCGTACGTTATAAAGGCTCAGTCTATTTGGATCTTCTTTACTTCGTGCCATTTGCTTAGGCAATGTTTGTAAGATAAAAAACTAAAAGGTTTGCTTTTCATAACCTATGGGTTATTTGTTGGCTCCTTGGCGAAACATTACGGAGCCTCTTCGGCAATATTTCGTGCTTTATCGGTTTTAGCCGTCGCACGTCGTGAATACTCTTCGTAAATGCATAGTAATGACACTACCCCGCCAAAATGACAAAATGTCGCTTAGCTTATTTCCATGTTATATCGCCAAATGGCACAAAATATACAACTTGGTTGGATAAAAAGATCCTATGGTACAAAATAAAAGTAGTAGTTTGGAGATAAAGCGCAGGATTGCAAGGATTCAAGAGGATTACAGTTTAGCTTGAAATGAAAGTTGAATTTGTTTGCTGTAGAGGCAGTGTCAACGTCGCACTTATCTGAAACCAAAATGCGTTTGTTATAACGGCTCTGACTTTTTTAAACTGCTTTACTTCGTTGCATTTGCTAAGTTAATGTTTGTAAGATGGAAAAAATATAAATTGTTTGTTTGTCATAACTTATGAGTCATTTGTTGGCTCCTACGAGAAAAATTACGGAGCCTCTTCGTCAATATTTCGGGCATTTTCGGTTTTAGCCATCGCACTTCGTGAATACTCTTCGTAAATGCATACTAATGACATTGTTCCGCCGAAGTGGCAAAATGTAGCTTAGCTTATTTCCACGTTATATCGACAAATGTCACAAAATATACAACTTAGTCGGATAAAAAGAGTACAAAACAAATTTAGTCTTTTAGAGATAAAGCGCAGGATTGCAAGGATTGAAGTGGATTACAGTTTAGCTTGATATCAAAGTTGCCTTTGTTTGCAGGAGAGGCATTGTCAATCGTGACATTTATCTGAAATCAAAATGCGTGCGTTTTAACGGATCAGTCTATTTTGGGCCGCTTTACTTTGTTGCATTTGCTTAGCTAATGATTGTAACATGGAAAAATCAATTGTTTGTTTTTTAAAACTTATGAGAAATTTGTTCGCTCCTAGGGGAAAAATTACGGAGCCTCTTCGTAAATATTTCGGGCATTTTCGGTTTTAGCCGTCGCACTTCGTGAATAGTCTTCGTAAATGGTACTGATGAGATTGTCCCACCGAAATGGCAAAATGTCGCTAAGCTTATTTCCACGTTATATCGCCAAATGGCACAAAAGATACAACTTAGTTGGATAAAAAGATCCTATAGTACAAAATAAAAGTAGAAGTTTGGAGACAAAGCGCAGAATTGCAAGGATTGAAGTGGATTACAGTTTAGCTGGAAACCAAAGTTGCCTTCGTTTGCTGGAGAGGCAGTGTCAATCGTGACATTTATCTGAAACCAAAATGCGTGCGTTATAACGGCTCAGTCTATTTTGAGCTGCTTTACTTCGTTCCATTTGCTTATACAACGTTTGTAACGTAGAAAACTAAACTGTTTGTTTGTCATAACTTAGGAGATATTTGTTGGCTCCTAGAAGAAAAATTACGGAGCCTCTTCGTCAATATTTCGGGCATTATCGGTTTTAGCCATCGCACTTTGGAATACTCTTCGTAAATGCATACTAATGACACTGTTCCGCCGAAGTGGCAAAATGTCGCTTAACTTATTTCCACTTTATATCGACAAATGGCACAAAATATACAACTTAGTTGGATAAAAAGATCCTATAGTACAAAACAAATGTAGTCTTTTAAAGATAAAGCGCGGGATTGCAAGGATTGAAGTGGATTACAGTTTAGCTTGATATCAAAGTTGAATTTGTTTGCTGGAGAGGCAGTCTCAATCGTGACATTTATCTGAAACCAGAATGCGTACGTTATAACGGCTCAGTCTATTTTGAGCTGCTTTACTTCGTTCGATTAGCTTAGTAAATGTTTGTAAGATAGAAAGCTAAAAGGTTTGCATGTCATAACTTATGAGTAAATTGTTGGCTCCTTGGCGAAAAATTACGGAGCCTCTTCGGCAATTTTTCGTTAATTTTCGGTTTTAGCCTCGCACTTTGGAATACTCTTCGTAAATGCATACTAATGACAATGTCTCGCCGAAATGGCAAAATGTCGCTTAGCTTATTTCCACTTTATATCGCCAAATGGCACAAAATATACAACTTAGTTCGATAAAAAGATCCTATGGTACAAAATAAAAGTAGTAGTTTGGAGATAAAGGGCGGGATTGCAAGGATTGAAGTGGATTACAGTTTAGTTTGATATCAAAGTTGCCTTTGTTTGCAGGAGAGGCATTGTCAATCGTGACATTTATCTAAAATCAAAATGCGTGCGTTTTAACGGCTCAGTCGATTTTGGGCCGCTTTACTTTGTTGCATTTGCTTAGCTAATGTTTGAAAGATGGAAAAATCAATTTTTTGTTTGTTATAACTTATGAGAAATTTGTTTGCTCCTGGAAGAAAAATTACGGAGCCTCTTCGTAAATATTTCGGGCATTTTCGGTTTTAGCCGTCGCACTTCGTGAATAGTCTTTGTAAATGCATACTGATGAGATTGTCCCACCGAAATGGCAAAATGTCGCTAAGCTTATTTCCACGTTATATCGCCAAATGGCACAAAATATACAACTTAGTTGGATAAAAAGATCCTATAGTACAAAATAAAAGTAGAAGTTTGAAGACAAAGCGCAGGATTGCAAGGATTGAAGTGGATTACAGTTTAGCTGAAAACCAAAGTTGCCTTCGTTTGCTGGAGAGGCAGTGTCAATCGTGACATTTATCTGAAACCAAAATGCGTGCGGTATAACGGCTCATTCTATTTTGAGCTGCTTTACTTCGTTCCATTTGCTTATACAACGTTTGTAACGTAGAAAACTAAACTGTTTGTTTGTCATAACTTAGGAGATATTTGTTGGCTCCTAGGAGAAAAATTACGGAGCCTCTTCGTCAATATTTCGGGCATTATCGGTTTTAGTAAATGCATATCGATGACAATGTCTCGCCGAAATGGCAATTTGTGGCTTAGCTGATTTGCACTTTACATCGCCAAATGGCACAAAATGTACAACTTGGTTGGATAAAAATATTCCATAGTACAAAATAAAAGTAGTCCTTCAGAGATAAAGCGCAGGATTGCAAGGATTGAAGTGGATTACAGTTTAGCTGGAAATCAAAGTTTCCTTTGTTTGCTGTAGAGGCAGTGTCAATCGTCGCATTTATCTGAAACCAAAATGCGTGCGTTATAACGGCTCAGTTTGTTTTGAGCTTCTTCACTTCGTTCCATTTGCTTAGGCAATGTTTGTAAGATAAAAAGCTAAAAGGTTCGCTTGCCATAACTTATGTGTCATTTGTTGGCTCCTTGGCGAACAATTACGGAGCCTCTTCGGCAATTTTTCGTTAGTTTTCGGTTTTAGCCTCGCACTTCGTGAATACTCTTCGTAAATGCATATTGATGACAATGTCCCGCCGAAATGGCAAAATGTCGCTTAGCTTATTTCCACTTTATATCGCCAAATGGCACAAAATATACAACTTAGTTGGATAAAAAGATCCTATGGCACAAAATAAAAGTAGTAGTTTGGAGATAAAGGGCGGGATTGCAAGGATTGAAGTGGATTACACTTTAGCTTGAAATGAAAGTTGAATTTGTTTGCTGTAGAGGCAGTGTCAACGTCGCACTTATCTGAAACCAAAATGCGTTTGTTATAACGGCTCTGTCTATTTTAAGCTGCTTTACTTCGTTGCATTTGCTAAGTTAATGTCTGTAAGATGGACAAAATAAATATTTTGTTTGTCATAACTTATGAGTCATTTGTTGGCTCTTAGGAGAAAAATTACGGAGCCTCTTCGTAAATATTTCGGGCATTTTCGGTTTTACCCATCGCACTTCGTGAATAGTCTTCGTAAATGGTACTGATGAGATTGTCCCACCGAAATGGAAAAATGTCGCTAAGCTTATTTCCACGTTATATCGCCAAATGGCACAAAAGATACAACTTAGTTGGATAGAAAGATCCTATAGTACAAAATAAAAGTAGAAGTTTGGAGACAAAGCGCAGGATTGCAAGGATTGAAGTGGATTACAGTTTAGCTAGAAACCAAAGTTACCTTCGTTTGCTGGAGAGGCAGTGTCAATCGTGACATTTATCTGAAACCAAAATGCGTGCGTTATAACGGCTCAGTCTACTTTGAGCTGCTTTACTTCGTTCCATTTGCTTATACAACGTTTGTAACGTAGAAAACTAAACTGTTTGTTTGTCATAACTTAGGAGATATTTGTTGCCTCCTAGGAGAAAAATTACGGAGCCTCTTCGTCAATATTTCGGGCTTTATCGGTTTTAGCCGTCGCACGTCGTGAATACTCTTCGTAAATGCATAGTAATGACACTGTCCCGCCAAAATGACAAAATGTCGCTTAGCTTATTTCCACGTTATATCGCCAAATGGCACAAAATATACAACTTGGTTGGATAAAAATATCTCAAAGTACAAAACAAAAGAAGTAGTTTATTGCTAAATCGCAGGATTGCAAGGATTGAAGTGGATTACAGTTTAGCTGGAAATCAAGGTTTTCTTTGTTTGCTGGAGAGGCAGTGTCAATCGTGACATTTATCTGAAACCAGAATGCGTACGTTATAACGGCTCAGTCTATTTTGAGCTGCTTTACTTCGTTCGATTTGCTTAGTCAATGTTTGTAAGATAGAAAGCTAAAAGGTTTGCATGTCATAACTTATGAGTAAATTGTTGGCTCCCATGAGAAAAATTACGGACCCTCTTCGGCCATTTTTCGTTAATTTTCGGTTTTAGCCCCGCACTTCGTGAATACTCTTCGTAAATGCATATTGATGACAATGTCTCGCCGAAATGGCAATTTGTGGCTTAGCTTATTTGCACTTTACATCGCCAAATGGCACAAAATATACAACTTGGTTGGATAAAAATATTCCATAGTACAAAATAAAAGTAGTCCTTCAGAGATAAAGCGCAGGATTGCAAGGATTGAAGTGGATTACAGTTTAGCTGGAAATCAAAGTTTCCTTTGTTTGCTGTAGAGGCAGTGTCAATCGTCGCATTGATCTGAAACCAAAATGCGTGCGTTATAACGGCTCAGTTTGTTTTGAGCTTCTTCAATTCGTTCCATTTGCTTAGGCAATGTTTGTAAGATAAAAAGCTAAAAGGTTTGCTTGCCATAACTTATGGGTCATTTGTTGGCTCCTTGGCGAAACATTACGGAGCCTCTTCGGCAATTTTTCGTTAATTTTCGGTTTTAGCCTCGCACTTCGTGAATACTCTTCGTAAATGCATATTCATGACAATGTCCCGCCGAAATGGCAAAATGTCGCTTAGCTTATTTCCACTTTATATCGCCAAATGGCACAAAATATACAACTTAGTTGGATAAAAAGATCCTATGGTACAAAATAAAAGTATTAGTTTGGAGATAAAGCGCAGGATTGCAAGGATTCAAGAGGATTACAGTTTAGCTTGAAATGAAAGTTAAATTTGTTTCCTGTAGAGACAGTGTCAACGTCGCACTTATCTGAAACCAAAATGCGTTTGTTATAACGGCTCTGTCTATTTTAAGCTGCTTTACTTCGTTCCATTTGCTAAGTTAATGTTTGTAAGATGGAAAAATTAAATATTTTGTTTGTCATAACTTATGAGTCATTTGTTGGCTCCTAGGAGAAAAATAACGGAGCCTCTTCGTCAATATTTCGGGCATTTTCGGTTTTAGCCATCGCACTTCGTGAATACTCTTCGTAAATGCATACTAATGACACTGTTCCGCCGAAGTGGCAAAATGTCGCTTAACTAATTTCCACGTTATATCGACAAATGGCACAAAATATACAACTTAGTTGGATAAAAAGATCCTATAGTAAAGAACAAATGTAGTCTTTGAAAGATAAAGCGCGGGATTGCAAGGATTGAAGTGGATTACAGTTTAGCTTGATATCAAAGTTGCCCTTGTTTGCAGGAGAGGCATTGTCAATCGTGACATTTATCTAAAATCAAAATGCGTGCGTTTTAACGGCTCAGTCTATTTTGGGCCGCTTTACTTTGTTGCATTTGCTTAGCTAATGTTTGAAAGATGGAAAAATCAATTGTTTGTTTGTTATAACTTGTGAGAAATTTGTTCGCTCCTGGAAGAAAAATTTCGGGGCCTCTTCGTAAATATTTCGGGCATTTTCGGTTTTAGCCGTCGCACTTCGTGAATAGTCTTCGTAAATGCATACTGATGAGATTGTCCCACCGAAATGGAAAAATGTCGCTAAGCTTATTTCCACGTTATATCGCCAAATGGCACAAAAGATACAACTTAGTTGGATAAAAAGATCCTATAGTACAAAATAAAAGTAGAAGTTTGGAGACAAAGCGCAGGATTGCAAGGATTGAATTGGATTACAGTTTAGCTAAAAAAAAGTTGCCTTCGTTTGCTGGAGAGGCAGTGTCAATCGTGACATTTATCTGAAACCAAAATGCGTGCGTTATAACGGCGCAGTCTTTTTTGAGCTGCTTTACTTCGTTCCATTTGCTTATACAACGTTTGTAACGTAGAAAACTAAACTGTTTGTTTGTCATAACTTAGGAGATATTTGTTGGCTCCTAGGAGAAAAATAACGGAGCCTCTTCGTCAATATTTCGGGCATTATCGGTTTTAGCCGTCGCACGTCGTGAATACTCTTCGTAAATGCATAGTAATGACACTGCCCCGCCAAAATGACAAAATGTCGCTTAGCTTATTTCCACGTTATATCGCCAAATGGCACAAAATATACAACTTGGTTGGATAAAAATATCTCAAAGTACAAAACAAAAGAAGTAGTTTATTGCTAAATCGCAGGATTGCAAGGATTGAAGTGGATTACAGTTTAGCTTGGTATCAAAGTTGCCTTTGTTTGCAGGAGAGGCATTGTCAATCGTGACATTTATCTGAAATCAAACTGCGTGCGTTTTAACGGATCAGTCTATTTTGGGCCGCTTTACTTTGTTGCATTTGCTTAGCTTATGATTGTAACATGGAAAAATCAATTGTTTGTTTTTTAAAACTTATGAGAAATTTGTTCGCTCCTAGGAGAAAAATTACAGAGCCTCTTCGTAAATATTTCGGGCATTTTCGGTTTTAGCCGTCGCACTTCGTGAATAGTCTTCGTAAATGCATACTGATGAGATTGTCCCACCGAAATGGCAAAATGTCGCTAAGCTTATTTCCACGTTATATCGCCAAATGACACAAAAGGTACAACTTAGTTGGATAAAAAGATCCTATAGTACAAAATAAAAGTAGAAGTTTGGAGACAAAGCGCAGGATGCAAGGATAAAAGTGGATTACAGTTTAGCTAGAAACCAAAGTTGCCTTCGTTTGCTGGAGAGGCAGTGTCAATCGTGACATTTATCTGAAACCAAAATGCGTGCGTTATAACGGCTCAGTCTATTTTGAGCTGCTTTACGTCGTTCCATTTGCTTATACAACGTTTGTAACGTGGAAAACTAAACTGTTTGTTTGCCATAACTTAGGAGATATTTGTTGGCTTTTAGGAGAAAAATTACGGAGCCTCTTCGTCAATATTTCGGGCATTATCGGTTTTAGCCGTCGAACGTCGTGAATACTCTTCGTAAATGCATAGTAATGACACTGTCCCGCCAAAATGACAAAATGTCGCTTAGCTTATTTCCACGTTATATCGCCAAATGGCACAAAATATACAACTTGGTTGGATAAAAATATCTCAAAGTACAAAACAAAAGAAGTAGTTTATTGCTAAATCGCAGGATTGCAAGGATTGAAGTGGATTACAGTTTAGCTGGAAATCAAGGTTTTCTTTGTTTGCTGGAGAGGCAGTGTCAATCGTGACATTTATCTGAAACCAGAATGCGTACGTTATAACGGCTCAGTCTATTTTGAGCTGCTTTACTTCGTTCGATTTGCTTAGTCAATGTTTGTAAGATAGAAAGCTAAAAGGTTTGCATGTCATAACTTATGAGTAAATTGTTGGCTCCCATGTGAAAAATTACGGACCCTTTTCGGCCATTTTTCGTTAATTTTCGGTTTTAGCTCCGCACTTCGTGAATACTCTTCGTAAATGCATATTGATGACAACGTCTCGCCGAAATGGCAATTTGTGGCTTAGCTTATTTGCACTTTACATCGCCAAATGGCACAAAATATACAACTTGGTTGGATAAAAATATTCCATAGTACAAAATAAAAGTAGTCCTTCAGAGATAAAGCGCAGGATTGCAAGGATTGAAGTGGATTACAGTTTAGCTGGAAATCAAAGTTTCCTTTGTTTGCTGTAGAGGCAGTGTCAATCGTCGCATTGATCTGAAACCAAAATGCGTGCGTTATAACGGCTCAGTTTGTTTTGAGCTTCTTCAATTCGTTCCATTTGCTTAGGCAATGTTTGTAAGATAAAAAGCTAAAAGGTTTGCTTGCAAAAACTTATGGGTCATTTGTTGGCTCCTTGGCGAAATATTACGGAGCCTCTTCGGCAATTTTTCGTTAATTTACGGTTTTAGCCTCGCACTTCGTGAATACTCTTCGTAAATGCATATTGATGACAATGTCCCGCCGAAATGGCAAAATGTCGCTTAGCTTATTTCCACTTTATATCGCCAAATGGCACAAAATATACAACTTAGTTGGATAAAAAGATCCTATGGTACAAAATAAAAGTATTAGTTTGGAGATAAAGCGCAGGATTGCAAGGATTCAAGAGGATTACAGTTTAGCTTGAAATGAAAGTTGAATTTGTTTGCTGTAGAGGCAGTGTCAACGTCGCACTTATCTGAAACCAAAATGCGTTTGTTATAACGGCTCTGTCTATTTTAAGCTGCTTTACTTCGTTCCATTTGCTAAGTTAATGTTTGTAAGATGGAAAAACTAAATATTTTGTTTGTCATAACTTATGAGTCATTTGTTGGCTCCTAGGAGAAAAATAACGGAGCCTCTTCGTCAATATTTCGGGCATTTTCGGTTTTAGCCATCGCACTTCGTGAATACTCTTCGTAAATGCATACTAATGACACTGTTCCGCCGAAGTGGCAAAATGTCGCTTAACTTATTTCCACGTTATATCGACAAATGGCACAAAATATACAACTTAGTTGGATAAAAAGATCCTATAGTAAAAAACAAATGTAGTCTTTTAAAGATAAATCGCGGGATTGCAAGGATTGAAGTGGATTACAGTTTAGCTTGATATCAAAGTTGCCTTTGTTGGCAGGAGAGGCATTGTCAATCGTGACATTTATCTGAAATCAAAATGCGTGCGTATTTACAGATCAGTCTATTTTGGGCCGCTTTACTTTGTTGCATTTGCTTAGCAAATGATTGTAACATGGAAAAATCAATTGTTTGTTTTTTAAAACTTGTGAGAAATTTGTTCGCTCCTAGGAGAAAATTTACGGAGCCTCTTCGTAAATATTTCGGGCATTTTCGGTTTTAGCCGTCGCACTTCGTGAATAGTCTTCGTAAATGCATACTGATGAGATTGTCCCACCGAAATGGCAAAATGTCGCTAAGCTTATTTCCCCGTTTTATCGCCAAATGGCACAAAGTATACAACTTAGTTCGATAAAAAGATCCTATAGTACAAAATAAAAGTAGAAGTTTGGAGAGAAAGCGCAGGATTGCAAGGATTGAAGTGGATTACAGTTTAGCTAGAAACCAAAGTTGCCTTCGATTGCTGGAGAGCCAGTGTCAATCGTCACATTTATCTGAAATCAAAATGCGTGCGTTTTAACGGATCAGTCTATTTTGGGCCGCTTTACTTTGTTGCATTTGCTTAGCTAATGATTGTAACATGGAAAAATCAATTGTTTGTTTTTTAAAACTTGTGAGAAATTTGTTCGCTCCTAGGAGAAAAATTACGGAGCCTCTTCGTAAATATTTCGGGCATTTTCGGTTTTAGCCGTCGCACTTCGTGAATAGTCTTCCTAAATGGTACTGATGAGATTGTCCCACCGAAATGGCAAAATGTCGCTAAGCTTATTTCCACGTTATATCGCCAAATGGCACAAAAGATACAACTTAGTTGGATAAAAAGATCCTATAGTACAAAATAAAGGTAGAAGTTTGGAGACAAAGCGCAGGATTGCAAGGATTGAAGTGGATTACAGTTTAGCTAGAAACCAAAGTTGCCTTCGTTTGCTGGAGAGGCAGTGTCAATCGTGACATTTATCTGAAACCAAAATGCGTGCGTTATAACGGCTCAGTCTATTTTGAGCTGCTTTACTTCGTTCCATTTGCTTATACAACGTTTGTAACGTAGAAAATTAAACTGTTTGTTTGTCATTACTTAGGAGATATTTGTTGGCTCCTAGGAGAAAAATTACGGAGCCTCTTCGTCAATATTTCGGGCATTATCGGTTTTAGCCGTCGCACGTCGTGAATACTCTTTGTAAATGCATAGTAATGACACTGTCCCGCCAAAATGACAAAATGTCGCTTAGCTTATTTCCACGTTATATCGCCAAATGGCACAAAAGATACGACTTAGTTGGATAAAAAGATCCTATAGTACAAAATAAAGGTAGAAGTTTGGAGACAAAGCGCAGGATTGCAAGGATTGAAGTGGATTACAGTTTAGCTAGAAACCAAAGTTGCCTTCGTTTGCTGGAGAGGCAGTGTCAATCGTGACATTTATCTGAAACCAAAATGCGTGCGTTATAACGGCTCAGTCTATTTTGAGCTGCTTTACTTCGTTCCATTTGCTTATACAACGTTTGTAACGTAGAAAATTAAACTGTTTGTTTGTCATTACTTAGGAGATATTTGTTGGCTCCTAGGAGAAAAATTACGGAGCCTCTTCGTCAATATTTCGGGCATTATCGGTTTTAGCCGTCGCACGTCGTGAATACTCTTTGTAAATGCATAGTAATGACACTGTCCCGCCAAAATGACAAAATGTCGCTTAGCTTATTTCCACGTTATATCGCCAAATGGCACAAAATATACAACTTGGTTGGATAAAAATATCTCAAAGTACAAAACAAAAGAAGTAGTTTATTGCTAAATCGCAGGATTGCAAGGATTGAAGTGGATTACAGTTTAGCTTGGTATCAAAGTTGCCTTTGTTTGCAGGAGAGGCATTGTCAATCGTGACATTTATCTGAAATCAAACTGTGTGCGTTTTAACGGATCAGTCTATTTTGGGCCGCTTTACTTTGTTGCATTTGCTTAGCTAATGATTGTAACATGTAGAAATCAATTGTTTGTTTTTTAAAACTTATGAGAAATTTGTTCGCTCCTAGGAGAAAAATTACGGAGCCTCTTCGTAAATATTTCGGGCATTTTCGGTTTTAGCCGTCGCACTTCGTGAATAGTCTTCGTAAATGCATACTGATGAGATTGTCCCACCGAAATGGCAAAATGTCGCTAAGCTTATTTCCCCGTTTTATCGCCAAATGGCACAAAGTATACAACTTAGTTCGATAAAAAGATCCTATAGTACAAAATAAAAGTAGAAGTTTGGAGATAAAGCGCAGGATTGCAAGGATTGAAGTGGATTACAGTTTAGCTGGAAACCAAAGTTGCCTTAGTTTGCTGGAGAGGCAGTGTCAATCGTGACATTTATCTGAAACCAAAATGCGTGCGTTATAACGGCTCAGTCTATTTTGAGCTGCTTTACGTCGTTCCATTTGCTTATACAACGTTTGTAACGTGGAAAACTAAACTGTTTGTTTGCCATAACTTAGGAGATATTTGTTGGCTTTTAGGAGAAAAATTACGGAGCCTCTTCGTCAATATTTCGGGCATTATCGGTTTCAGCCGTCGAACGTCGTGAATACTCTTCGTAAATGCATAGTAATGACACTGTCCCGCCAAAATGACAAAATGTCGCTTAGCTTATTTCCACGTTATATCGCCAAATGGCACAAAATATACAACTTGGTTGGATAAAAATATCTCAAAGTACAAAACAAAAGAAGTAGTTTATTGCTAAATCGCAGGATTGCAAGGATTGAAGTGGATTACAGTTTAGCTGGAAATCAAGGTTTTCTTTGTTTGCTGGAGAGGCAGTGTCAATCGTGACATTTATCTGAAACCAGAATGCGTACGTTATAACGGCTCAGTCTATTTTGAGCTGCTTTACTTCGTTCGATTTGCTTAGTCAATGTTTGTAAGATAGAAAGCTAAAAGGTTTGCATGTCATAACTTATGAGTAAATTGTTGGCTCCCATGTGAAAAATTACGGACCCTCTTCGGCCATTTTTCGTTAATTTTCGGTTTTAGCTCCGCACTTCGTGAATACTCTTCGTAAATGCATATTGATGACAACGTCTCGCCGAAATGGCAATTTGTGGCTTAGCTTATTTGCACTTTACATCGCCAAATGGCACAAAATATACAACTTGGTTGGATAAAAATATTCCATAGTACAAAATAAAAGTAGTCCTTCAGAGATAAAGCGCAGGATTGCAAGGATTGAAGTGGATTACAGTTTAGCTGGAAATCAAAGTTTCCTTTGTTTGCTGTAGAGGCAGTGTCAATCGTCGCATTGATCTGAAACCAAAATGCGTGCGTTATAACGGCTCAGTTTGTTTTGAGCTTCTTCAATTCGTGCCATTTGCTTAGGCAATGTTTGTAAGATAAAAAGCTAAAAGGTTTGCTTGCCATAACTTATGGGTCATTTGTTGGCTCCTTGGCGAAATATTACGGAGCCTCTTCGGCAATTTTTCGTTAATTTTCGGTTTTAGCCTCGCACTTCGTGAATACTCTTCGTAAATGCATATTCATGACAATGTCCCGCCGAAATGGCAAAATGTCGCTTAGCTTATTTCCACTTTATATCGCCAAATGGCACAAAATATACAACTTAGTTGGATAAAAAGATCCTATGGTACAAAATAAAAGTATTAGTTTGGAGATAAAGCGCAGGATTGCAAGGATTCAAGAGGATTACAGTTTAGCTTGAAATGAAAGTTAAATTTGTTTCCTGTAGAGACAGTGTCAACGTCGCACTTATCTGAAACCAAAATGCGTTTGTTATAACGGCTCTGTCTATTTTAAGCTGCTTTACTTCGTTCCATTTGCTAAGTTAATGTTTGTAAGATGGAAAAATTAAATATTTTGTTTGTCATAACTTATGAGTCATTTGTTGGCTCCTAGGAGAAAAATAACGGAGCCTCTTCGTCAATATTTCGGGCATTTTCGGTTTTAGCCATCGCACTTCGTGAATACTCTTCGTAAATGCATACTAATGACACTGTTCCGCCGAAGTGGCAAAATGTCGCTTAACTAATTTCCACGTTATATCGACAAATGGCACAAAATATACAACTTAGTTGGATAAAAAGATCCTATAGTAAAGAACAAATGTAGTCTTTGAAAGATAAAGCGCGGGATTGCAAGGATTGAAGTGGATTACAGTTTAGCTTGATATCAAAGTTGCCCTTGTTTGCAGGAGAGGCATTGTCAATCGTGACATTTATCTAAAATCAAAATGCGTGCGTTTTAACGGCTCAGTCTATTTTGGGCCGCTTTACTTTGTTGCATTTGCTTAGCTAATGTTTGAAAGATGGAAAAATCAATTGTTTGTTTGTTATAACTTGTGAGAAATTTGTTCGCTCCTGGAAGAAAAATTTCGGGGCCTCTTCGTAAATATTTCGGGCATTTTCGGTTTTAGCCGTCGCACTTCGTGAATAGTCTTCGTAAATGCATACTGATGAGATTGTCCCACCGAAATGGAAAAATGTCGCTAAGCTTATTTCCACGTTATATCGCCAAATGGCACAAAAGATACAACTTAGTTGGATAAAAAGATCCTATAGTACAAAATAAAAGTAGAAGTTTGGAGACAAAGCGCAGGATTGCAAGGATTGAATTGGATTACAGTTTAGCTAAAAAAAAGTTGCCTTCGTTTGCTGGAGAGGCAGTGTCAATCGTGACATTTATCTGAAACCAAAATGCGTGCGTTATAACGGCGCAGTCTTTTTTGAGCTGCTTTACTTCGTTCCATTTGCTTATACAACGTTTGTAACGTAGAAAACTAAACTGTTTGTTTGTCATAACTTAGGAGATATTTGTTGGCTCCTAGGAGAAAAATAACGGAGCCTCTTCGTCAATATTTCGGGCATTATCGGTTTTAGCCGTCGCACGTCGTGAATACTCTTCGTAAATGCATAGTAATGACACTGCCCCGCCAAAATGACAAAATGTCGCTTAGCTTATTTCCACGTTATATCGCCAAATGGCACAAAATATACAACTTGGTTGGATAAAAATATCTCAAAGTACAAAACAAAAGAAGTAGTTTATTGCTAAATCGCAGGATTGCAAGGATTGAAGTGGATTACAGTTTAGCTTGGTATCAAAGTTGCCTTTGTTTGCAGGAGAGGCATTGTCAATCGTGACATTTATCTGAAATCAAACTGCGTGCGTTTTAACGGATCAGTCTATTTTGGGCCGCTTTACTTTGTTGCATTTGCTTAGCTTATGATTGTAACATGGAAAAATCAATTGTTTGTTTTTTAAAACTTATGAGAAATTTGTTCGCTCCTAGGAGAAAAATTACAGAGCCTCTTCGTAAATATTTCGGGCATTTTCGGTTTTAGCCGTCGCACTTCGTGAATAGTCTTCGTAAATGCATACTGATGAGATTGTCCCACCGAAATGGCAAAATGTCGCTAAGCTTATTTCCACGTTATATCGCCAAATGACACAAAAGGTACAACTTAGTTGGATAAAAAGATCCTATAGTACAAAATAAAAGTAGAAGTTTGGAGACAAAGCGCAGGATGCAAGGATAAAAGTGGATTACAGTTTAGCTAGAAACCAAAGTTGCCTTCGTTTGCTGGAGAGGCAGTGTCAATCGTGACATTTATCTGAAACCAAAATGCGTGCGTTATAACGGCTCAGTCTATTTTGAGCTGCTTTACGTCGTTCCATTTGCTTATACAACGTTTGTAACGTGGAAAACTAAACTGTTTGTTTGCCATAACTTAGGAGATATTTGTTGGCTTTTAGGAGAAAAATTACGGAGCCTCTTCGTCAATATTTCGGGCATTATCGGTTTTAGCCGTCGAACGTCGTGAATACTCTTCGTAAATGCATAGTAATGACACTGTCCCGCCAAAATGACAAAATGTCGCTTAGCTTATTTCCACGTTATATCGCCAAATGGCACAAAATATACAACTTGGTTGGATAAAAATATCTCAAAGTACAAAACAAAAGAAGTAGTTTATTGCTAAATCGCAGGATTGCAAGGATTGAAGTGGATTACAGTTTAGCTGGAAATCAAGGTTTTCTTTGTTTGCTGGAGAGGCAGTGTCAATCGTGACATTTATCTGAAACCAGAATGCGTACGTTATAACGGCTCAGTCTATTTTGAGCTGCTTTACTTCGTTCGATTTGCTTAGTCAATGTTTGTAAGATAGAAAGCTAAAAGGTTTGCATGTCATAACTTATGAGTAAATTGTTGGCTCCCATGTGAAAAATTACGGACCCTTTTCGGCCATTTTTCGTTAATTTTCGGTTTTAGCTCCGCACTTCGTGAATACTCTTCGTAAATGCATATTGATGACAACGTCTCGCCGAAATGGCAATTTGTGGCTTAGCTTATTTGCACTTTACATCGCCAAATGGCACAAAATATACAACTTGGTTGGATAAAAATATTCCATAGTACAAAATAAAAGTAGTCCTTCAGAGATAAAGCGCAGGATTGCAAGGATTGAAGTGGATTACAGTTTAGCTGGAAATCAAAGTTTCCTTTGTTTGCTGTAGAGGCAGTGTCAATCGTCGCATTGATCTGAAACCAAAATGCGTGCGTTATAACGGCTCAGTTTGTTTTGAGCTTCTTCAATTCGTTCCATTTGCTTAGGCAATGTTTGTAAGATAAAAAGCTAAAAGGTTTGCTTGCAAAAACTTATGGGTCATTTGTTGGCTCCTTGGCGAAATATTACGGAGCCTCTTCGGCAATTTTTCGTTAATTTACGGTTTTAGCCTCGCACTTCGTGAATACTCTTCGTAAATGCATATTGATGACAATGTCCCGCCGAAATGGCAAAATGTCGCTTAGCTTATTTCCACTTTATATCGCCAAATGGCACAAAATATACAACTTAGTTGGATAAAAAGATCCTATGGTACAAAATAAAAGTATTAGTTTGGAGATAAAGCGCAGGATTGCAAGGATTCAAGAGGATTACAGTTTAGCTTGAAATGAAAGTTGAATTTGTTTGCTGTAGAGGCAGTGTCAACGTCGCACTTATCTGAAACCAAAATGCGTTTGTTATAACGGCTCTGTCTATTTTAAGCTGCTTTACTTCGTTCCATTTGCTAAGTTAATGTTTGTAAGATGGAAAAACTAAATATTTTGTTTGTCATAACTTATGAGTCATTTGTTGGCTCCTAGGAGAAAAATAACGGAGCCTCTTCGTCAATATTTCGGGCATTTTCGGTTTTAGCCATCGCACTTCGTGAATACTCTTCGTAAATGCATACTAATGACACTGTTCCGCCGAAGTGGCAAAATGTCGCTTAACTTATTTCCACGTTATATCGACAAATGGCACAAAATATACAACTTAGTTGGATAAAAAGATCCTATAGTAAAAAACAAATGTAGTCTTTTAAAGATAAATCGCGGGATTGCAAGGATTGAAGTGGATTACAGTTTAGCTTGATATCAAAGTTGCCTTTGTTGGCAGGAGAGGCATTGTCAATCGTGACATTTATCTGAAATCAAAATGCGTGCGTATTTACAGATCAGTCTATTTTGGGCCGCTTTACTTTGTTGCATTTGCTTAGCAAATGATTGTAACATGGAAAAATCAATTGTTTGTTTTTTAAAACTTGTGAGAAATTTGTTCGCTCCTAGGAGAAAATTTACGGAGCCTCTTCGTAAATATTTCGGGCATTTTCGGTTTTAGCCGTCGCACTTCGTGAATAGTCTTCGTAAATGCATACTGATGAGATTGTCCCACCGAAATGGCAAAATGTCGCTAAGCTTATTTCCCCGTTTTATCGCCAAATGGCACAAAGTATACAACTTAGTTCGATAAAAAGATCCTATAGTACAAAATAAAAGTAGAAGTTTGGAGAGAAAGCGCAGGATTGCAAGGATTGAAGTGGATTACAGTTTAGCTAGAAACCAAAGTTGCCTTCGATTGCTGGAGAGCCAGTGTCAATCGTCACATTTATCTGAAATCAAAATGCGTGCGTTTTAACGGATCAGTCTATTTTGGGCCGCTTTACTTTGTTGCATTTGCTTAGCTAATGATTGTAACATGGAAAAATCAATTGTTTGTTTTTTAAAACTTGTGAGAAATTTGTTCGCTCCTAGGAGAAAAATTACGGAGCCTCTTCGTAAATATTTCGGGCATTTTCGGTTTTAGCCGTCGCACTTCGTGAATAGTCTTCCTAAATGGTACTGATGAGATTGTCCCACCGAAATGGCAAAATGTCGCTAAGCTTATTTCCACGTTATATCGCCAAATGGCACAAAAGATACAACTTAGTTGGATAAAAAGATCCTATAGTACAAAATAAAGGTAGAAGTTTGGAGACAAAGCGCAGGATTGCAAGGATTGAAGTGGATTACAGTTTAGCTAGAAACCAAAGTTGCCTTCGTTTGCTGGAGAGGCAGTGTCAATCGTGACATTTATCTGAAACCAAAATGCGTGCGTTATAACGGCTCAGTCTATTTTGAGCTGCTTTACTTCGTTCCATTTGCTTATACAACGTTTGTAACGTAGAAAATTAAACTGTTTGTTTGTCATTACTTAGGAGATATTTGTTGGCTCCTAGGAGAAAAATTACGGAGCCTCTTCGTCAATATTTCGGGCATTATCGGTTTTAGCCGTCGCACGTCGTGAATACTCTTTGTAAATGCATAGTAATGACACTGTCCCGCCAAAATGACAAAATGTCGCTTAGCTTATTTCCACGTTATATCGCCAAATGGCACAAAAGATACGACTTAGTTGGATAAAAAGATCCTATAGTACAAAATAAAGGTAGAAGTTTGGAGACAAAGCGCAGGATTGCAAGGATTGAAGTGGATTACAGTTTAGCTAGAAACCAAAGTTGCCTTCGTTTGCTGGAGAGGCAGTGTCAATCGTGACATTTATCTGAAACCAAAATGCGTGCGTTATAACGGCTCAGTCTATTTTGAGCTGCTTTACTTCGTTCCATTTGCTTATACAACGTTTGTAACGTAGAAAATTAAACTGTTTGTTTGTCATTACTTAGGAGATATTTGTTGGCTCCTAGGAGAAAAATTACGGAGCCTCTTCGTCAATATTTCGGGCATTATCGGTTTTAGCCGTCGCACGTCGTGAATACTCTTTGTAAATGCATAGTAATGACACTGTCCCGCCAAAATGACAAAATGTCGCTTAGCTTATTTCCACGTTATATCGCCAAATGGCACAAAATATACAACTTGGTTGGATAAAAATATCTCAAAGTACAAAACAAAAGAAGTAGTTTATTGCTAAATCGCAGGATTGCAAGGATTGAAGTGGATTACAGTTTAGCTTGGTATCAAAGTTGCCTTTGTTTGCAGGAGAGGCATTGTCAATCGTGACATTTATCTGAAATCAAACTGTGTGCGTTTTAACGGATCAGTCTATTTTGGGCCGCTTTACTTTGTTGCATTTGCTTAGCTAATGATTGTAACATGTAGAAATCAATTGTTTGTTTTTTAAAACTTATGAGAAATTTGTTCGCTCCTAGGAGAAAAATTACGGAGCCTCTTCGTAAATATTTCGGGCATTTTCGGTTTTAGCCGTCGCACTTCGTGAATAGTCTTCGTAAATGCATACTGATGAGATTGTCCCACCGAAATGGCAAAATGTCGCTAAGTTTATTTCCCCGTTTTATCGCCAAATGGCACAAAGTATACAACTTAGTTCGATAAAAAGATCCTATAGTACAAAATAAAAGTAGAAGTTTGGAGATAAAGCGCAGGATTGCAAGGATTGAAGTGGATTACAGTTTAGCTGGAAACCAAAGTTGCCTTAGTTTGCTGGAGAGGCAGTGTCAATCGTGACATTTATCTGAAACCAAAATGCGTGCGTTATAACGGCTCAGTCTATTTTGAGCTGCTTTACGTCGTTCCATTTGCTTATACAACGTTTGTAACGTGGAAAACTAAACTGTTTGTTTGCCATAACTTAGGAGATATTTGTTGGCTTTTAGGAGAAAAATTACGGAGCCTCTTCGTCAATATTTCGGGCATTATCGGTTTCAGCCGTCGAACGTCGTGAATACTCTTCGTAAATGCATAGTAATGACACTGTCCCGCCAAAATGACAAAATGTCGCTTAGCTTATTTCCACGTTATATCGCCAAATGGCACAAAATATACAACTTGGTTGGATAAAAATATCTCAAAGTACAAAACAAAAGAAGTAGTTTATTGCTAAATCGCAGGATTGCAAGGATTGAAGTGGATTACAGTTTAGCTGGAAATCAAGGTTTTCTTTGTTTGCTGGAGAGGCAGTGTCAATCGTGACATTTATCTGAAACCAGAATGCGTACGTTATAACGGCTCAGTCTATTTTGAGCTGCTTTACTTCGTTCGATTTGCTTAGTCAATGTTTGTAAGATAGAAAGCTAAAAGGTTTGCATGTCATAACTTATGAGTAAATTGTTGGCTCCCATGTGAAAAATTACGGACCCTCTTCGGCCATTTTTCGTTAATTTTCGGTTTTAGCTCCGCACTTCGTGAATACTCTTCGTAAATGCATATTGATGACAACGTCTCGCCGAAATGGCAATTTGTGGCTTAGCTTATTTGCACTTTACATCGCCAAATGGCACAAAATATACAACTTGGTTGGATAAAAATATTCCATAGTACAAAATAAAAGTAGTCCTTCAGAGATAAAGCGCAGGATTGCAAGGATTGAAGTGGATTACAGTTTAGCTGGAAATCAAAGTTTCCTTTGTTTGCTGTAGAGGCAGTGTCAATCGTCGCATTGATCTGAAACCAAAATGCGTGCGTTATAACGGCTCAGTTTGTTTTGAGCTTCTTCAATTCGTGCCATTTGCTTAGGCAATGTTTGTAAGATAAAAAGCTAAAAGGTTTGCTTGCCATAACTTATGGGTCATTTGTTGGCTCCTTGGCGAAATATTACGGAGCCTCTTCGGCAATTTTTCGTTAATTTTCGGTTTTAGCCTCGCACTTCGTGAATACCCTTCGTAAATGCATATTGATGACAATGTCCCGCCGAAATGGCAAAATGTCGCTTAGCTTATTTCCACTTTATATCGCCAAATGGCACAAAATATACAACTTAGTTGGATAAAAAGATCCTATGGTACAAAATAAAAGTAGTAGTTTGGAGATAAAGCGCAGGATTGCAAGGATTCAAGAGGATTACAGTTTAGCTTGAAATGAAAGTTGAATTTGTTTGCTGTAGAGGCAGTGTCAACGTCGCACTTATCTGAAACCAAAATGCGTTTGTTATAACGGCTCTGTCTATTTTAAGCTGCTTTACTTCGTTCCATTTGCTAAGTTAATGTTTGTAAGATGGAAAAACTAAATATTTTGTTTGTCATAACTTATGAGTCATTTGTTGGCTCCTAGGAGAAAAATAACGGAGCCTCTTCGTCAATATTTCGGGCATTTTCGGTTTTAGCCATCGCACTTCGTGAATACTCTTCGTAAATGCATACTAATGACACTGTTCCGCCGAAGTGGCAAAATGTCGCTTAACTTATTTCCACGTTATATCGACAAATGGCACAAAATATACAACTTAGTTGGATAAAAAGATCCTATAGTAAAAAACAAATGTAGTCTTTTAAAGATAAAGCGCGGGATTGCAAGGATTGAAGTGGATTACAGTTTAGCTTGATATCAAAGTTGCCTTTGTTGGCAGGAGAGGCATTGTCAATCGTGACATTTATCTGAAATCAAAATGCGTGCGTTTTTACAGATCAGTCTATTTTGGGCCGCTTTACTTTGTTGCATTTGCTTAGCAAATGATTGTAACATGGAAAAATCAATTGTTTGTTTTTTAAAACTTGTGAGAAATTTGTTCGCTCCTAGGAGAAAATTTACGGAGCCTCTTCGTAAATATTTCGGGCATTTTCGGTTTTAGCCGTCGCACTTCGTGAATAGTCTTCGTAAATGGTACTGATGAGATTGTCCCACCGAAATGGCAAAATGTCGCTAAGCTTATTTCCACGTTATATCGCCAAATGGCACAAAAGATACAACTTAGTTGGATAAAAAGATCGTATAGTACAAAATAAAGGTAGAAGTTTGGAGACAAAGCGCAGGATTGCAAGGATTGAAGTGGATTACAGTTTAGCTAGAAACCAAAGTTGCCTTCGTTTGCTGGAGAGGCAGTGTCAATCGTGACATTTATCTGAAACCAAAATGCGTGCGTTATAACGGCTCAGTCTATTTTGAGCTGCTTTACTTCGTTCCATTTGCTTATACAACGTTTGTAACGTAGAAAATTAAACTGTTTGTTTGTCATTACTTAGGAGATATTTGTTGGCTCCTAGGAGAAAAATTACGGAGCCTCTTCGTCAATATTTCGGGCATTATCGGTTTTAGCCGTCGCACGTCGTGAATACTCTTTGTAAATGCATAGTAATGACACTGTCCCGCCAAAATGACAAAATGTCGCTTAGCTTATTTCCACGTTATATCGCCAAATGGCACAAAAGATACAACTTAGTTGGATAAAAAGATCCTATAGTACAAAATAAAGGTAGAAGTTTGGAGACAAAGCGCAGGATTGCAAGGATTGAAGTGGATTACAGTTTAGCTAGAAACCAAAGTTGCCTTCGTTTGCTGGAGAGGCAGTGTCAATCGTGACATTTATCTGAAACCAAAATGCGTGCGTTATAACGGCTGTCTATTTTGAGCTGCTTTACTTCGTTCCATTTGCTTATACAACGTTTGTAACGTAGAAAATTAAACTGTTTGTTTGTCATTACTTAGGAGATATTTGTTGGCTCCTAGGAGAAAAATTACGGAGCCTCTTCGTCAATATTTCGGGCATTATCGGTTTTAGCCGTCGCACGTCGTGAATACTCTTTGTAAATGCATAGTAATGACACTGTCCCGCCAAAATGACAAAATGTCGCTTAGCTTATTTCCACGTTATATCGCCAAATGGCACAAAATATACAACTTGGTTGGATAAAAATATCTCAAAGTACAAAACAAAAGAAGTAGTTTATTGCTAAATCGCAGGATTGCAAGGATTGAAGTGGATTACAGTTTAGCTTGGTATCAAAGTTGCCTTTGTTTGCAGGAGAGGCAGTGTCAATCGTGACATTTATCTGAAATCAAACTGTGTGCGTTTTAACGGATCAGTCTATTTTGGGCCGCTTTACTTTGTTGCATTTGCTTAGCTAATGATTGTAACATGTAGAAATCAATTGTTTGTTTTTTAAAACTTATGAGAAATTTGTTCGCTCCTAGGAGAAAAATTACGGAGCCTCTTCGTAAATATTTCGGGCATTTTCGGTTTTAGCCGTCGCACTTCGTGAATAGTCTTCGTAAATGCATACTGATGAGATTGTCCCACCGAAATGGCAAAATGTCGCTAAGCTTATTTCCCCGTTTTATCGCCAAATGGCACAAAGTATACAACTTAGTTCGATAAAAAGATCCTATAGTACAAAATAAAAGTAGAAGTTTGGAGATAAAGCGCAGGATTGCAAGGATTGAAGTGGATTACAGTTTAGCTGGAAACCAAAGTTGCCTTAGTTTGCTGGAGAGGCAGTGTCAATCGTGACATTTATCTGAAACCAAAATGCGTGCGTTATAACGGCTCAGTCTATTTTGAGCTGCTTTACGTCGTTCCATTTGCTTATACAACGTTTGTAACGTGGAAAACTAAACTGTTTGTTTGCCATAACTTAGGAGATATTTGTTGGCTTTTAGGAGAAAAATTACGGAGCCTCTTCGTCAATATTTCGGGCATTATCGGTTTTAGCCGTCGAACGTCGTGAATACTCTTCGTAAATGCATAGTAATGACACTGTCCCGCCAAAATGACAAAATGTCGCTTAGCTTATTTCCACGTTATATCGCCAAATGGCACAAAATATACAACTTGGTTGGATAAAAATATCTCAAAGTACAAAACAAAAGAAGTAGTTTATTGCTAAATCGCAGGATTGCAAGGATTGAAGTGGATTACAGTTTAGCTGGAAATCAAGGTTTTCTTTGTTTGCTGGAGAGGCAGTGTCAATCGTGACATTTATCTGAAACCAGAATGCGTACGTTATAACGGCTCAGTCTATTTTGAGCTGCTTTACTTCGTTCGATTTGCTTAGTCAATGTTTGTAAGATAGAAAGCTAAAAGGTTTTCATGTCATAACTTATGAGTAAATTGTTGGCTCCCATGTGAAAAATTACGGACCCTCTTCGGCCATTTTTCGTTAATTTTCGGTTTTAGCTCCGCACTTTGTGAATACTCTTCGTAAATGCATATTGATGACAACGTCTCGCCGAAATGGCAATTTGTGGCTTAGCTTATTTGCACTTTACATCGCCAAATGGCACAAAATATACAACTTGGTTGGATAAAAATATTCCATAGTACAAAATAAAAGTAGTCCTTCAGAGATAAAGCGCAGGATTGCAAGGATTGAAGTGGATTACAGTTTAGCTGGAAATCAAAGTTTCCTTTGTTTGCTGTAGAGGCAGTGTCAATCGTCGCATTGATCTGAAACCAAAATGCGTGCGTTATAACGGCTCAGTTTGTTTTGAGCTTCTTCAATTCGTGCCATTTGCTTAGGCAATGTTTGTAAGATAAAAAGCTAAAAGGTTTGCTTGCCATAACTTATGGGTCATTTGTTGGCTCCTTGGCGAAATATTACGGAGCCTCTTCGGCAATTTTTCGTTAATTTTCGGTTTTAGCCTCGCACTTCGTGAATACTCTTCGTAAATGCATATTGATGACAATGTCCCGCCGAAATGGCAAAATGTCGCTTAGCTTATTTCCACTTTATATCGCCAAATGGCACAAAATATACAACTTAGTTGGATAAAAAGATCCTATGGTACAAAATAAAAGTAGTAGTTTGGAGATAAAGCGCAGGATTGAAAGGATTCAAGAGGATTACAGTTTAGCTTGAAATGAAAGTTGAATTTGTTTGCTGTAGAGGCAGTGTCAACGTCGCACTTATCTGAAACCAAAATGCGTTTGTTATAACGGCTCTGTCTATTTTAAGCTGCTTTACTTCGTTCCATTTGCTAAGTTAATGTTTGTAAGATGGAAAAACTAAATATTTTGTTTGTCATAACTTATGAGTCATTTGTTGGCTCCTAGGAGAAAAATAACGGAGCCTCTTCGTCAATATTTCGGGCATTTTCGGTTTTAGCCGTCGCACGTCGTGAATACTCTTTGTAAATGCATAGTAATGACACTGTCCCGCCAAAATGACAAAATGTCGCTTAGCTTATTTCCACGTTATATCGCCAAATGGCACAAAATATACAACTTGGTTGGATAAAAATATCTCAAAGTACAAAACAAAAGAAGTAGTTAATTGCTAAATCGCAGGATTGCAAGGATTGAAGTGGATTACAGTTTAGCTTGGTATCAAAGTTGCCTTTGTTTGCAGGAGAGGTATTGTCAATCGTGACATTTATCTGAAATCAAAATGCGTGCGTTTTAACGGATCAGTCTATTTTGGGCCGATTTACTTTGTTGCATTTGCTTAGCTAATGATTGTAACATGGAAAAGTCAATTGTTTGTTTTTTAAAACTTATGAGAAATTTGTTCGCTCCTAGGAGACAAATTACGGAGCCTCTTCCTAAATATTTCGGGCATTTTTGGTTTTAGCCTCGCACTTCGTGAATACTCTTCGTAAATGCAAATTGATGACAATGTCCCGCCGAAATGGCAAAATGTCGCTAAGCTTATTTCCACGTTATATCGCCAAATGGCACAAAATATACAACTTAGTTGGATAAAAAGATCCTATAGTACAAAATAAAAGTAGAAGTTTGGGGACAAAGCGCAGGATTGCAAGGATTGAAGTGGATTACAGTTTAGCTGGAAACCAAAGTTGCCTTCGTTTGCTGGAGAGGCAGTGTCAATCGTGACATTTATGTGAAACCAAAATGCGTGCGTTTTAACAGCTCAGTCTATTTTGGGCCGCTTTACTTTGTTGCATTTGCTTAGCTAATGTTTGTAAGATGGAAAAATCAATTGTTTGTTTGTTATAATTTATGAGAAATGTGTTCGCTCCTAGGAGAAAAATTACGGAGCCTCTCGGCCATTTTTCGGCAATTTTTGGTTTTAGCCTTGCACTTCGTGAATACTCTTCGTAAATGCATAGTAATGACATTGTTCCGCCGAAGTGGCAATTTGTGGCTTAGCTTATTTCCACTTTACATCGCCAAATGGCACAAAATATACAACTTGGTTGGGTAAAAAGATTCCATAGTACAAAATAAAAGTAGTCTTTTAGGTCTCAAAAAATATGTTTTATCCTAGCCATTTTTAATGATGTCATATTGACGTCACAATGAGACATCGACACTGTCAATCTACTAACCTTATAATTTTGTACTATCTGCTAAATTTGAAGTCTAAAGCGGTAATACTTTAGGAGTTATGATGGGGTACGTTTTGAGACATATCAGTGTCCGTACATGAAGCTGGTCATCACAGCAGGGACAAGCCATGGAGCGGTGAGTACACGCTCTTTTGTGCTCCGCATTTGTACTCTATTTAGACCTTTTGAAGACTATGCACGACCAAACCAACTATCAGAACAATGACATAACGTCCTAGTGCTACTCTAGGAAACTATTTTCCCAACCGAAAGTGTTTGCTTTTGCGTAGTCAGCAGTTTATCTTTAGATATTTAACCCTCCCCTCAAGAAATCACTTTATGGCTTTTAGAGACAAAGGACGAGGGTTTATCTATACTTTTATGATAGATGTAGTTGATACAGCAGGAAAGGAGCACTTCGATGTAAGTTTTGCGTGAATTCATCATTGTGCTCAGGAGTAATTAATAACTGAATAATTAATTAGCTGCAAATTTCAGCTGTTAATAACATCGTCAGATCTTGTGTTTATGACAGTGTTTATATCAATCGAGTTAGATCCCAAAGTGATCTAACCGTGTGGCTAAAGTCAAGGAAACAGTTTTTAAAACGTGCGAGTTATTAACAGTTGAATTTTGTCCAATATGGCGGATCCAAAAGTGCGTCAAACATGCAAACGAGGCTATACTTTGAACGTTAATATCTCTGACGGGATTTTATCACACTTCCTCAAATTCGCAGGATATATACAACGTTTTTAATACTATTTGCCAATACACTCGACGTTATTATCGGCTCAACGGTTTGTTTCTAGCCTTGTTTACAAGTTTTTCAAACATGGACACGAGGCTACAATTTGATCGTTAATATCTCTGAGGGGATTACATCAAACAAATTCAAATTTGCAGGATATATAGCATGACTTTAATACTATCTGCGAATACACTCGGTTTTAATATCGGCTCAACCTTATGCTTCTAGTTCAAAGCCTCGAACACATGCGAAAACACCTCAACAGAAGCTAATATAATATAACTTAATATAATATAATATAATATAATATCATATCATATCATATCATATCATATCATGCTTATAATGGTGACCAAACAGCGAAGGATGTCTTGAAGGTAAAAAGACAAAGAGTACCGTACAACAAGGACAAAGACATTAACTGGAACACGTTTCGCTCCGATTATCGCCACCGTGCAGTTCTTTACCAAGCAGTGGATGCTTAGGGCCTTGAAATGGTACAAAGGTGCGCCTAACGGGCCTTGGGGTGCATGTCCTGGATCTCTCAGCAACGAGAGATTGATGACCTAGCCTCGAGGGTGCTACAAAGGTGCGCCAAACGGGCCTTGGGGTGCATGTCGATGATATCTCAGCAATGAGAGATTGATGACCAAGCTTCAAGAGCCCTTGGCACTGAGACATTATATGGAATGTACAAGTTAACGCTAGATTGTGCGCCAGAAACGTTTCACTTAAACGAAGATCAAACAGGTGGCGATGCAGATAAGGACATTGAGAGAGACGAGGAAGAGAAGAAGTCCAGGAAAAGAAAAGCCACACCAACAGACAGTGAGAGCGACTACGAACCTGTAAAGAAGGCAAAGGAGAAAACAGCAAGTGCCCTTACAACAGACAGCGAGAGCGATTTCCAAGCGCCCGTAAAGAAAACGAAAAAGAAAACAGGAAGTCCCCTAAAGAGCGATGACGGAGCGCCCGTAAAGAAAACGAAAAAGAAAGCAGCAAATCCCTTGAAGAGCGACAGCGAGCAGAAGAAAAGAAGCCATCATAACGAGAGGATGTGTAGGATAACAGGCTGCATCTTTAACGGCTACAACCTTCAACGTCATGCACAGGAAGGGCGGCATAGAAGAGGAAGACATTCCCCGTTTGATGTCGCTCATTTGAGGCCAGTACGACGATTTTGAGATGTGGTGTGCTCATGGCCCCAAACGTGCAATTTGTGCACTTTAAATAGAAATGCACTGTTTTCGCTTTTTGGTCATGATTTCAGGCCAGTACGACGATTTTGAGATCTGGTGTGCTCAAAAGTAAGATTTTGCCAAAACTTGCTACGCACGGCCCCAAACGTGCGTTTTGTGCACTTTTCATAGAAAAGCAACGTTTTCCCTTTTTGGTGATGATGTGAGGCCAGTACGACGATTTTGAGATGTGGTGTGCTCATGGCCCCAAACGTGCAATTTGTGCACTTTAAATAGAAATGCACTGTTTCGCTTGATGGCGATGATTTGAGGTCGGTACGACAATTTTGAGATCTGGTGTGCTCAAAAGTGAGATTTTGCCAAAACTTGCTCCGCACGGCCCGAAACGTTCGTTTTGGCCATTTTTCATAAAATGCACTGTTCCGCTTTTTGGCGATGATTTGAGGTCAGTACGACGATTTTGAGATCTGGTGAACTCAAAAGTGAGATTTTGCCAAAACTTGCTCCGCACCGGCCCCAAACGTGCGTTTTGTGCACTTTTCACAGAAATGCACTCTTTTCCCTTTTTGGCGATGATTTGAGGCCAGTGCGTCGATTTTGAGATCCAGTGTGCTAAAAAGTGAGATTCTGCCAAAACTTGCTTCGCACGGCCCGAAACGTGCGTTTTCTACATTTTTCATAGCAATGCACTGTTTTCGCTTTTCAGCGATGATTTAAGGTCGGTACGACAATTTTCAGATCTGGTGTGCTAAAAAGTGAGATTTTGCCAAAACTTGCTGCGCACAGTCCGAAATATGGATAAGAAAGATAGCGTTATGGTATGTTATGGCGTAACAGTGTTGAAAACCAATAAACCAACCAAAAAAAACCTAGAAATATGGTTATGGACAATATTGAATGTTTAAAAAATGAATTGGACCTTGTTGACGTTTGGAGAATTAAAAATCCACAATCTAGAAGTTACACTTGGAGCCAAAAATCTCAACCAATTTTCTGTCGTTTAGATTACTGGCTGATATCAAACAAGTTACAGGATTTTGTAAATACAACCGATCATTCCAGCTATAAAAACTGATCATGCAGCAATTAAGTTGAATTTAACCGACTCCAATCAAAACTTAAAGGGGCCCGGCTTCTGGAAAATGAACGTCTCTCTTCTTGAAAATCCGAATTATCTGGAAGAATTAAAACAAAATATTCCACTTTGGAAAACAACAGGAAGCGAGAATTTATCAGACAATAGGTGCATCTGGGATTGGATTAAGTATAATATTCGGAACCATGCTATTTTGTTCTCGAAAAAGAAAGCCAAAGAAAGATCTGCAATGGAAACAAACTTACAAGTATACGAGGAAGCAACTAAAAAATTCGAACAGGACCCTTCCGACTCTAACCTACAATCAAGGACAAAAGTCCTTGGGACTAATGTTACAAAGTGCTCCTGTTAAAATCGATAAATCATTTTTATTACACGGGCTCAACATTGTAAGGGGGTAGGGTTGGGGAAATGGACACCTATCGTTTGCGCGTACCGTGTTTCTATCGCGCGCATTGGATAACATCGTAAATGCAAATTTGTCCCAACACTATTGTCCTTGATTGTAAATACTCTAAATGAAGCAAAAGAAACTCTAGAAAGTTATTATGAGGAAAAAACAAGGGGTGTAATTATTCGTGCAAGGGTACGATGGCACGAGCATCGCGAGAGAAGTACAAAATACTTTCTAAATTTAGAGAAGCATAATCACGTCAAGAAACATATAAGAAAACTATTAATAAGTAGTGCCATTACATCTGATCCTTTTGGGATACTGAACGAATAAAAACGTTTTTACCATAGCTTGCACCAATCAAACGTAACAGATGAGGATAAAAAAGCGAAAAGAGTGCATTTCTATGAAAAGTACACAAAACTCACGTTTAGGGCGGTGCGGAGCGAGTTTTCGCAAAATCTTACATTTGAGCACACCAGATTTCAAAATCGTCGCACTGGCCTCAAATCATCGCCTTAAAGCGAAAACAGTGCATTTCTATGAAAAATACACAAAATGTACATTTCGGGCCGTGCGGAGCAAGTTTTGGCAAAATCTCACTTTTCAGCTCACCAGATCTCAAAATCGTCATACTGACCTCAAATCATCGCCAAAAAGAGAAACGGTGCATTTCTATGAAAATGCACAAAACGTACGTTTCGAGCCGTGCGGAGCAAGTTTTGGCAAAATCTCACTTTTGTACTCACCAGATCTCAAAATCGTAGTCCTGACCTCAAATCATCGCAAAAAAGCGAAAACAGTGCATTTCTATGAAAAAAGCACAAAACGTACGTTTCTGCCCGTGCGGAGCAAGTTTTGGCAAAATCTCACTTTTGTACTCACCCGATCTCAAAATCGTCGTACTGACCTCAAATCATCGCCAAAAAGCGAAAACAGTGCACTTCTATGAAAAAAGCACAAAACGTACGTTTCTGCCCGTGCGGAGCAAGTTTTGGCAAAATCTCTCCTTTTAGCTCACCAGAACTCAAAATCGTCCTACTGACCTTAAATCATCGCCAAAAAGCGAAACAGTGCATTTCTATGAAAAATGCACAAAACGTACGTTTTGGGCCGTGCGGAGCACGATTTGGCAAAATCTCACTTTTGAGTTCACCAGATCTCAAAATCGTCGTCCTGACCTCAAATCATCGCAAAAAAGCAAAAACAGTGCATTTCTATCAGAAATGCACAAAACGTACGTTTTGGGCCGTGCGGAGCAAGTTTTGGTAAAATCTCACTTTTGAGCTCACCAGATCTCAAAATCGTCGTCCTGACCTCAAATCATCGCAAAAAAGCGAAAACAGTGCATTTCTATGAGAAATGCACAAAACGTACGTTTCGGGCCGTGCGGAGCAAGTTTTGGCAAAATCTCACTTTTGAGCTCACCAGATCTCAAAATCGTCGTACTGACCTCAAATCATCGCAAAAAAGCGAAACCAGTGCATTTCTATGAGAAATGCACAAAACGTACGTTTCTGGCCCGTGCGGAGCAAGTTTTGGTGAAAATCTCACTTTTGAGCTCACCAGATCTCAAAATCGTCGTACTGACCTCAAATCAACGCAAAAAAGCGAAACAGGCATTTCTATGAGAAATGCACAAAACGTACGTTTTGGCCGTGCGAGCAAGTTTTGGTAAAATCTCACTTTTGTACTCACCAGATCTCAAAATCGTCGTCCTGGCCCTCAAATCATCGAGAAAAAGAGAAACAGGCATTTCTGTGCAAAGTGCACAAAACGCACGTTTTGGGGCCGTGCGGAGCAAGTTTTGGCAAAATCTCACGTTGTACTCACCAGATCTCAAAATCGTCGTCCTGACCTCAAATCATCGCAAAAAAGCGAAAACAGTGCATTTTTATGAAAAATGCGCAAAACGTACGTTTGGGGCCTTGCGGAGCAACTTTTGGCAAAATCTCACTTTTGAGCACAACAGATCTCAAAATCGTCGTACTGGCCTCAAATGAGCGACATCAAACGGGGAATGTCTTCCTCTTTTATGCCGCCCTTCCTGACGTGCATTTGTAGATGACGTTGAAGGTTGTAGCCGTTAAAGATGCAGCCTGTTATCCTACACATCCTCTCGTTATGATGGCTCCTTTTCTTCTGCTCGCTGTCGCTCTTCAGGGGACTTGCTGCTTTCTTTTTCGTTTTCTTTACGGGCGCTTCGTCATCGCTCTTCTCTCTCTTGGAGGAAAATTGATCTTATGTTGCAACTTTGAATTGCAGAAATTGTCGATAAAGCTGCCGAAATTTTATGAAGAATGCTTTAAAAGTTTTGCAAAATGCTCCGCGGCAAGTTGGGGCAGTGTACAGGATTTAAATGGGAACGATCTTACAAATATGGTGCTTTGGAATAACAAATTTATTTGTATTGGAGGCAAGTCTGTGTATTTTAAAACCTTGCAGAGAAAGGAATAATTAGAATTAAGCATTTAATATCCGATAACAATGAGCTTCTTATTAAAAACAATCGCAGGTTGAGGGAGCTGAATATTTCGCCAGTAGACGCCTTTAGTCTTATGACTTTAATTGATGCCCTACCAGCTGAATGGCGCGAGGCTCTAAGGGCAAGTTCCTATAGGGAAGATGAACCTTTTAATATACATGATGAGATCAAATTAAAATTAAATAATCAAACTGCGCCAATCAAAACAGCGGTTTCCAAGACTATCTATAGGGAGCTTCGAAATAAAATCATTACTCCACCAACTGCTCAGCAGAACTTTAATGCAAAATTTGTTGACGATGCCTTAGAATGGGAAGAGATTTACAGTTTGCCTTTTCGTGTCACCTTAGATACAAAGTCGCGTGAATTTCAGTATAAATTGCTCAACAGATGTCTTGTAACAAATGCTTTTTTATTTAAAGTTGGAGTTGCACCATCTCCGGCATGTTCTTTTTGTGGAGAAATAGACGAGTCCCTTGAGCACCTAATTACATCTTGTCATTACACTAAGAATTTCTGGGCTGAAGTTATAAAATGGCTTACCAAACAAGGAATTAAAATCGCTAATTTCTCTGACAGGGATATAATGTTTGGTATTATAAGGTGTGACGATGAATTGTTCGTAAATCATGTTCTGTTAGTTGCTAAACAATACTTATATTATTGTAGGCAAAAAAGATCTGTGCCTTCAATTAGAGTTTTTAATTTAAAAATTAAAATGATCTATCAACTTGAAACAATAATTGCCAAATCTAATAATAAAATTTCAGCTCATAACAAAAAGTGGGGCAAATACATAACACAATAAATGTACAATCTTGTGCCGCAGCTGTACTTATACCTAAAATATTACAATAGATTATTATTATTATGAAGGGGTGTGTGTATATGTATGTGTGTGAGTGAATTAATTAACTTTTAATTTAAATTTTTTTTTTTAATTTAATGTTTAATGTTTAATGTAATGTTTAAATGTTTTAATGTTTAATTTAATGTTTAGATGTTTAAGTGTGTAATAAAATTGAAAACCAATAAATATCAGTAAAATACAAAAAAAAAAAACGAGTAAAAATTACGGAGCCTCTTCGTCAATATTTCGGGCATTATCGGTTTTAGCCGTCGCACGTCGTGAATACTCTTCGTAAATGCATAGTAATGACACTGTCCCGCCAAAATGACAAAATGTCGCTTAGCTTATTTCCACGTTATATCGCCAAATGGCACAAAATATACAACTTGGTTGGATAAAAATATCTCAAAGTACAAAACAAAAGAAGTAGTTTATTGCTAAATCGCAGGATTGCAAGGATTCAAGAGGATTACAGTTTAGCTTGAAATGAAAGTTGGCTTTGTTTCAGGAGAGGCAGTGTCAATCGTGAAATTTATCTGAAACCAGAATGCGTACGTTATAACGGCTCAGTCTATTTGGAGCTTCTTTACTTCGTTCCATTTGCTTAGTCAATGTTTGTAAGATAGAAAGCTAAAAGGTTTGCATGTCATAACTTATGAGTAAATTGTTGGCTCCCATGAGAAAAATTACGGAGCCTCTTCGGCCATTTTTCGTTAATTTTCGGTTTTAGCCCGCACTTCGTGAATACTCTTTGTAAATGCATATCGATGACAATGTCTCGCCGAAATGGCAATTTGTGGCTTAGCTTATTTGCACTTTACATCGCCAAATGGCACAAAATATACAACTTGGTTGGATAAAAATATCTCAAAGTACAAAACAAAAGAAGTAGTTTATTGCTAAATCGCAGGATTGCAAGGATTGAAGTGGATTACAGTTTAGCTGGAAATCAAGGTTTTCTTTGTTTGCTGTAGAGGCAGTGTCAATCGTCGCATTTATCTGAAACCAAAATGCGTGCGTTATAACGGCTCAGTTTGTTTTGAGCTTCTTCACTTCGTTCCATTTGCTTAGTCAATGTTTGTAAGATAGAAAGCTAAAAGGTTTGCATGTCATAACTTATGAGTAAATTGTTGGCTCCCATGAGAAAAATTATGGAGCCTCTTCGGCCATTATTCGTTAATTTTCGGTTTTAGCCTCGCACTTCGTGAATACTCTTCGTAAATGCATATTGATGACAATGTCCCGCCGAAATGGCAAAATGTCGCTTAGCTTATTTCCACTTTATATCGCCAAATGGCACAAAATATACAACTTAGTTGGATAAAAAGATCCTATGGTACAAAATAAAAGTAGTAGTTTGGAGATAAAGCGCAGGATTGCAAGGATTGAAGTGGATTACAGTTTAGCTGGAAATCAAAGTTTCCTTTGTTTGCTGTAGAGGCAGTGTCAATCGTCGCATTTATCTGAAACCAAAATGCGTGCGTTATAACGGCTCAGTTTGTTTTGAGCTCTTCACTTCGTTCCATTTGCTTAGTCAATGTTTGTAAGATAGAAAGCTAAAAGGTTTGCATGTCATAACTTATGAGTAAATTGTTGGCCCATGAGAAAAATTACGGAGCCTCTTCGGCCATTTTTCGTTAATTTTCGGTTTTAGCCTCGCACTTCGTGAACACTCTTCGTAAATGCATATTGATGACAATGTCCCGCCGAAATGGCAAAATGTCGCTTAGCTTATTTGCACTTTACATCGCCAAATGGCACAAAATATACAACTTGGTTGGATAAAAATTCCATAGTACAAAATAAAAGTAGTCCTTCAGAGATAAAGCACAGGATTGCAAGGATTGAAGTGGATTACAGTTTAGCTGGAAATCAAAGTTTCCTTTGTTTGCTGTAGAGGCAGTGTCAATCGTCGCATTTATCTGAAACCAAAATGCGTGCGTTATA
The DNA here is from genome assembly GCA_022457155.1 of Cladopsammia gracilis. Lineage (NCBI taxonomy): Eukaryota > Metazoa > Cnidaria > Anthozoa > Scleractinia > Dendrophylliidae > Cladopsammia > Cladopsammia gracilis. The sequence continues at coordinate 132,373 of JAJGOT010000728.1, forward strand.
ACGGCTCAGTTTGTTTTGAGCTTCTTCACTTCGTTCCATTTGCTAAGGCAATGTTTGTAAGATAAAAAGCTAAAAGGTTTGCTTGTCATAACTTATGGGTCATTTGTTGGCTCCTTGGCGAAAAATTACGGAGCCTCTTCGGCAATTTTTCGTTAATTTTCGGTTTTAGCCTCGCACTTCGTGAATACTCTTCGTAAATGCATATTGATGACAATGTCCCGCCGAAATGGCAAAATGTCGCTTAGCTTATTTCCACTTTATATCGCCAAATGGCACAAAATATACAACTTAGTTGGATAAAAAGATCCTATGGTACAAAATAAAAGTAGTAGTTTGGAGATAAAGCGCAGGATTGCAAGGATTCAAGAGGATTACAGTTTAGCTTTAAATGAAAGTTGAATTTGTTTGCTGTAGAGGCAGTGTCAATCGTGACATTTATGTGAAACCAAAATGCGTGCGTTTTAACAGCTCAGTCTATTTTGGGCCGCTTTACTTTGTTGCATTTGCTTAGCTAATGTTTGTAAGATGGAAAAATCAATTGTTTGTTTGTTATAATTTATGAGAAATGTGTTCGCTCCTAGGAGAAAAATTACGGAGCCTCTCGGCCATTTTTCGGAAATGTTCGGTTTTAGCCTTGCACTTCGTGAATACTCTTCGTAAATGCATAGTAATGACACTGTTCCGCCGAAGTGGCAATTTGTGGCTTAGCTTATTTCCACTTTACATCGCCAAATGGCACAAAATATACAACTTGGTTGGGTAAAAAGATTCCATAGTACAAAATAAAAGTAGTCTTTTAGGTCTCAAAAAATACGTTTTTTTCTAGCCATTTTTAATGATGTCGTAATGACGTCACAATGAGACATCGACACTGTCAATCTACTAACCTTATAATTTTGTACTATCTGCTAAATTTGAAGTCTAAAGCGGTAATACTTTAGGAGTTATGATGGGGTACGTTTTCAGACATATCAGTGTCCGTACATGAAGCTGGTCATCACAGCAGGGACAAGCCATGGAGCGGTGAGTACACGCTCTTTTGTACTCCGCATTTGTACTCTATTTAGACCTTTTGAAGACTATGCACGACCAAACCAACTATCAGAACAATGACATAAGGTCCTAGTGCTACTCTAGGAAACTATTTTCCCAACCGAAAGTGTTTGCTTTTGCATAGTCAGCAGTTTATCTTTAGATATTTAACCCTCCCCTCAAGAAATCACTTTATGGCTTTTAGAGACAAAGGACGAGGGTTTATCTATACTTTTATGATAGATGTAGTTGATACAGCAGGAAAGGAACACTTCGATGTAAGTTTTGCGTGAATTCATCATTGTCTCAGGAGTAATTAATAACTGAATAATTAATTAGCTGCAAATTTCAGCTGTTAATAACATCGTCAGATCTTGTGTTTATGACAGTGTTTATATCAATCGAGTTAGATCCCAAAGTGATCTAACCGTGTGGCTAAAGTCAAGGAAACAGTTTCTAAAACGTGCGAGTTATTAACAGTTGAATTTTGTCCAATATGGCGGATCCAAAAGTGCGTCAAACATGCAAACGAGGCTATACTTTGAACGTTAATATCTCTGACGGGATTTTATCACACTTCCTAATTCGCAGGATATATACAACGTTTTTAATACTATTTGCCAATACACTCGACGTTATTATCGGCTCAACGGTTTGTTTCTAGCCTTGTTTACAAGTTTCAAACATGGACACGAGGCTACAATTTGATCGTTAATATCTCTGAGGGGATTACATCAAACAAATTCAAATTTGCAGGATATATAGCATGACTTTAATACTATCTGCGAATACACTCGGTTTTAATATCGGCTCAACCTTATGCTTCTAGTTCAAAGCCTCGAACACATGCGAAAACACCTCAACAGAAGCTAATATAATATAACGTAATATAATATAATATAACATAATATAATATCATTTCATATCATATCATATCATATCATGCTTATAATGGTGACCAAGCAGCGAAGGATCTCTTGAAGGTAAAAAGACAAAGAGTACCGTACAACAAGGAAAAAGACATTAACTGAACACGTTTCGCTCCGATTATCGCCACCGTGCAGTTCTTTACCAAGCAGTGGATGCTTAGGGCCTTGAAATGGTACAAATGTGCGCCTAACGGGCCTTGGGGTGCATGTCCTGGATCTCTCAGCAACGAGAGATTGATGACCTAGCCTCGAGGGTGCTACAAAGGTGCGCCAAACGGGCCTTGGGGTGCATGTCGATGATATCTCAGCAATGAGAGATTGATGACCAAGCCTCAAGAGCCCTTGGCACTGAGACATTATATGGAATGTACAAGTTAACGCTAGATTGTGCGCCAGAAACGTTTCACTTAAACGAAGATCAAACAGGTGGCGATGCAGATAAGGACATTGAGAGAGACGAGGAAGAGAAGAAGTCCAGGAAAAGAAAAGCCACACCAACAGACAGTGAGAGCGACTACGAACCTGTAAAGAAGGCAAAGGAGAAAACAGCAAGTGCCCTTACAACAGACAGCGAGAGCGATTTCCAAGCGCCCGTAAAGAAAACGAAAAAGAAAACAGCAAGTCCCCTGAAGAGCGATGACGGAGCGCCCGTAAAGAAAACGAAAAAGAAAGCAGCAAGTCCCTTGAAGAGCGACAGCGAGCAGAAGAAAAGAAGCCATCATAACGAGAGGATGTGTAGGATAACAGGCTGCATCTTTAACGGCTACAACCTTCAACGTCATGCACAGGAAGGGCGGCATAGAAGAGGAAGACATTCCCCGTTTGATGTCGCTCATTTGAGGCCAGTACGACGATTTTGAGATGTGGTGTGCTCATGGCCCCAAACGTGCAATTTGTGCACTTTAAATAGAAATGCACTGTTTTCGCTTTTTGGTCATGATTTCAGGCCAGTACGACGATTTTGAGATCTGGTTGTGCTCAAAAGTAAGATTTTGCCAAAACTTGCTACGCACGGCCCCAAACGTGCGTTTTGTGCACTTTTCATAGAAAAGCAAAGTTTTCCCTTTTTGGTGATGATGTGAGGCCAGTACGACGATTTTGACATCTGGTGTGCTCAAAAGTGAGATTTTGCCAAAACTTGCTCCGCACGGCGCGAAACGTACGTTTTGTGCATTTTTCATAAAAATGCACTGTTTTCGCTTTTTGGCGATGATTTGAGGCCAGTACGACGATTTTGAGATCCAGTGTGCTAAAAAGTGAGATTTTGCCAAAACTTGCTCCGCACGTTCCGAAACGTACGTTTTGTGCATTTTTCATAGAAATGCACTGTTTCGCTTGATGGCGATGATTTGAGGTCGGTACGACAATTTTGAGATCTGGTGTGCTCAAAAGTGAGATTTTGCCAAAACTTGCTCCGCACGGCCCGAAACGTTCGTTTTGTGCATTTTTCATAAAATGCACTGTTTCGCTTTTTGGCGATGATTTGAGGTCAGTACGACGATTTTGAGATCTGGTGAACTCAAAAGTGAGATTTTGCCAAAACTTGCTCCGCACCGGCCCCAAACGTGCGTTTTGTGCACTTTTCACAGAAATGCACTCTTTTCGCTTTTTGGCGATGATTTGAGGCCAGTGCGACGATTTTGAGTTCCAGTGTGCTAAAAAGTGAGATTCTGCCAAAATCTGCTTCGCACGGCCCGAAACGTGCGTTTTGTACATTTTTCATAGCAATGCACTGTTTTCGCTTTTCAGCGATGATTTAAGGTCGGTACGACAATTTTCAGATCTGGTGTGCTCAAAAGTGAGATTTTGCCAAAACTTGCTGCGCACAGTCCGAAATATGGATAAGAAAGATGCGTTATGGTATGTTATGGCGTAACAGTGTTGAAAACCAATAAACCAACCAAAAAAAACCTAGAAATATGGTTATGGACAATATTGAATGTTTAAAAAATGAATTGGACCTTGTTGACGTTTGGAGAATTAAAAATCCACAATCTAGAAGTTACACTTGGAGCCAAAAATCTCAGCCAATTTTCTGTCGTTTAGATTACTGGCTGATATCAAACAACTTACAGGATTTTGTAAATACAACCGATCATTCCAGCTATAAAAACTGATCATGCAGCAATTAAGTTGAATTTAACCGACTCCAATCAAAACTTAAAGGGGCCCGGCTTCTGGAAAATGAACGTCTCTCTTCTTGAAAATCCGAATTATCTGGAAGAATTAAAACAAAATATTCCACTTTGGAAAACAACAGGAAGCGAGAATTTATCAGACAAAAGGTGCATCTGGGATTGGATTAAGTATAATATTCGGAACCATGCTATTTTGTTCTCGAAAAAGAAAGCCAAAGAAAGATCTGCAATGGAAAAAAACTTACAACAAGTATACGAGGAAGCAACTAAAAAATTCGAACAGGACCCTTCCGACTCTTACCTACAATCAAGGACAAAAGTCCTTGGGACTAATGTTACAAAGTGCTCCTGTTAAAATCGATAAATCATTTTTATTACACGGGCTCAACATTGTAAGGGGGTAGAGGTGGGGAAATGGACACCTATCGTTTGCGCGTACCGTGTTTCTATCGCGCGCATTGGATAACATCGTAAATGCAAATTTGTCCCAACACTATTGTCCTTGATTGTAAATACTCTAAATGAAGCAAAAGAAACTCTAGAAAGTTATTATGAGGAAAAAACAAGGGGTGTAATTATTCGCGCAAGGGTACGATGGCACGAGCATCGCTAGAGAAGTACAAAATACTTTCTAAATTTAGAGAAGCATAATCACGTCAAGAAACATATAAGAAAACTATTAATAAGTAGTGCCATTACATCTGATCCTTTTGGGATACTGAACGAATAAAAACGTTTTTACCATAGCTTGCACCAATCAAACGTAACAGATGAGGATAAAAAAGCGAAAAGAGTGCATTTCTATGAAAAGTACACAAAACTCACGTTTAGGGCCGTGCGGAGCGAGTTTCGGCAAAATCTTACATTTGAGCTCACCAGATCTCAAAATCGTCGTACTGACCTCAAATCGACGCAAAAAAGCGAAAACAGTGCATTTCTATGAAAAATGCACAAAACGTACGTTTCGGGTCGTGCGGAGCAAGTTTTGGCAAAATCTCATTTTTCACCTCACCAGATCTCAAAATCGTCGTACTGACCTCAAATCATAGCCAAAATGCGAAACGGTGCATTTCTATGAAAAATGCACAAAACGTACGTCTCGGGCCGTACGGAGCAAGTTTTGGCAAAATCTCACTTTTGAGCTCACCAGATCTCAAAATCGTCGTACTGACCTCAAATCATCGCAAAAAAGCGAAACAGTGCATTTCTATGCGCGGAGCAAGTTTTGGCAAAATCTCACTTTTGAGCTCACCAGATCTCAAAATCGTGGTCCTGACCTCAAATCATCGCCAAAAAGCGAAACAGTGCATTTCTATGAGAAATGCACAAAACGTACGTTTCGGGCCGTGCGTAGCAAGTTTTGCCAAAATCTCACTTTTGAGCTCACCAGATCTCAAAATCGTCGTCCTGACCTCAAATCATCGCAAAATAGCGAAAACAGTGCATTTCTATGAAAAAAGCACAAAACGTACGTTTCTGCCCGTGCGGAGCAAGTTTTGGCAAAATCTCACTTTTGAGCTCACCAGATCTCAAAATCGTCGTACTGACCTCAAATCATCGCCAAAAAGCGAAACAGTGCATTTCTATGAAAAATGCACAAAACGTACGTTTCGGGGCCGTGCGGAGCAAGTTTTGGCAAAATGTCACTTTTGAGCTCACCAGATCTCAAAATCGTCGTCCTGACCTCAAATCATCGCAAAAAAGCGAAAACAGTGCATTTCTATGAAAAATGCACAAAACGTACATTTCGGGCCGTGCGGAGCAAGATTTGGCAAAATCTCACTTTTGAGTTCACCGGATCTCAAAATCGTCGTCCTGACCTCAAATCATCGCAAAAAAGCGAAAACAGTGCATTTCTATGAAAAATGCACAAAACGTACGTTTCTCGCCGTGCGGAGCAAGTTTTGGTAAAATCTCACTTTTGAGCTCACCAGATCTCAAAATCGTCGTACTGGCCTCATGTCATCGAGAAAAAGATAAAACAGTGCATTTCTGCGCAACGTGCACAAAACGCACATTTGGGGCCGTGCGGAGCAAGATTTGGCAAAATCTCACTTTTGAGCTCACCAGATCTCAAAATCGTCGTCCTGACCTCAAATCATCGCAAAAAAGCGAAAACAGTGCATTTCTATGAAAAAAGCACAAAACGAACGTTTCTCGCCGTGCGGAGCAAGTTTTGGCAAAATCTCACGTTGTACTCACCAGATCTCAAAATCGTCGTCCTGACCTCAAATCATCGCAAAAAAGCGAAAACAGTGCATTTTTATGAAAAATGCGCAAAACGTACGTTTGGGGCCTTGCGGAGCAACTTTTGGCAAAATCTCACTTTTGAGCACAACAGATCTCAAAATCGTCGTACTGGCCTCAAATGAGCGACATCAAACGGGGAATGTCTTCCTCTTTTATGCCGCCCTTCCTGACGTGCATTTGTAGATGACGTTGAAGGTTGTAGCCGTTAAAGATGCAGCCTGTTATCCTACACATCCTCTCGTTATGATGGCTCCTTTTCTTCTGCTCGCTGTCGCTCTTCAGGGGACTTGCTGCTTTCTTTTTCGTTTTCTTTACGGGCGCTTCGTCATCGCTCTTCAGGGGACTTGCTGTTTTCTTTTTCGTTTTCTTTACGGGCGCTTGGAAATCGCTCTCGCTGTCTGTTGTAAGGGCACTTGCTGTTTTCTCCTTTGCCTTCTTTACAGGTTCGTAGTCGCTCTCACTGTCTGTTGGTGTGGCTTTTCTTTTCCTGGACTTCTTCTCTTCCTCGTCTCTCTCAGTGTCCCTATCTGCATCGCCACCTGTTTGATTTCGTTTAAGTGAAACGTTTCTGGCGCACAGTCTAGCGTTAACTTGTACATTCCATATAATGTCTCAGTGCCAAGGGCTCTTGAGGCTTGGTCATCAATCTCTCATTGCTGAGATATCATCGACATGCACCCCAAGGCCCGTTTGGCGCACCTTTGTAGCACCCTCGAGGCTAGGTCATCAATCTCTCGTTGCTAAGAGATCCAGAACATGCACCCCAAGGCCCGTTAGGCGCACCTTTGTAGCATTTCAAGGCCCTAAGCATCCGCTGCTTGGTAAAGAACTGCACAGTGGCGATAATCGGAGCGAAACGTGTTCCAGTTAATGTCTTTGTCCTTGTTGTACGGTACTCTTTGTCTCTTTACCTTCAAGACATCCTTCGCTGCTTGGTCACCATTATAAGCATGATATTATATTATATTATATTATATTATATTGTATTGTATTGTATTGTATTGTATTGTATTGTATTGTATTGTATTGTATTGTATTGTATTGTATTGTATTGTATTGTATTGTATTGTATTGTATTGTATTGTATTGTATTGTATTGTATTGTATTGTTGTATTGTATTGTATTGTATTGTATTGTATTGTATTGTATTGTATTGTATTGTATTGTATTGTATTGTATTGTATTGTATTATATTATATTATATTATATTATATTATATTATATTATATTATATTATATTATATTATATTATATTATATTATATTATATTATATTATATTATATTATATTATATTATATTATATTATATTATATTATATTATATTATATTATATTATATTATATTATATTTATTATATTATCTTAGCTTCTGTTGAGGTGTTTTCGCATGTGTTCGAGGCTTTGAACTAGAAGCATAAGGTTGAGCCGATATTAAAACCGAGTGTATTCGCAGATAGTATTAAAGTCATGCTATATCTCCTGCAAATTGTGAATTTGTTTGATGTAATCCCCTCAGAGATATTAACGATCAAATTGTAGCTCGTGTCCATGTTTGAAAAACTTGTAAACAAGGCTAGAAACAAACCGTTGAGCCGATAATAACGTCGAGTGTATTGGCAAATAGTATTAAAAACGTTGTATATATCCTGCGAATTTGAGGAAGTGTATAAAATCCCGTCAGAGATATTAACGTTCAAAGTATAGCCTCGTTTGCATGTTTGACGCACTTTTGGATCCGCCATATTGGACAAAATTCAACTGTTAATAACTCGCACGTTTTAGAAACTGTTTCCTTGACTTTAGCCACACGGTTAGATCACTTTGGGATCTAACTCGATTGATATAAACACTGTCATAAACACAAGATCTGACGATGTTATTAACAGCTGAAATTTGCAGCTAATTAATTATTCAGTTATTAATTACTCCTGAGAACAATGATGAATTCACGCAAAACTTACATCGAAGTGTTCCTTTCCTGCTGTATCAACTACATCTATCATAAAAGTATAGATAAACCCTCGTCCTTTATCTCTAAAAGCCATAAAGTGATTTCTTGAGGGGAGGGTTAAATATCTAAAGATAAACTGCTGACTACGCAAAAGCAAACACTTTCGGTTGGGAAAATAGTTTCCTAGAGTAGCACTAGGACCTTATGTCATTGTTCTGATAGTTGGTTTGGTCGTGCATAGTCTTCAAAAGGTCTAAATAGAGTACAAATGCGGAGCACAAAAGAGCGTGTACTCACCGCTCCATGGCTTGTCCCTGCTGTGATGACCAGCTTCATGTACGGACACTGATATGTCTGAAAACGTACCCCATCATAACTCCTAAAGTATTACCGCTTTAGACTTCAAATTTAGCAGATAGTACAAAATTATAAGGTTAGTAGATTGACAGTGTCGATGTCTCATTGTGAGTCATTATGACATCATAAAAATGGCTGGAAAAAACATATTTTTTGAGACCTAAAAGACTACTTTTATTTTGTACTATGGAATCTTTTTACCCAACCAAGTTGTATATTTTGTGCCATTTGGCGATGTAAAGTGGAAATAAGCTAAGCCACAAATTGCCACTTCGGCGGAACAGTGTCATTACTATGCATTTACGAAGAGTATTCACGAAGTGCAAGGCTAAAACCGAAAATTCCCGAAAAATGGCCGAGAGGCTCCGTAATTTTTCTCCTAGGAGCGAACACATTTCTCATAAATTATAACAAACAAACAATTGATTTTTCCATCTTACAAACATTAGCTAAGCAAATGCAACAAAGTAAAGTGGCCCAAAATAAATAGATTGAGCTGTTAAAACGCACGCATTTTGGTTTCACATAAATGTCACGATTGACACTGCCTCTCCAGCAAACGAAGGCAACTTTGGTTTCCAGCTAAACTGTAATCCACTTCAATCCTTGCAATCCTGCGCTTTGTCCCCAAACTTCTACTTTTATTTTGTACTATAGGATCTTTTTATCCAACTAAGTTGTATATTTTGTGCCATTTGTCGATATAACGTGGAAACAAGGTAAGCGACATTTTGCCACCTCGGTAGGACAATCTCATCAGTACCATTTACGAAGACTATTCACGAAGTGCGATGGCTAAAACCGAAAATGCCCGAAATATTTACGAAGAGGCTCCGTCATTTTTCTCCTAGGAGCGAACAAATTTCTCATAAGTTATAACAAACAAACAATTGATTTTTCCATCTTTCAAACATTAGCTAAGCAAATGCAACAAAGTAAAGCGGCCCAAAATAGACTGATCCGTTAAAACGCACGCATTTTGATTTCAGATAAATGTCAAGATTGACAATGCCTCTCCTGCAAACAAAGGCAACTTTGATATCAAGCTAAACTGTAATCCACTTCAAAACTTGCAATCCTGCGATTTAGCAATAAACTACTTCTTTTGTTTTGTACTTTGAGATATTTTTATCCAACCAAGTTGTATATTTTGTGCCATTTGGCGATATAACGTGGAAATAAGCAAAGCGACATTTTGTCATTTTGGCGGGACAGTGTCATTACTATGCATTTACGAAGAGTATTCACGACGTGCGACGGCTAAAACCGATAATGCAGGAAATATTGACGAAGAGGCTCCGTAATTTTTCTCCTAGGAGCCAACAAATATCTCCTAAGTTATGACAAACAAACAGTTTAGTTTTCTACGTTACAAACGTTGTATAAGCAAATGGAACGAAGTAAAGCAGCTCAAAAAAGACTGAGCCGTTATAACGCACGCATTTTGGTTTCAGATAAATGTCACGATTGACACTGCCTCTCCAGCAAACGAAGGCAACTTTGGTTTCTAGGTAAACTGTAATCCACTTCAATCCTTGCAATCCTGCGCTTTGTCTCCAAACTTCTACTTTTATTTTGTACTATAGGATCTTTTTATCCAACTAAGTTGTATCTTTTGTGCCATTTGGCGATATAACGTGGAAATAAGCTAAGCGACATTTTGCCATTTCGGTGGGACAATCTCATCAGTATGCATTTACGAAGACTATTCACGAAGTGCGACGGCTAAAACTGAAAATGCCCGAAATATTTACGAAGAGGCTCCGTAATTTTTCTTCCAGGAGCGAACAAATTTCTCACAAGTTATAACAAAGAAACAATTGATTTTTCCATCTTTCAAACATTAGCTAACAAATGCAACAAAGTAAAGCGGTCCAAAATAGACTGATCCGTTAAAACGCACGCATTTTGATTTCAGATAAATGTCACGATTGACAATACCTCTCCTGCAAACAAAGGCAACTTTGATACCAAGCTAAACTGTAATCCACTTCAATCTTTGCAATCCCGCGCTTTATCTTTAAAAGACTACATTTGTTTTTTACTATAGGATCTTTTTATCCAACTAAGTTGTATATTTTGTGCCATTTGTCGACATAACGTGGAAATAAGTTAAGCGACATTTTGCCACTTCGGCGGAACAGTGTCATTAGTATGCATTAACGAAGAGTATTCACGAAGTGCGATGGCTAAAACCGAAAATGCCCGAAATATTGACGAAGAGGCTCCGTTATTTTTCTCCTAGGAGCCAACAAATGACTCATAAGTTATGACAAACAAAATATTTAGTTTTTCCATCTTACAAACATTTACTTAGCAAATGCAACGAAGTAAAGCAGCTTAAAATAGACAGAGCCGTTATAACAAACGCATTTTGGTTTCAGATAAGTGCGACGTTGACACTGCCTCTACAGCAAACAAATTCAACTTTCATTTCAAGCTTAACTGTAATCCTCTTGAATCCTTGCAATCCTGCGCTTTATCTCCAAACTACTACTTTTATTTTGTACCATAGGATCCTTTTATCCAACCAAGTTGTATATTTTGTGCCATTTGGCGATATAACGTGGAAATAAGCTAAGCGACATTTTGTCATTTTGGCGGGGTAGTGTCATTACTATGCATTTACGAAGAGTATTCACGACGTGCGACTGCTAAAACCGATAACGCACGAAATATTGCCGAAGAGGCTCCGTAATGTTTCGCCTAGGAGCCAACAAATAACCCATAAGTTATGAGAAGCAAACCTTTTACCTTTTTATCTTACAAACATTGCCTAAGCAAATGGCACGAAGTAAAGAAGATCCAAATAGACTGAGCCTTTATAACGTACGCATTCTGGTTTCAGATAAATGTCACCATTGACAATGCCTCTCCTGCAAACAAAGGCGACTTTGATATCAAGCTAAACTGTAATCCACTTCAATCCTTGCAATCCTGCGCTTTATCTCTAAGAGACTACATTTGTTTTGTACTATAGGATCTTTTTACTAAGTTAATTAAACGATCGTCCATTGCATAATTACATTTAAAAAGCAGAAGACCACCAACATTACGTAGGAGATGAAACAAGTAGAATTTCCACGTACTTTCGTTTCGAAATTCTAACCAACATTCTGAAAGTTCTCTGTAGAAAACTGAGTTAATTGAAAGATTCACTTCAATCATTGCAATCCTGCGCTTTATCTCTAAGACTACAGGCAGACAGACAGACAGACAGACAGACACCTTTATTTAAAAATAAAATTCTATGTTCTCCCAGGGTAGTCCCTTAAGAGGGTTAAAAAAAAACCCACTGCTATCAATGCGAGCCCTGGGAGAAACATAATTAACTAAATTTAAATATACAAATAATGAAAAAAATATATATATCTTTAAAAAATATGAATATTAATATAGATATATATATATATATATATATATATATATATATATATAATTACAGTAAAAAGTTAAGAATGCGATTAAAAATAGGCTATTTACAGTTAAAAATATTAAAAATGAGGCAACCGTGATAGTAAAAGGATATTTTTGCGATTTCTGTTCTTACTGATGGTATATGTAACAGATTGCTCTGGCGAGTAGTGCGGGCTATAACGTCCCTATTAAAATGAAAATAAATATTGAAAAATTGGGGGCACTGGCCAGAAATACATTTCTTTACTAATTTATAAATATTACAGTCTCTTCTCTCTTTAACGTTTTTCTCTCTTTTAACGTTTTACATTTGTTTTGTACTATAGGATCTTTTCACTGAGTTAATTAAACGATCATCCATTGCATAATTACATTTAGAAAGCAAAAGACCACCAACATTACGTAGGAGATGTAACAAGTAGAATTTCCACGTACTTTCGTTATCGCTGAAAATACGTTTTAGCCAAGCTAATCGTACAGCTTTGACCAAGCTTTCAATATCTGTCATTTTAATGCCACCGTCTTCATAACTGTTTATTGAAGAGAGCCTTGTTACTTTATCCTTTCCATTCCATAAAAAGGAGAAAATCAAACTGTCTACTTGTTTCATGATTTTACTTGGAGGTGAAAGAACCGAAGATATAAAAACTAGTTTTGGAAGAAGTAATGATTTGATTATAGTTACTTTACCATAAATGGACAGTCCTCTAGATGACCATATATTTGTCAGCTGCTTTATGCTGTCAACCTTCTCTTGAAAGTTTTTTTTCGTAAAATAATGATAGGTCATATGTAAAAAAGGTTCCTAAAGCTTTAATGGGTTCACTTGGCCATTTAATACCAAACGGTTTTTCTTCTTTTCTTTTAAGCGAACCAATCCACATTCCTTCTGTTTTAGAACTATTTATCTCCAACCCACTCAAGTTCTTAAATACTTCTAGTTCTTCAAATAGCGTTTTTGCAGAATTTTCATCAGACAGGGTTGCTGTGGTATCGTCTGCGTATTGCGATAGCTTGGCTTCATAATTTCCTATTTTAATTTCTTTGATATCAACATTTTGACGAATGGAGATTGCCAAACTTTCAACAGCTAAGATTAAGATGTAGGGGACAAGGGATCACCCTGCCTCACACCACGTTCTAAGGTAAAATAGTCTGATGCCATTCCATTATTTATTACACAGCTTTGAATATTTGTATAAAACATTTTGACCCAATTTATAAAATTGGGGCCAAAATTAAAGGCCTCAAGGCAACTGAAAAGATAATGCCATTCTAAAGAGTCGAAAGCTTTTTTTAAAGTCAACGAAAATCAAGGTACCTGGAATATTCTTACTGTCTGTAAATTCCATTATATCGAAAATTGATCGAATAGTCTCACCAATATAGCGATCTTCAACATAACCTGTTTGATTATGATGTATGATATTCGGTAAAACTTGCTTTAATCTTAAAGCAATCACTTTTGAAATTATTTTTGCATCGACGTTAATAAGAGAGATTGGCCTCCAATTTTCAATGAGAGTTCGATCTTTATGTTGCTTTTCTATAAGAGTTATAATTGCTTTTCTTTGAGAGCTAGACATTGCCGTGGTTGAAACACTCCCTCACACATTCCATAAATGGATCACAAATTAATTCCCAGCAACTTTTGTAAAATTCTATTAGTATTTCATCATTACCAGGAGATTTGTTACTCTCAAAACTGTTACGAATGGCTGTAATTTCTTCAACAAATATTTTTCCTTCACAAGATTGTTTTTGTTCTTCTGATAATCTTGGCATATTCAAATTATTTCTCGGCATTGCATAAGTTGCATATAGCGTTTTCTAGGAGGCCGTCTCGATGAAGTGAGACGCGGTTTGGGAGTATGTTTTGAATCACTTTGTATTGAAACATGATTATTTTTACTTCGTTTGTGACGGCGAATGGCATGAGATAAACTTTCTGAATGGTCTTTTTTGTGAACCCGTGGCGAAGAATTTTGGTTTCAGCGCTGGGAGGAACGAAAACGGCTTTTAAAAGAGAGGATTAAATACATCTAGTTGTCTGGGTGTTGACTGGTGTATTGTGTTCAAAATTCGGAGTTGGGCTTTTAAAATTGGCTTTCCACGCATTTGGAATTGCTTTAAAAGGGACATTAAGATTGAATTTTAGAGCGAACTCGTGCAATTTCAAAAACTCACTGTTTTGGTTTAATATGTCGCTTATTTTGGTAATACCAGCGTTGTACCAATTGTTGTAAAAAACAGGTTTGTTTTCTATCAGGATTTTTCTGTTGTTCCACAATGATTCGTTTCTAGGATGCGTACCGCAATCGGTTTTCGTTGCGACTTTGAACTCATACCAATATTTTAGCATTATTTTATAAAAAGTGGGGAGGTTTGTTGTCATTGTCAAGTATATTTGCTGGGAAGCTGCATTTTGTTAAAAAGACAAGATTTCCGTGTTTGTGCAAAAGATGATTAGGGATTATTTTCCAGGAAGCTCGTGAATCATCCTAAATTCTGCTTATCCAAGCTAGCTTCAGTGCCTTTTCCATGATTTTGAAATCACACATTTTCAAGCCGCCATCTTTTTTTCCTCCGATTAAGGTATTTCCTTTGATTTTAGGGGGCTTTCCGGACCAGCTAAAGTTGAAGATTAATTTGTTGATTTCTTGGATATAGTGATCTGGAACAGGCAGTACAGAAGCACAATAAACTAATTTAGAAATCCCAAGAGTCTTGACAATGTTAATCTTTCCATAAAGAGTTAAATTTCTTCGTTTCCAAGTGTTCAACAATTTCTCCAGGTAAAGTATTTTTTCGCCAAAATTGAGTCTGTCAGCGTTTATTTGATTGTAAGAAAAGAAAACACCGAGTGCGTTAATAGGTTCTTTTGGCCATTTAAAACCAAAAAGTTCATCTGTGTTGTAATGTGTTTCCATTCTCCTAACCACATTGCTTCGGTTTTGGTAGTATTAATTTCTAGGCCGGAACATTCTTTAAAATCGTTTAATAGCTTTAATAGACTTGTAACGGAGTCAAGGTCACGTACAAATACTGTTGTGTCGTCGGCATGTTGAGTTACTTTTAGTTCGTGGTTGTTTACTTGGATACCTTTTATAGCCGGCTCGCTTCTTATAGCTCTAGAGAGACGTTCTATGCCGAGGACAAAAAGGACGCCAGACAAAGGACAACCTTGTCTGACTCCCCGCTGTAAGGAGAAAAAGACAGAGGCGTGGCCGTTGTTCACGACACAACTTGTAACATTGTTATAGAATATTTTTATCCAGTTTTGGATGTCAAGGCCGAAGTTAAACAGCCGGAGTGTTTCTTGAAGATAGTTCCATTCAATGGAATCGAAAGCTTTTATAAAGTCCAAGAAAATAGCAATGCCTTTTTTATTTAGCTTGTCTGTGTAGTGCATTAGATCGTAAATCAGTCGTACGTTTTCACCAATATAGCGGCCCTTTACATAACCTGTTTGATCTGGGTTTATTAAGGTTGGCAGAACGTTTTCTATTCTCTTGGCTATAACTTTAGTGAGGATTTTGTAGTCAACGTTTAGGAGTGAGATTGGCGTAAGATTTTCTAGAATTGTTTTATCTTTAGATTTTTTGGTATAAGCAAGATTATTCCTCGTCTTTGGCTTATAGAAAGTGTCTCGTAGTGAAAAGGGTAATTGTAGCTGGCAAGTAGGTCAAAGGAGATGTCTGACCAAAAAAGTCGGTAGAATTCTGCTGGTAGACCATCGGTACCCGGAGATTTATTATTGCTGAAATCTTTGAGCGCGTTGATACATTCGTCTTCGTTTACCAATCCTTCGCAGGATTTCATTTCTTCTTCGTTAAGTTCTGTTACATTTTCTGATTTAAAAAATGACGAATTCTTAATTTTTTGGTCATCTTTGTCGTTGGAGCGGCACAGTTACTCGTAAAAGTTTTTTGTCTTCTTCTAAGATTTCAAATTGATCATCTCTATAGGAATTTTCACCTACTTTGAGTTTTGATACTGTTTTAATGTCGTGATGGCATTTTTCTAAGCTATAGAAATATTTCATATTACGTTCCCCTTCTTCGCACCATCTCACTTTGCTTCTTAGGATTGCGCCTTTTGTTCTCGTTAGCATGATTTTTTTAAGAAGTGATCTAGCGCGTTGAAGTTCGAGTATGATGTTTTTGTCGTGCGGAGTTTCTTCAGCTTTAGCTTGGAGGTTATTTAGTTTTTGGTGCAATATTTTTTCTTCATCTCGTTGTTTTTTCGCTTTTCGTTTAGAGGACTGAATGGTAAACCCTCTTATTTCCATTTTAATGAAGTCCCATTTTAGGCCTAAGTCTTGCGTATCTTTGTATTTATTTTTGAAGATTGGAATATTCAACTTCAGTGCTAATACGTACGCTTCGTCTTTAAGTAAGGCTGTGTTGAATTTCCAAAAGCCAGGACCCCTTTTTTGACTTTGGTGATTAGACTGCAGAGTAAAAGACACAGCAGAGTGGTCAGAATTCGGCATGTGGATGATCTCACTTTTGTTTGCGAATTGAATTAACTCTTGTGAAACTAAAAAGTAATCTAAGCGGCATTGGATTTTCAACGATTTAGTTCTCCAGGTGAAGCTTTGTTTGTCAGGGTTCAGGTTTCGCCAAATATCAGCTAAGTTATATGAATCACATAGCGTGTTGATTTCTTTGATTACAGCTGATTTTGTAGAGATGGGGTTTCCGCCTTTTTTGTCATTTGAGGTGAGAGCGCAATTAAAGTCTCCACCGATTACGATTGTATCTTGCGCGAATTCTTCCAGTTGTTTGTTTAGTTTTTGAAAAAAAATAACTTGTTGGGTAATGTCATTAGGTGCGTAAATGTTAACGAGGACAATAGTTTTTTCATCGAGTGACAGTTTTAAAAAAATGAACCTTCCTACTTCATCCGAAATAGCTTTTACGACTTTGAAATCCACAGAGGGATTAATTAGTGTTATTACACCTTTACTATGGTTTGTTCCATGACTAAAAAAGGCTTTGCCACCCCACTCGTTTTCCCAAGAGGCGGCAATATCATTAGAGCAGTACGATTCTTGCAGAAAAGTGACGTGGTGATTTTGTTTATGTAACCAGCGAAAAATGGTTCGGCGTTTGATTGATTTGTTGAGGCCTCTAACATTTAGCGACAGGCATTTTAGATCGAAAGCATTGGCAATTTCAGTTTCGGGCCGTGCGGAGCAAGTTTTCGCAAAATCTTACTTTTGAGCACACCAGATCTCAAAATCGTCGTCCTGACCTCGGTTTGTTTCTAGCCTTGTTTACAAGTTTTTCAAACATGGACACGAGGCTACAATTTGATCGTTGATATCTCTGAGGGGATTACATCAAACAAATTCAAATTTGCAGAATATATAGCATGACTTTAATACTATCTGCGAATACACTCGGTTTTAATATCGGCTCAACCTTATGCTTCTAGTTCAAAGCCTCGAACACATGCGAAAACACCTCAACAGAAGCTAATATAATATAACGTAATATAATATAATATAATATAATATAACATCATTTCATATCATATCATACCATATCATATCATATCATATCATATCATATCATATCATATCATATCATGCTTATAATGGTGACCAAACAGCGAAGGATGTCTTGAAGGTAAAAAGACAAAGAGTACCGTACAACAAGGACAAAGACATTAACTGGAACACGTTTCGCTCCGATTATCGCCACCGTGCAGTTCTTTACCAAGCAGTGGATGCTTAGGGCCTTGAAATGGTACAAAGGTGCGCCTAACGGGCCTTGGGGTGCATGTCCTGGATCTCTCAGCAACGAGAGATTGATGACCTAGCCTCGAGGGTGCTACAAAGGTGCGCCAAACGGGCCTTGGGGTGCATGTCGATGATATCTCAGCAATGAGAGATTGATGACCAAGCCTCAAGAGCCCTTGGCACTGAGACATTATATGGAATGTACAAGTTAACGCTAGATTGTGCGCCAGAAACGTTTCACTTAAACGAAGATCAAACAGGTGGCGATGCAGATAAGGACATTGAGAGAGACGAGGAAGAGAAGAAGTCCAGGAAAAGAAAAGCCACACCAACAGACAGTGAGAGCGACTACGAACCTGTAAAGAAGGCAAAGGAGAAAACTGCAAGTGCCCTTACAACGGACAGAGAGAGCGATTTCCAAGCGCCCGTAAAGAAAACGAAAAAGAAAACAGCAAGTCCCCTGAAGAGCGATGACGGAGCGCCCGTAAAGAAAACGAAATAGAAAGCAGCAAGTCTCTTGAAGAGCGACAGCGAGCAGAAGAAAAGAAGCCATCATAACGAGAGGATGTGTAGGATAACAGGCTGCATCTTTAACGGCTACAACCTTCAACGTCATGCACAGGAAGGGCGGCATAGAAGAGGAAGACATTCCCCGTTTGATGTCGCTCATTTGAGGCCAGTACGACGATTTTGAGATGTGGTGTGCTCATGGCCCCAAACGTGCAATTTGTGCACTTTAAATAGAAATGCACTGTTTTCGCTTTTTGGTCATGATTTCAGGCCAGTACGACGATTTTGAGATCTGGTGTGCTCAAAAGTAAGATTTTGCCAAAACTTGCTACGCACGGCCCCAAACGTGCGTTTTGTGCACTTTTCATAGAAAAGCAAAGTTTTCCCTTTTTGGTGATGATGTGAGGCCAGTACGACGATTTTGACATCTGGTGTGCTCAAAAGTGAGATTTTGCCAAAACTTGCTCCGCACGGCCCGAAACGTACGTTTTCTGCATTTTTCATAAAAATGCACTGTTTTCGCTTTTTGGCGATGATTTGAGGCCAGTACGACGATTTTGAGATCCAGTGTGCTAAAAAGTGAGATTTTGCCAAAACTTGCCCCGCACGTTCCGAAACGTCCGTTTTCTGCAATTTTCATGGAAATGCACTGTTTCGCTTGATGGGGATGATTTGAGGTCGGTACGACAATTTTGAGATCTGGTGTGCTCAAAAGTGAGATTTTGCCAAAACTTGCTCTGCACGGCACGAAACGTTCGTTTTGTGCATTTTTCATAGAAATGCACTCTTTTCGCTTTTTTGCGATGATTTGATTTTGAGATCTGGTGAGCTCAAAAGTGAGATTGTGCGAAAACTTGCTCCGCTCGGCCCCAAACGTGCGTTTTGTGCGTTTTTCGTAGAAGTGTACTGTTTTCACTTTTTGGCGATGATTTGAGGCCAGTACGACGATTTTGAGATCTGGTATGCTAAAAAAGTGAGATTATGCCAAAACTTGCTCCGCACGGCGCGAAACGTACGTTTTGTGCATTTTTCATAGAAATGCACTGTTTTCGCTTTTTTGCGATGATTTCAGGTCAGTACGACGATTTTGAGATCTGGTGAGCTCAAAAGTGAGATTTTGACAAAACTTGCTCCGCACCGGCCCCAAACGTGCGTTTTGTGCACTTTTCACACAAATGCACTCTTTTCGCTTTTTGGCGATGATTTAAGGTCGGTACGACAATTTTCAGATCTGGTGTGCTCAAAAGTGAGATTTTGCCAAAACTTGCTCCGCGCTCTGCCCCAAACGTGCGTTTTGTGTGTTTTTCGTAGAAGTGCACTGTTTTCGCTTTTTGGCGATGATTTGAGGTCAGGACGACGATTTGGAGATCTGGTGAGGTCAAAAGTGAGATTTTGCCAAAACTTGCTGCGCACAGTCCGAAATATGGATAAGAAAGGTGGCGTTATGGTATGTTATGGCGTAACAGTGTTGAAAACCAATAAACCAACCAAAAAATACTCAGAAATATGGTTATGGACAATATTGAATGTTTAAAAAATGAATTGGACCTTGTTGACGTTTGGAGAATTAAAAATCCACAATCTAGAAGTTACACTTGGAGCCAAAAATCTCAGCCAATTTTCTGTCGTTTAGATTACTGGCTGATATCAAACAAGTTACAGGATTTTGTAAATACAACCGATTATTCCAGCTATAAAAACTGATCATGCAGCAATTAAGTTGAATTTAACCGACTCCAATCAAAACTTAAAGGGGTCCGGCTTCTGGAAAATGAACGTCTCTCTTCTTGAAAATCCGAATTATCTGGAAGAATTAAAACAAAATATTCCACTTTGGAAACCAACAGGAAGCGAGAATATATCAGACAAAAGGTGCATCTGGGATTGGATTAAGTATAATATTCGGAACCATGCTATTTTGTTCTCGAAAAAGAAAGCCAAAGAAAGATCTGCAATGGAAAAAACTTACAACAAGTATACGTGGAAGCAACTAAAAAATTCGAACAGGACCCTTTCGACTCTAACCTACAATCAAGGACAAAAGTCCTTGGGACTAATGTTACAAAGTGCTCCTGTTAAAATCGACAAATCATTTTTATTACACGGGCTCAACATTGTAAGGGGGTAGGGGTGGGGAAATGGACACCTATCGTTTGCGCGTACCGTGTTTCTATTGCGCGCATTGGATAACATCGTAAATGAAAAATTTGTCCCAACACTATTGTCCTTGATTGTAAATACTCTAAATGAAGCAAAAGAAACTCTAGAAAGTTATTATGAGGAAAAAACAAGGGGTGTAATTATTCGCGCAAGGGTACGATGGCACGAGCATCGCGAGAGAAGTACAAAATACTTTCTAAATTTAGAGAAGCATAATCACGTCAAGAAACATATAAGAAAACTATTAATAAGTAGTGCCATTACATCTGATCCTTTTGGGATACTGAACGAATAAAAACGTTTTTACCATAGCTTGCACCAATCAAACGTAACAGATGAGGATAAAAAAGCGAAAAGAGTGCATTTCTATGAAAAGTACACAAAACTCACGTTTGGGGCCGTGCGGAGCGAGTTTTGGCAAAATCTTACATTTGAGCACACCAGATCTCAAAATCGTCCCACTGGCCTCAAATCATCGCCAAAAAGCGAAAACAGTGCATTTCTATGAAAAATACACAAAACGTACATTTCGGGCCGTGCGGAGCAAGTTTTGGCAAAATCTCACTTTTGAGCTCACCAGATCTCAAAATCGTCATACTGACCTCAAATCATCGCCAAAAAGCGAAACAGTGCATTTCTATGAAAAATGCACAAAACGTACGTTTCGGGCCATGCGGAGCAAGTTTTGGCAAAATCTCACTTTTGAGCTCACCAGATCTCAAAACCGTCGTACTGACCTCAAATCATCGCAAAAAAGCGAAAACAGTACATTTCTATGAAAAATGCACAAAACGTACGTTTCGGGTCGTGCGGAGCAAGTTTTGGCAAAATCTCATTTTTCACCTCACCAGATCTCAAAGTCGTCGTACTGACCTCAAATCATCGTAAAAAAGCGATAACAGTGCATTTCTATGAAAAAAGCACAAAACGTACGTTTCTCGCCGTGCGGAGCAAGTTTTGGCAAAATCTCACTTTTGTACTCAGCAGATCTCAAAATCGTCGTCCTGACCTCAAATCATCGCCAAAAAGCGAAAACAGTGCATTTCTATGAAAAATGCACAAAACGTACGTTTCGGGCTGTGCGGCGCACGATTTGGCAAAATCTCACTTTTGAGCTCAGCAGATCTCAAAATCGTCGTACTGACCTCAAATCGTCGCCAAAAAGCGAAAACAGTGTATTTCTATGAAGAATACACAAAACGTACATTTCGGGCCGTGCGGAGCAAGTTTTGGCAAAATCTCACGTTTCAGCTTACCAGATCTCAAAATCGTCGTACTGACCTCAAATCATCGCCAAAAAGCGAAAACAGTGTATTTCTACGAAGAATACACAAAACGTACATTTCGGGCCGTGCGGAGCAAGTTTCGGCAAAATCTCACGTTTCAGCTCACCAGATCTCAAAATCGTCGTACTGACCTCAAATCATCGCCAAAAAGCGAAAACAGTGCATTTCTATGAAAAATCCACAAAATGACGTATCTGGCCGTGCGGAGCAAGTTGTGGCCAAATCTTACTTTTCAGCTCACCAGATCTCAAAATCGTCGTACTGACTTCAAATCATCGCCAAAAAGCGAAACAGTGCATTTCTATGAAAATTGCAGAAAACGTACGTTTCGTGCCGTGCGGAGCAAGTTTTGGCAAAATCTCACTTTTGAGCTCACCAGATCTCAAAATCGTCGTCCTGACCTCAAATCATCGCAAAAAAGCGAAAACAGTGCATTTCTGTGAAGAATACACAAAACGTACATTTCGGGCCGTGCGGAGCAATTAAGTTTTCGCAAACTCTCACTTTTAAGCTAACCAGATCTCAAAATCGTCGTCCTGACCTCAAATCATCGCAAAAAAGCGAAAACAGTGCATTTCTATAAAAAATGCACAAAACGTACGTTTCGGGCCGTGTGGAGCAAGTTTTGGCAAAATCTCACTTCTGAGCACACTGGATCTCAAAATCGTTCTACTGGCCTCAAATCATCGTCAAAAAGCGAAACAGTGCATTTCTGTGAAAAGTGCACAAAACGCAAGTATGGGGCCGTGCTGAGCGAGTTTTGGCAAAATCTTACTTTTGAGCACACCAGATCTCAAAATCGTCGCACTGGCCTCAAATCATCACCGAAAAGGGAAAACTTTGCTTTTCTATGAAAAGTGCACAAAACGCACGTTTGGGGCCGTGCGGAGCAAGTTTTGGCAAAATCTTACTTTTGAGCACACCAGATCTCAAAATCGTCGTACTGGCCTCAAATGAGCGACATCAAACGGGGAATGTCTTCCTCTTCTATGCCGCCCTTCCTGACGTGCATTTGTAGATGACGTTGAAGGTTGTAGCCGTTAAAGATGTAGCCTGTTATCCTACACATCCTCTCGTTATGATGGCTTCTTTTCTTCTGCTCGGTGTCGCTCTTCAGGGGACTTGCTGCTATCTTTTTCGTTTTCTTTACGGGCGCTTCGTCATCTCTCTTCAGGGGACTTGCTGTTTTCTTTTTCGTTTTCTTTACGGGCGCTTGGAAATCGCTCTCGCTGTCTGTTGTAAGGGCACTTGCTGTTTTCTCCTTTGCCTTCTTTACAGGTTCGTAGTCGCTCTCACTGTCTGTTGGTGTGGCTTTTCTTTTCCTGGACTTCTTCTCTTCCTCGTCTCTCTCAATGTCCTTCTCTGCATCGCCACCTGTTTGATCTTCGTTTAAGTGAAACGTTTCTGGCGCACAGTCTAGCGTTAACTTCTACATTCCATATAATGTCTCAGTGCCAAGGGCTCTTGAGGCTTGGTCATCAATCTCTCATTGCTGAGATATCATCGACATGCACCCCAAGGCCCGTTTGGCGCACCTTTGTAGCACCCTCGAAACTTTAAACTTTAGAAACTGTTTCCTTGACTTTAGCCACACGGTTAGATCACTTTGGGATCTAACTCGATTGATATAAACACTGTCATAAACACAAGATCTGACGATGTTATTAACAGCTGAAATTTGCAGCTAATTAATTATTCAGTTATTAATTACTCCTGAGCACAATGATGAATTCACGCAAAACTTACATCAAAGTGTTCCTTTCCTGCTGTATCAACTACATCTATCATAAAAGTATAGATAAACCCTCGTCCTTTGTCTCTAAAAGCCATAAAGTGATTTCTTGAGGGGAGGGTTAAATATCTAAAGATAAACTGCTGACTACGCAAAAGCAAACACTTTCGGTTGGGAAAATAGTTTCCTAGAGTAGCACTAGGACCTTATGTCATTGTTCTGATAGTTGGTTTGGTCGTGCATAGTCTTCAAAAGGTCTAAATAGAGTACAAATGCGGAGCACAAAAGAGCGTGTACTCACCGCTCCATGGCTTGTCCCTGCTATGATGACCAGCTTCATGTACGGACACCGATATGTCTGAAAACGTACCCCATCATAACTCCTGAAGTATTACCGCTTTAGACTTCAAATTTAGCAGATAGTACAAAATTATAAGGTTAGTAGATTGACAGTGTCGATGTCTCATTGGGACGTCATTATGACATCATAAAAAATGGCTAGGAAAAAACATATTTTTTGAGACCTAAAAGACTACTTTTATTTTGTACTATGGAATCTTTTTATCCAACCAAGTTGTATATTTTGTGCCACTTGGCGATGTAAAGTGGAAATAAGCTAAGCCACAAATTGCCACTTCGGCGGAACAGTGTCATTACTATGCATTTACGAAGAGTATTCACGAAGTGCAAGGCTAAAACCGAAAATTCCCGAAAAATGGCCGAGAGGCTCCGTTATTTTTCTCCTAGGAGCGAACACATTTCACATAATTTATAACAAACAAACAATTGATTTTTACATCTTACAAACATTAGCTAAGCAAATGCAACAAAGTAAAGCGTGTTAGGCGCACGCATTTTTTTTTCACATAAATGTCACGATTGACACTGCCTCTCCAGCAAACGAACGCAACTTTGGTTTCCAGCTAAACTGTAATTTACTTCAATCCTTGCAATCCTGCGCTTTGTCTCCAAACTTCTACTTTTATTTTGTACTATAGGATCTTTTTATCCAACTAAGTTGTATATTTTGTGCCATTTGGCGATATAACGTGGAAATAAGCTTAGCGACATTTAGCCATTTCGGTGGGACAATCTCATCAGTATGCATTTACGAAGACTATTCACGAAGTGCGACGGCTAAAACGGAAAATGCCCGAAATATTTACGAAGAGGCTCCGTAATTTTTCTCCTAGGAGCGAACACATTTCACATAATTTATAACAAACAAACAATTGATTTTTCCATCTTACAAACATTAGCTAAGCAAATGCAACATAGTAAAGCGGCCCAAAATAGACTGAGCCGTTAAAACGCACGCATTTTGATTTTAGATAAATGTCACGATTGACAATGCCTCTCCTGCAAACAAAGGCAACTTTGATATCAAGCTAAACTGTAATCCACTTCAATCCTTGCAATCCTGTGCTTTATCTTTAAAAGACTACATTTGTTTTGTACTATAGGATCTTTTCATCCAACTAAGTTGTATATTTTGTGCCATTTGTTGATATAACGTGGAAATAAGTTAAGCGACATTTTGCCACTTCGGCGGAACAGTGTCATTAGTATGCATTTACGAAGAGTATTCACGAAGTGCGATGGCTAAAACCGAAAATGCCCGAAATATTGACGAAGAGGCTCCGTTATTTTTCTCCTAGGAGCCAACAAATGACTCATAAGTTATGACAAACAAAATATTTATTTTTTCCATCTTACAAACATTAACTTAGCAAATGCAACGAAGTAAAGTAGCTTCAAATAGACAGAGCCGTTATAACAAACGCATTTTGGTTTCAGATAAGTGCGACGTTGACACTGCCTCTACAGCAAACAAATTCAACTTTCATTTCAAGCTGAACTGTAATCCTCTTGAATCCTAGCAATCCTGCGCTTTATCTCCAAACTACTACTTTTATTTTGTACCATAGGATCTTTTTATCTAACTAAGTTGTATATTTTGTGCCATTTGGCGATATAAAGTGTAAATAAGCTAGGCGACATTTTGCCATTTCGGCGAGACATTGTCATCAATATGCATTTACGAAGAGTATTCACGAAGTGCGGGGCTAAAACCGAAAATTAACGAAAAATGGCCGAAGAGGCTCCGTGATTTTTCTCATGGG
The DNA here is from genome assembly GCA_022457155.1 of Cladopsammia gracilis. Lineage (NCBI taxonomy): Eukaryota > Metazoa > Cnidaria > Anthozoa > Scleractinia > Dendrophylliidae > Cladopsammia > Cladopsammia gracilis. Next base: position 158,008 of record JAJGOT010000728.1, read on the forward strand.
AGACAACAATTTACTCACAAGTTATGACATGCAAACCTTTTAGCTTTCTATCCTACAAACATTGACTAAGCAAATGGAACGAAGTAAAGATGCTCCAAATAGACTGAGCCGTTATAAAGTACGCATTCTGGTTTCAGATAAATGTCACGATTGACACTGCCTCTCCTGCAAACAAAGGCAACTTTCATTTCAAGCTAAACTGTAATCCTCTTGAATCCTTGCAATCCTGCGATTTAGCAATAAACTACTTCTTTTGTTTTGTACTTTGAGATATTTTTATCCAACCAAGTTGTATATTTTGTGCCATTTGGCGATATAACGTGGAAATAAGCTAAGCGACATTTTGTCATTTTGGCGGGGCAGTGTCATTATTATGCATTTACGAAGAGTATTCACGACGTGCGACGGCTAAAACCGAAAATGCCCGAAATATTGACGAACAGTCTCCGTAATTTTTACTTGTGGCGAAGCACTCGAGTTGTAAATCCGGCTTTGACTTTTCTTGTTTTTTTTTTCGTGTCACATTAGCGCATGCAAATTCGATTTGCTTAGTCTATGTTTGTAAGATAGAAAGCTTAAAGGTTTGCATGTCATAACTTATGAGTAAATTGTTGGCTCCCATGAGAAAAATTACGGAGCCTCTTCGGCCATTTTTCGTTAATTTTCGGTTTTAGCCCCGCACTTCGTGAATACTCTTCGTAAATGCATATGGATGACAATGTCTCGCCGAAATGGCAATTTGTGGCTTAGCTTATTTGCACTTTACATCGCCAAATGGCACAAAATATACAACTTGGTTGGATAAAAATATTCCATAGTACAAAATAAAAGTAGTCCTTCAGAGATAAAGCGCGGGATTGCAAGGATTGAAGTGGATTACAGTTTAGCTGGAAATCAAAGTTTCCTTTGTTTGCTGTAGAGGCAGTGTCAATCGTCGCATTTATCTGAAACCAAAATGCGTGCGTTATAACGGCTCAGTCTATTTGGAGCTTCTTTACTTCGTTCCATTTGCTTAGTCAATGTTTGTAAGATAGAAAGCTAAAAGGTTTGCATGTCATAACTTATGAGTAAATTGTTGGCTCCCATGAGAAAAATTACGGAGCCTCTTCGGCCATTTTTCGTTAATTTTCGGTTTTAGCCCCGCACTTCGTGAATACTCTTCGTAAATGCATATCGATGACAATGTCTCGCCGAAATGGCAATTTGTGGCTTAGCTTATTTGCACTTTACATCGCCAAATGGCACAAAATATACAACTTGGTTGGATAAAAATATCTCAAAGTACAAAACAAAAGAAGTAGTTTATTGCTAAATCGCAGGATTGCAAGGATTGAAGTGGATTACAGTTTAGCCTGAAATCAAGGTTTTCTTTGTTTACTGTAGACGCAGTGGCAATCGTCGCATTTATCTGAAACCAAAATGCGTGTGTTATAATGGCTCAGTTTGTTTTGAGCTTCTTCACTTCGTTCCATTTGCTTAGTCAATGTTTGTAAGATAGAAAGCTAAAAGGTTTGCATGTCATAACTTATGAGTAAATTGTTGGCTCCTTGGCGAAAAATTACGGAGCCTCTTCGGCCATTTTTCGTTAATTTTCGGTTTTAGTTTCGCACTTCGTGAATACTCTTCGTAAATGCATATTGATGACAATGTCCCGCCGAAATGGCAAAATGTCGCTTAGCTTATTTCCACTTTATATCGCCAAATGGCACAAAATATGCAACTTAGTTGGATAAAAAGATCCTATGGTACAAAATAAAAGTAGTAGTTTGGAGATAAAGCCTAGGATTGCAAGGATTCAAGAGGATTACAGTTTAGCTTGAAATGAAAGTTGAATTTGTTTGCTGTAGAGGCAGTGTCAACGTCGCACTTATCTGAAACCAAAATGCGTTTGCTATAACGGCTCTGTCTATTTTAAGCTGCTTTACTTCGTTGCATTTGCTAAGTAAATGTTTGTGAGATGGAAAAACTAAATATTTTGTTTGTCATAACTTATGAGTCATTTGTTGGCTCCTAGGAGAAAAATAACGGAGCCTCTTCGTCAATATTTCGGGCATTTTCGGTTTTAGCCATCGCACTTCGTGGATACTCTTCGTAAATGCATACTAATGACACTGTTCCGCCGAAGTGGCAAAATGTCGCTTAACTTATTTCCACGTTATATCGACAAATGGCACAAAATATACAACTTAGTTGGATAAAAAGATCCTATAGTAAAAAACAAATGTAGTCTTTTAAAGATAAAGCGCGGGATTGCAATGATTGAAGTGGATTACAGTTAAGCTTGATATCAAAGTTGCCTTTGTTTGCAGGAGAGGCATTGTCAATCGTGACATTTATCTAAAATCAAAATGCGTGCGATTTAACGGCTCAGTCTATTTTGGGCCGCTTTACTTTGTTGCATTTGCTTAGCTAATGTTTGAAAGATGGAAAAATCAATTGTTTGTTTGTTATAACTTGTGAGAAATTTGTTCGCTCCTGGAAGAAAAATTACGGAGCCTCTTCGTAAATATTTCGGGCATTTTCAGTTTTAGCCGTCGCACTTCGTAAATAGTCTTCGTAAATGCATACTGATGAGATTGTCCCACCGAAATGGCAAAATGTCGCTAAGCTTATTTCCACGTTTTATCGCCAAATGACACAAAAGATACAACTTAGTTGGATAAAAGATCCTATAGTACAAAATAAAAGTAGAAGTTTGAAGACAAAGCGCAGGATTGCAAGGATTGAAGTGGATTACAGTTTAGCTAGAAACCAAAGTTGCCTTCGTTTGCTGGAGAGGCAGTGTCAATCGTGACATTTATCTCAAACCAAAATGCGTGCGTTATAACGGCTCAGTCTATTTTGAGCTGCTTTACGTCGTTCCATTTGCTTATACAACGTTTGTAACGTAGAAAACTAAACTGTTTGTTTGCCATAACTTAGGAGATATTTGTTGGCTTTCAGGAGAAAAATTACGGAGCCTCTTCGTCAATATTTCGGGAATTATCGGTTTTAGCCGTCGCACGTCGTGAATACTCTTCGTAAATGCATAGTAATGACACTGTCCCGCCAAAATGACAAAATGTCGCTTAGCTTATTACCACGTTATATCGCCAAATGGCACAAAATATACAACTTGGTTGGATAAAAATATCTCAAAGTACAAAACAAAAGAAGTAGTTTATTGCTAAATCGCAGGATTGCAAGGATTGAAGTGGATTACAGTTTAGCTTGGTATCAAAGTTGCCTTTGTTTGCAGGAGAGGTATTGTCAATCGTGACATTTATCTGAAATCAAAATGCGTGCGTTTTAACGGATCAGTCTATTTTGGGCCGCTTTACTTTGTTGCATTTGCTTAGCTAATGTTTGAAAGATGGAAAAATCAATTGTTTGTTTGTTATAACTTGTGAGAAATTTGTTCGCTCCTGGAAGAAAAATTACGGAGCCTCTTCGTAAATATTTCGGGCATTTTCGGTTTTAGCCGTCGCACTTCGTGAATAGTCTTCGTAAATGCATACTGATGAGATTGTCCCACCGAAATGGCAAAATGTCGCTAAGCTTATTTCCACGTTTTATCGCCAAATGACACAAAAGATACAACTTAGTTGGATAAAAGGTCCTATAGTACAAAATAAAAGTAGAAGTTTGAAGACAAAGCGCAGGATTGCAAGGATTGAAGTGGATTACAGTTTAGCTTGAAACCAAAGTTGCCTTCGTTTGCTGGAGAGGCAGTGTCAATCGTGACATTTATCTGAAACCAAAATGCGTGCGTTGTAACGGCGCAGTCTTTTTTTAGCTGCTTTACTTCGTTCCATTTGCTTATACAACGTTTGTAACGTAGAAAACTAAACTGTTTGTTTGTCATAACTTAGGAGATATTTGTTGGCTCCTAGGACAAAAATTACGGAGCCTCTTCGTCAATATTTCGGGCATTATCGGTTTTAGCCGTCGCACGTCGTGAATACTCTTCGTAAATGCACAGTAATGGCACTGCCCCGCCAAAATGACAAAATGTCGCTTTGCTTATTTCCACGTTATATCGCCAAATGGCACAAAATATACAACTTGGTTGGATAAAAATATCTCAAAGTACAAAACAAAAGAAGTAGTTTATTGATAAGTCGCAGGATTGCAAGGATTGAAGTGGATTACAGTTTAGTTTGGTATCAAAGTTGCCTTTGTTTGCAGGAGAGGCATTGTCAATCGTGACATTTATCTGAAATCAAAATGCGTGCGTTTTAACGGATCAGTCTATTTTGGGCCGCTTTACTTTGTTGCATTTGCTTAGCTAATGATTGTAACGTGGAAAAATCAAATGTTTGTTTTTTAAAACTTATGAGAAATTTGTTCGCTCCTAGGAGAAAAATTACGGAGCCTCTTCGTAAATATTTCGGGCATTTTCGGTTTTAGCCGTCGCACTTCGTGAATAGTCTTCGTAAATGGTACTGATGAGATTGTCCAACCGAAATGGCAAAATGTCCCTAAGCTTATTTCCACGTTATATCGCCAAATGGCACAAAAGATACAACTTAGTTGGATAAAAAGATCCCATAGTACAAAATAAAAGTAGAAGTTTGGAGACAAAGCGCAGGATTTCAAGGATTGAAGTGGATTAAAGTTTAGCTAGAAACCAAAGTTGCCTTCGTTTGGTGGAGAGGCAGTGTCAATCGTGACATTTATCTGAAACCAAAATGCGTGCGTTATAACGGCTCAGTCTATTTTGAGCTGCTTTACGTCGTTCCATTTGCTTATACAACGTTTGTAACGTAGAAAACTAAACTGTTTGTTTGCCATAACTTAGGAGATATTTGTTGGCTTTCAGGAGAAAAATTACGGAGCCTCTTCGTCAATATTTCGGGCATTATCGGTTTTAGCCGTCGCACGTCGTGAATACTGTTCGTAAATGCATACTAATGACACTGTCCCGCCAAAATGACAAAATGTCGCTTAGCTTATTTCCACGTTATATCGCCAAATGGCACAAAATATACAACTTGGTTGGATAAAAATATCTCAAAGTACAAAACAAAAGAAGTAGTTTATTGCTAAATCGCAGATTGCAAGGATTAAAGTGGATTACAGTTTAGCTTGGTATCAAAGTTGCCTTTGTTTGCAGGAGAGGTATTGTCAATCGTGACATTTATCTGAAATCAAAATGCGTGCGTTTTAACGGATCAGTCTATTTTGGGCCGCTTTACTTTGTTGCATTTGCTTAGCTAATGATTGTAACATGGAAAAATCAATTGTTTGTTTTTTAAAACTTATGAGAAATTTGTTCGCTCCTAGGAGACAAATTACGGAGCCTCTTCGTCAATATTTCGGGCATTATCGGTTTTAGCCGTCGCACGTCGTGAATACTCTTTATAAATGCATAGTAATGACACTGTCCCGCCAAAATGACAAAATGTCGCTTAGCTTATTTCCACGTTATATCGCCAAATGGCACAAAATATACAACTTGGTTGGATAAAAATATCTCAAAGTACAAAACAAAAGAAGTAGTTTATTGCTAAATCGCAGGATTGCAAGGATTCAAGAGGATTACAGTTAAGTTTGAAATGAAAGTTGGCTTTGTTTCAGGAGAGGCAGTGTCAATCGTGACATTTATCTGAAACCAGAATGCGTCATTATAACGGCTCAGTCTATTTGGAGCTTCTTTACTTCGTTCCATTTGCTTAGTCAATGTTTGTAAGATAGAAAGCTAAAAGGTTTGCATGTCATAACTTATGAGTAAATTGTTGGCTCCCATGAGAAAAATTACGGAGCCTCTTCGGCCATTTTTCGTTAATTTTCGGTTTTAGCCCCGCACTTCGTGAATACTCTTCGTAAATGCATATCGATGACAATGTCTCGCCGAAATGGCAATTTGTGGCTTAGCTTATTTGCACTTTACATCGCCAAATGGCACAAAATATACAACTTGGTTGGATAAAAATATCTCAAAGTACAAAACAAAAGAAGTAGTTTATTGCTAAATCGCAGGATTGCAAGGATTGAAGTGGATTACAGTTTAGCTGGAAATCAAGGTTTTCTTTGTTTGCTGTAGAGGCAGTGTCAATCGTCGCATTTATCTGAAACCAAAATGCGTGTGTTATAACGGCTCAGTTTGTTTTGAGCTTCTTCACTTCGTTCCATTTGCTTAGTCAATGTTTGTAAGATAGAAAGCTAAAAGGTTTGCATGTCATAACTTATGAGTAAATTGTTGGCTCCTTGGCGAAAAATTACGGAGCCTCTTCGGCCATTTTTCGTTAATTTTCGGTTTTAGCCTCGCACTTCGTGAATACTCTTCGTAAATGCATATCGATGACAATGTCTCGCCGAAATGGCAATCTGTGGCTTAGCTTATTTGCACTTTACATCGCCAAATGGCACAAAATATACAACTTGGTTGGATAAAAATATTCCATAGTACAAAATAAAAGTAGTCCTTCAGAGATAAAAAGCAGGATTGCAAGGATTGAAGTGGATTACAGTTTAGCTGGAAATCAAAGTTTCCTTTGTTTGCTGTATAGGCAGTGTCAATCGTCGCATTTATCTGAAACCAAAATGCGTGCGTTATAACGGCTCAGTTTGTTTTGAGCTTCTTCACTTCGTTCCATTTGCTTAGGCAATGTTTGTAAGATAAAAAGCTAAAAGGTAAAAAGATAGCTTATTTCCACTTTATATCGCCAAATGGCACAAAATATACAACTTAGTTGGATAAAAAGATCCTATGGTACAAAATAAAAGTAGTAGTTTGGAGATAAAGCGCAGGATTGCAAGGATTGAAGTGGATTACAGTTTAGCTTGAAATGAAAGTTGAATTTGTTTGCAGGAGAGGCATTGTCAATCGTGACATTTATCTAAAATCAAAATGCGTGCGCTTTAACGGCTCAGTCTATTTTGGGCCGCTTTACTTTTTGTTGCATTTGCTTAGCTAATGTTTGAAAGATGGAAAGATCAATTGGTTGTTTGTTATAACTTATGAGAAATTTGTTCGCTCCTGGAAGAAAAATTACGGAGCCTCTTCGTAAATATTTCGGGCATTTTCGGTTTTAGCCATCGCACTTCGTGAATAGTCTTCGTAAATGCATACTGATGAGATTGTCCCACCGAAATGGCAAAATGTCGCTAAGCTTATTTCCACGTTATATCGCCAAATGGCACAAAATATACAACTTAGTTGGATAAAAAGATCCTATAGTACAAAATAAAAGTAGAAGTTTGGAGACAAAGCGCAGGATTGCAAGGATTGAAGTGGATTTCAGTTTAGCTGGAAACCAAAGTTGCCTTCGTTTGCTGGAGAGGCAGTGTCAATCGTGACATTTATCTGAAACCAAAATGCGTGCGTTATAAAGGCTCAGTCTATTTTGAGCTGCTTTACTTCGTTCCATTTGCTTATACAACGTTTGTAACGTAGAAAACTGAACTGTTTGTTTGTCACAACTTAGGAGATATTTGTTGGCACCTAGGAGAAAAATTACGGAGCCTCTTCGTCAATATTTCGGGCATTATCGGTTTTAGCCGTCGCACGTCGTGAATACTCTTCGTAAATGCATAGTAATGACACTGTTCCGCCGAAGTGGCAATTTGTGGCTTAGCTTATTTCCACTTTACTTCGCCAAATGGCACAAAATATACAACTTGGTTGGATAAAAAGATTCCATAGTACAAAATAAAAGTAGTCTTTTAGGTCTCAAAAAATATGTCTTTTCTTAGCCATTTTTAATGATGTCATAATGACGTCACAATGAGACATCGACACTGTCAATCTACTAACCTTATAATTTTGTACTATCTGCTAAATTTGAAGTCTAAAGCGGTAATACTTTAGGAGTTATGATGGGGTACGTTTTCAGACATATCAGTGTCCGTACATGAAGCTGGTCATCACAGCAGGGACAAGCCACAGAGCGGTGAGTACACGCTCTTTTGTGCTCCGCATTTGTACTCTATTTAGACCTTTTGAAGACTATGCACGACCAAACCAACTATCAGAACAATGACATAAGGTCCTAGTGCTACTCTAGGAAACTATTTTCCCAACCGAAAGTGTTTGCTTTTGCGTAGTCATGCGAAAACACCTCAACAGAAGCTAATATAATATAACGTCATATAATATAATATAATATAATTTCATATCATATCATATCATATCATATCATATCATATCATATCATATCATATCATATCATATCATATCATATCATATCATATCATATCATATCATATCATATCATATCATATCATGCTTATAATGGTGACCAAACAGCGAAGGATGTCTTGAAGGTAAAAAGACAAAGAGTATCGTACAACAAGGACAAAGACATTAACTGGAACACGTTTCGCTCCGATTATCGCCACCGTGCAGTTCTTTACCATGCAGTGGATGCTTAGGGCCTTGAAATGGTACAAAGGTGCGCGTAACGGGCCTTGGGGTGCATGTCCTGGATCTCTCAGCAACGAGAGATTGATGACCTAGCCTCGAGGGTGCTACAAAGGTGCGCCAAACGGGCCTTGGGGTGCATGTCGATGATATCTCAGCAATGAGAGATTGATGACCAAGCCTCAAGAGCCCTTGGCACTGAGACATTATATGGAATGTACAAGTTAACGCTAGATTGTGCGCCAGAAACGTTTCACTTAAACGAAGATCAAACAGGTGGCGATGCAGATAAGGACATTGAGAGAGACGAGGAAGAGAAGAAGTCCAGGAAAAGAAAAGCCACACCAACAGACAGTGAGAGCGACTACGAACCTGTAAAGAAGGCAAAGGAGAAAACAGCAAGTGCCCTTACATCAGACAGCGAGAGCGATTTCCAAGCGCCCGTAAAGAAAACGAAAAAGAAAACAGCAAGTCCCCTGAAGAGCGATGACGGAGCGCCCGTTAAGAAAACAACTTAGTTGGATAAAAAGATCCTGTGGTACAAAATAAAAGTAGTAGTTTGGAGATAAAGCGCAGGATTGCAAGGATTCAAGAGGATTACAGTTTAGCTTGAAATGAAAGTTGAATTTGTTTGCTGTAGAGGCAGTGTCAACGTCGCACTTATCTGAAACCAAAATGCGTTTGTTATAACGGCTCTGTCTATTTTAAGCTGCTTTACTTCGTTGCATTTGCTAAGTAAATGTTTGTAAGATGGAAAAACTAAATATTTTGTTTGTCATAACTTATGAGTCATTTGTTGGCTCCTAGGAGAAAAATAACGGAGCCTCTTCGTCAATATTTCGGGCATTTTCGGTTTTAGCCATCGCACTTCGTGAATACTCTTCGTAAATGCATACTAATGACACTGTTCCGCCGAAGTGGCAAAATGTCGCTTAACTTATTTCCACGTTATGTCGACAAATGGCACAAAATATAGAACTTAGTTGGATAAAAAGATCCTATAGTAAAAAACAAATGTAGTCTTTTAAAGATAAAGCGCGGGATTGCAAAGATTGAAGTGGATTACAGTTTAGCTTGGTATCAAAGTTGCCTTTGTTTGCAGGAGAGGTATTGTCAATCGTGACATTTATCTGAAATCAAAATGCGTGCGTTTTAACGGATCAGTCTATTTTGGGCCGCTTTACTTTGTTGCATTTGTTAGCTAATGTTTGAAAGATGGCAAAATCAATTGTTTGTTTGTTATAACTTGTGAGAAATTTGTTCGCTCCTGGAAGAAAAATTACGGAGCCTCTTCGTAAATATTTCGGGCATTTTCGGTTTTAGCCGTCGCACTTCGTGAATAGTCTTCGTAAATGCATACTGATGAGATTGTCCCACCGAAATGGCAAAATGTCGCTAAGCTTATTTCCACGTTATATCGCCAAATGGCACAAAAGATACAACTTAGTTGGATAAAAAGATCCTATAGTACAAAATAAAAGTAGAAGTTTGGAGACAAAGCGCAGGATTGCAAGGATTGAAGTGGATTACAGTTTAGCTAGAAACCAAAGTTGCCTTCGTTTGCTGCAGAGGCAGTGTCAATCGTGACATTTATCTGAAACCAAAATGCGTGCGTTATAACGGCTCAGTCTTTTTTGAGCTGCTTTACTTCGTTCCATTTGCTTATACAACGTTTGTAACGTAGAAAACTAAACTGTTTGTTTGTCATAACTTAGGAGATATTTGTTGGCTCCTAGGAGAAAAATTACGGAGCCTCTTCGTCAATATTTCGGGCATTATCGGTTTTAGCCGTCGCACGTCGTGAATACTCTTCGTAAATGCATAGTAATGACACTGCCCCGCCAAAATGACAAAATGTCGCTTTGCTTATTTCCACGTTATATCGCCAAATGGCACAAAATATACAACTTGGTTGGATAAAAATATCTCAAAGTACAAAACAAAAGAAGTAGTTTATTGCTAAATCGCAGGATTGCAAGGATTGAAGTGGATTACAGTTTAGCTTGGTATCAAAGTTGCCTTTGTTTGCAGGAGAAGCATTGTCAATCGTGACATTTATCTGAAATCAAAATGCGTGCGTTTTAACGGATCAGTCTATTTTGGGCCGCTTTACTTTGTTGCATTTGCTTAGCTAATGATTGTAACATGGAAAAATCAATTGTTTGTTTTTTAAAACTTATGAGAAATTTGTTCGCTCCTAGGAGACAAATTACGGAGCCTCTTCGTAAATATTTCGGGCATTTTCGGTTTTAGCCGTCGCACTTCGTGAATAGTCTTCGTAAATGGTACTAATGAGATTGTCCCACCGAAATGGCAAAATGTCGCTAAGCTTATTTACACGTTATATCGCCAAATGGCACAAAAGATACAACTTAGTTGGATAAAAAGATCCTATAGTACAAAATAAAAGTAGAAGTTTGGAGACAAAGCGCAGGATTGCAAGGATTGAAGTGGATTACAGTTTAGCTGGAAACCAAAGTTGCCTTCGTTTGCTGGAGAGGCAGTGTCAATCGTGACATTTATCTGAAACCAAAATGCGTGCGTTATAACGGCTCAGTCTATTTTGAGCTGCTTTACTTCGTTCCATTTGCTTATACAACGTTTGTAACGTAGAAAACTAAACTGTTTGTTTGTCATAACTTAGGAGATATTTGTTGGCTCCTAGGAGAAAAATTACGGAGCCTCTTCGTCAATATTTCGGGCATTATCGGTTTTAGCCGTCGCACGTCGTGAATACTCTTCGTAAATGCATACTAATGACACTGTTCCGCCGAAGTGGCAAAATGTCGCTTAACTTATTTCCACGTTATGTCGACAAATGGCACAAAATATAGAACTTAGTTGGATAAAAAGATCCTAAAGTAAAAAACAAATGTAGTCTTTTAAAGATAAAGCGCGGGATTGCAAAGATTGAAGTGGATTACAGTTTAGCTTGGTATCAAAGTTGCCTTTGTTTGCAGGAGAGGTATTGTCAATCGTGACATTTATCTGAAATCAAAATGCGTGCGTTTTAACGGATCAGTCTATTTTGGGCCGCTTTACTTTGTTGCATTTGTTAGCTAATGTTTGAAAGATGGCAAAATCAATTGTTTGTTTGTTATAACTTGTGAGAAATTTGTTCGCTCCTGGAAGAAAAATTACGGAGCCTCTTCGTAAATATTTCGGGCATTTTCGGTTTTAGCTGTCGCACTTCGTGAATAGTCTTCGTAAATGCATACTGATGAGATTGTCCCACCGAAATGGAAAAATGTCGCCAAGCTTATTTCCACGTTATATCGCCAAATGGCACAAAAGATACAACTTAGTTGGATAAAAAGATCCTACAGTACAAAATAAAAGTAGAAGTTTGGAGACAAAGCGCAGGATTGCAAGGATTGAAGTGGATTACAGTTTAGCTAGAAACCAAAGTTGCCTTCGTTTGCTGCAGAGGCAGTGTCAATCGTGACATTTATCTGAAACCAAAATGCGTGCCTTCTAACGGCTCAGTCTTTTTTGAGCTGCTTTACTTCGTTCCATTTGCTTATACAACGTTTGTAACGTAGAAAACTAAACTGTTTGTTTGTCATAACTTAGGAGATATTTGTTGGCTCCTAGGAGAAAAATTACGGAGCCTCTTCGTCAATATTTCGGGCATTATCGGTTTTAGCCGTCGCACGTCGTGAATACTCTTCGTAAATGCATAGTAATGACACTGCCCCGCCAAAATGACAAAATGTCGCTTTGCTTATTTCCACGTTATATCGCCAAATGGCACAAAATATACAACTTGGTTGGATAAAAATATCTCAAAGTACAAAACAAAAGAAGTAGTTTATTGCTAAATCGCAGGATTGCAAGGATTGAAGTGGATTACAGTTTAGCTTGGTATCAAAGTTGCCTTTGTTTGCAGGAGAAGCATTGTCAATCGTGACATTTATCTGAAATCAAAATGCGTGCGTTTTAACGGATCAGTCTATTTTGGGCCGCTTTACTTTGTTGCATTTGCTTAGCTAATGATTGTAACATGGAAAAATCAATTGTTTGTTTTTTAAAACTTATGAGATATTTGTTGGCTCCTAGGAGAAAAATTACGGAGCCTCTTCGTCAATATTTCGGGCATTATCGGTTTTAGCCGTCGCACGTCGTGAATACTCTTTGTAAATGCATAGTAATGACACTGTCCCGCCAAAATGATAAAATGTCGCTTAGCTTATTTCCACGTTATATCGCCAAATGGCACAAAAGATACAACTTAGTTGGATAAAAAGATCCTATAGTACAAAATAAAAGTAGAAGTTTGGAGACAAAGCGCAGGATTGCAAGGATTGAAGTGGATTACAGTTTAGCTGGAAACCAAAGTTGCCTTCGTTTGCTGGAGAGGCAGTGTCAATCGTGACATTTATGTGAAACCAAAATGCGTGCGTTTTAAGAGCTCAGTCTATTTATTTTGGGCCGCTTTACTCTGTTGCATTTGCTTAGCTTATGTTTGTAACATGGAAAAATCAATTGTTTGTTTGTTATAATTTATGAGAAATGTGTTCGCTTCTAGGAGAAAAATTACGGAGCCTCTCGGCCATTTTTCGGGAATTTTCGGTTTTAGCCTTGCACTTCGTGAATACTCTTCGTAAATGCATAGTAATGACACTGTTCCGCCGAAGTGGCAATTTGTGGCTTAGCTTATTTCCACTTTACATCGCCAAATGGCACAAAATATACAACTTGGTTGGGTAAAAAGATTCCATAGTACAAAATAAAAGTAGTCTTTTAGGTCTCAAAAAATATGTTTTTTCCTAGCCATTTTTAATGATGTCATAATGACGTCACAATGAGACATCGACACTGTCAATCTACTAACCTTATAATTTTGTACTATCTGCTAAATTTGAAGTCTAAAGCGGTAATACTTTAGGTGTTATGATGGGGTACGTTTTCAGACATATCAGTGTCCGTACATGAAGCTGGTCATCACAGCAGGGACAAGCCATGGAGCGGTGAGTACACGCTCTTTTGTGCTCCGCATTTGTACTCTATTTAGACCTTTTGAAGACTATGCACGACCAAACCAACTATCAGAACAATGATATAAGGTCCTAGTGCTACTCTAGGAAACTATTTTCCCAACCGAAAGTGTTTGCTTTTGCATAGTCAGCAGTTTATCTTTAGATATTTAACCCTCCCCTCAAGAAATCACTTTATGGCTTTTAGAGATAAAGGACGAGGGTTTATCTATACGTTTATGATAGATGTAGTTGATACAGCAGGAAAGGAACACTTCGATGTAAGTTTTGCGTGAATTCATCATTGTGCTCAGGAGTAATTAATGACTGAATAATTAATTAGCTGCAAATTTCAGCTGTTAATAACATCGTCAGATCTCGGTTTATGACAGTGTTTATATCAATCGAGTTAGATCCCAAAGTGATCTAACCGTGTGGCTAAAGTCAAGGAAACAGTTTCTAAAACGTGCGAGTTATTAACAGTTGAATTTTGTCCAATATGGCGGATTCAAAAGTGCGTCAAACATGCAAACGAGGCTATACTTTGAACTTTAATATCTCTGACGGGATTTTATCACACTTCCTCAAATTCGCAGGATATATACAACGTTTTTAATACTATTTGCCAATACACTCGACGTTATTATCGGCTCAACGGTTTGTTTCTAGCCTTGTTTACAAGTTTTTCAAACATGGACACGAGGCTACAATTTGATCGTTAATATCTCTGAGGGGATTACATCAAACAAATTCAAATTTGCAGGATATATAGCATGACTTTAATACTATCTGCGAATACACTCGGTTTTAATATCGGCTCAACCTTATGCTTCTAGTTCAAAGCCTCGAACACATGCGAAAACACCTCAACAGAAGCTACTATAATATAATATAATATAATATAATATAATATAATATAATATAATATAATATAATATAATATAATATAATATAATATAATATAATATAATATAATATAATATAATATAATATAATATAATATAATATAATATAATATAATATCATGCTTATAATGGTGACCAAGCAGCGAAGGATGTCTTGAAGGTAAAAAGACAAAGAGTACCGTACAACAAGGACAAAGACATTAACTGGAACACGTTTCGCTCCGATTATCGCCACTGTGCAGTTCTTTAGCAAGCAGCGGATGCTTAGGGCCTTGAAATGCTACAAAGGTGCGCCTAACGGGCCTTGGGGTGCATGTTCTGGATCTCTCAGCAACGAGAGATTGATGACCTAGCCTCGAGGGTGCTACAAAGGTGCGCCAAACGGGCCTTGGGGTGCATGTCGATGATATCTCAGCAATGAGAGATTGATGACCAAGCCTCAAGAGCCCTTGGCACTGAGACATTATATGGAATGTACAAGTTAACGCTAGACTGTGCGCCAGAAACCTTTCACTTAAACGAAATCAAACAGGTGGCGATGCAGATAGGGACACTGAGAGAGACGAGGAAGAGAAGAAGTCCAGGAAAAGAAAAGCCACACCAACAGACAGTGAGAGCGACTACGAACCTGTAAAGAAGGCAAAGGAGAAAACAGCAAGTGCCCTTACAACAGACAGCGAGAGCGATTTCCAAGCGCCCGTAAAGAAAACGAAAAAGAAAACAGCAAGTCCCCTGAAGAGCGATGACGAAGCGCCCGTAAAGAAAACGAAAAAGAAAGCAGCAAGTCCCCTGAAGAGCGATGACGGAGCGCCCGTGAAGAAAACGAAAAAGAAAGCAGCAAGTCCCTTGAAGAGCGACAGCGAGCAGAAGAAAAGAAGCCATCATAACGAGAGGATGTGTAGGATAACAGGCTGCATCTTTAACGGCTACAACCTTCAACGTCATCTACAAATGCACGTCAGGAAGGGCGGCATAGAAGAGGAAGACATTCCCCGTTTGATGTCGCTCATTTGAGGCCAGTACGACGATTTTGAGATCTGTTGTGCTCAAAAGTGAGATTTTGCCAAAAGTTGCTCCGCATGGCCCCAAACGTGCAATTTGTGCACTTTCAATAGAAATACACTGTTTTCGCTTTTTGGTCATGATTTCAGGCCAGTACGACGATTTTGAGATCTGGTGTGCTCAAAAGTAAGATTTTGCGAAAACTTGCTCCGCACGGCCCCAAACGTGCGTTTTGTGCACTTTTCATAGAAAAGCAAAGTTTTCCCTTTTTGGTGATGATTTGAGGCCGAATTTGACATCTGGTGTGCGCAAAAGTGAGATTTTGCCAAAACCTGCTCCGCACGGCCAGAAACGTACGTTTTGTGCATTTTTCTTAAAAATGCACTGTTTTCGCTTTTTTGCCATGATTTGAGGTCAGTACGACGATTTTGAGATCTGGTGAGCTCAAAAGTGAGACTTTGCCAAAAGCTGCTCCGCACGGGCAGAACCGTACGTTTTGTGCTTTTTTCATAGAAATGCACTGTTTTCGCTTTTTTGCGATGATTTGAGGTCAGGACGACGATTTTGAGATCTGGTGAGCTCAAAAGTGAGATTTTGCCAAAACTTGCTCCGCACGGCCCCAAATGTGCGTTTTGTGCACGTTGCGCAGAAATGCACTGTTTTATCTTTTTCTCGATGACTTGAGGCCAGTACGACGATTTTGAGATCTGGTGAGCTGAAAAGTGAGATTTTACCAAAACTTGCTCCGCACGGCCCAAAACGTACGTTTTGTGCATTTTTCATAGAAATGCACTGTTTTCCCTTTTAGGCGATGATTTGAGGCCAGTGCGACGATTTTGAGATCTGGTGTGCTCAAATGTAAGATTTTGCCAAAACTCGCTCCGCACGGCCCTAAACGTGAGTTTTGTGTACTTTTCATAGAAATGCACTCTTTTCGCTTTTTTATCCTCATCTGTTACGTTTGATTGGTGCAAGCTATGGTAAAAACGTTTTTATTCGTTCAGTATCCCAAAAGGATCAGATGTAATGGCACTACTTATTAATAGTTTTCTTATATGTTTCTTGACGTGATTATGCTTCTCTAAATTTAGAAAGTATTTTGTACTTCTCTCGCGATGCTCGTGCCATCGTACCCTTGCGCGAATAATTACACCCCTTGTTTTTTCCTCATAATAACTTTCTAGAGTTTCTTTTGCTTCATTTAGAGTATTTACAATCAAGGACAATAGTGTTGGGACAAATTTGTACCATAGGATCTTTTTATCCAACCAAGTTGTATATTTTGTGCCATTTGGCGATATAACGTGGAAATAAGCTAAGCGACATTTTGTCATTTTGGCGGGGTAGTGTCATTACTATGCATTTACGAAGAGTATTCACGACGTGCGACGGCTAAAACCGATAACGCACGAAATATTGCCGAAGAGGCTCCGTAATGTTTCGCCAAGGAGCCAACAAATAACCCATAAGTTATGACAAGCAAACCTTTTAGCTTTTTATCTTACAAACATTGCCTAAGCAAATGGCACGAAGTAAAGAAGATCCAAATAGACTGAGCCTTTATAACGTACGCATTCTGGTTTCAGATAAATGTCACCATTGACAATGCCTCTCCTGCAAACAAAGGCAACTTTGATATCAAGCTAAACTGTAATCCACTTCAATCCTTGCAATCCTGCGCTTTATCTCTAAGAGACTACATTTGTTTTGTACTATGGGATCTTTTTACTAAGTTAATTAAACGATCGTCTATTGCATAGTTACATTTAAAAAGCAAAAGACCACCAACATTACGTAGGAGATGAAACAAGTAGAATTTGCACGTACTTTCGTTATCGCTGAAAATACGTTTTAGCCAAGCTAATCGTACAGCTTTGACCAAGCTTTCAATATCTGTCATTTTAATGCCACCGTCTTCATAACTGTTTATTGAAGAGAGCCTTGTTACTTTATCCTTTCCATTCCATATAAAGGAGAAAATCAAACTGTCTACTTGTTTGATGATTTTACTTGGAGGTAAAAGAACCGAACATATAAAAATTAGTTTTGGAAGAAGTAATGATTTGATTATAGTTACTTTATCATAAATGGACAGTCCTCTAGATGACCATATATTTGTCAGCTGCTTTATGCTGTCAACCTTCTCTTGAAAGTTTTGTTTCGTAAAATAATGATAGGTCATATGTAAAAAAGGTTCCTAAAGCTTTAATGGGTTCACTTGGCCATTTAATACCAAACGGTTTTTCGTCTTTTCTTTTAAGCGAACCAATCCACATTCCTTCTGTTTTAGAACTATTTATCTCCAACCCATTCAAGTTCTTATATACTTCTAGTTCTTCAAATAGCGTTTTTGCAGAATTTTCATCAGACAGGGTTGCTGTGGTATCGTCTGCGTATTGCAATAGCTTGGCTTCATAATTTCCTATTTTAATTCCTTTGATATCAACATTTTGACGAATGGAGATTGCCAAGCTTTCAACAGCTAAGAGAAGCTTTTTTTAAGTCAATGAAAATCAAGATACCTGGAATATTCTTACTGTCTGTAAATTCCATTATATCGAAAATTGATCGAATAGTCTCACCAAATTATTTCTCGGCATTGCATAAGTTGCATATAGCGTTTTCTAGGAGGCCGTCTCGATGAAGTGAGATGCGGTTTGGGAGTATGTTTTGAATCACTTTGTATTGAAACATGATTATTTTTACTTCGTTTGTGACGGCGAATGGCATGAGATAAACTTTCTGAAAGGTCTTTTTTGTGAACCCGTGGCGAAGAATTTTGGTTTCAGCGCTGGGAGGAACGAAAACGGCTTTTAAAAGAGAGGAGTAAATACATCTAGTTGTCTGGGTGTTGACTGGTGTATTGTGTTCAAAATTCGGAGTTGGGCTTTTAAAATTGGCTTTCCACTCATTTGGAATTGCTTTAAAAGGGACATTAAGATTGAATTTTAGAGCGAAGTAGTATAGGGAGTGGGTGATCCGGCCTCAGCTCCAAAGGCCCGAGAAACCGCTTATTTTGACAACTCCCGAACGCTAGAGTTACCAGCCCCCAGGGCTCATTGCATTCGCCCTGGGGGCCAGCTAACTCGGGCGTTCGGGAACTGTCAAAATAAGCGGTTTCTCGGGCCTTTGGAGCTGAGGCCGGATGCACCCACTCCCTATAACTTAGGAGATATTTGTTGGCTCCTAGGAGAAAAATTACGGAGCCTCTTCGTCAATATTTCCTGCATTATCGGTTTTAGCCGTCGAACGTCGTGAATACTCTTCGTAAATGCATAGTAATGACACTGCCCCGCCAAAATGACAAAATGTCGCTTAGCTTATTTCCACGTTATATCGCCAAATGGCACAAAATATACAACTTGGTTGGATAAAAATATCTCAAAGTACAAAACAAAAGAAGTAGTTTATTGCTAAATCGCAGGATTGCAAGGATTGAAGAGGATTACAGTTTAGCTGGAAATCAAGGTTTTCTTTGTTTGCTGGAGAGGCAGTGTCAATCGTGACATTTATCTGAAACCAGAATGCGTACGTTATAACGGCTCAGTCTATTTTGAGCTGCTTTACTTCGTTCGATTTGCTTAGTCAATGTTTGTAAGATAGAAAGCTAAAAGATTTGCATGTCATAACTTATGAGTAAATTGTTGGCTCCCATGAGAAAAATTACGGAGCCTCTTCGGCCATTTTTCGTTAATTTTCGGTTTTAGCCCCGCACTTCGTGAATACTCTTCGTAAATGCATATTGATGACAATGTCTCGCCGAAATGGCAATTTGTGGCTTAGCTTATTTGCACTTTACATCGCCAAATGGCACAAAATATACAACTTGGTTGGATAAAAATATTCCATAGTACAAAATAAAAGTAGTCCTTCAGAGAAAAAGCGCGGGATTGCAAGGATTGAAGTGGATTACAGTTTAGCTGGAAATCAAAGTTTCCTTTGTTTGCTGTAGAGGCAGTGTCAATCGTCGCATTTATCTGAAACCAAAATGTGTGCGTTATAACGGCTCTGTTTGTTTTGAGCTTCTTCAATTCGTTCCATTTGCTAAGGCAATGTTTGTAAGATAAAAAGCTAAAAGGTTTGCTTGCCATAACTTATGGGTCATTTGTTGGCTCCTTGGCGAAAAATTACGGAGCCTCTTCGGCTATTTTTCGTTAATTTTCGGTTTTAGCCTTGCACTTCGTAAATGCATATTGATGACAATGTCCCGCCGAAATGGCAAAATGTCGCTTAGCTTATTTCCACTTTACATCGCCAAATGGCACAAAATATACAACTTAGTTGGATAAAAAGATCCTATGGTACAAAATAAAAGTAGTAGTTTGGAGATAAAGCGCAGGATTGCAAGGATTCAAGAGGATTACAGTTTAGCTTGAAATGAAAGTTGAATTTGTTTGCTGTAGAGGCAGTGTCAACGTCGCACTTATCTGAAACCAAAATGCGTTTGTTATAAAGGCTCTGTCTATTTTAAGCTGCTTTACTTCGTTGCATTTGCTAAGTAAATGTTTGTAAGTTGGAAAAACTAAATATTTTGTTTGTCATAACTTATGAGTCATTTGTTGGCTCCTAGGAGAAAAATAACGGAGCCTCTTCGTCAATATTTCGGGCATTTTCGGTTTTAGCCATCGCACTTCGTGAATACTCTTCGTAAATGCATACTAATGACACTGTTCCGCCGAAGTGGCAAAATGTCGCTTAACTTATTTCCACGTTATGTCGACAAATGGCACAAAATATAGAACTTAGTTGGATAAAAAGATCCTAAAGTAAAAAACAAATGTAGTCTTTTAAAGATAAAGCGCGGGATTGCAAAGATTGAAGTGGATTACAGTTTAGCTTGGTATCAAAGTTGCCTTTGTTTGCAGGAGAGGTATTGTCAATCGTGACATTTATCTGAAATCAAAATGCGTGCGTTTTAACGGATCAGTCTATTTTGGGCCGCTTTACTTTGTTGCATTTGTTAGCTAATGTTTGAAAGATGGAAAAATCAATTGTTTGTTTGTTATAACTTGTGAGAAATTTGTTCGCTCCTGGAAGAAAAATTACGGAGCCTCTTCGTAAATATTTCGGGCATTTTCGGTTTTAGCCGTCGCACTTCGTGAATAGTCTTCGTAAATGCATACTGATGAGATTGTCCCACCGAAATGGAAAAATGTCGCCAAGCTTATTTCCACGTTATATCGCCAAATGGCACAAAAGATACAACTTAGTTGGATAAAAAGATCCTACAGTACAAAATAAAAGTAGAAGTTTGGAGACAAAGCGCAGGATTGCAAGGATTGAAGTGGATTACAGTTTAGCTAGAAACCAAAGTTGCCTTCGTTTGCTGCAGAGGCAGTGTCAATCGTGACATTTATCTGAAACCAAAATGCGTGCCTTCTAACGGCTCAGTCTTTTTTGAGCTGCTTTACTTCGTTCCATTTGCTTATACAACGTTTGTAACGTAGAAAACTAAACTGTTTGTTTGTCATAACTTAGGAGATATTTGTTGGCTCCTAGGAGAAAAATTACGGAGCCTCTTCGTCAATATTTCGGGCATTATCGGTTTTAGCCGTCGCACGTCGTGAATACTCTGAAGTTCGTAAATGCATAGTAATGACACTGCCCCGCCAAAATGACAAAATGTCGCTTTGCTTATTTCCACGTTATATCGCCAAATGGCACAAAATATACAACTTGGTTGGATAAAAATATCTCAAAGTACAAAACAAAAGAAGTAGTTTATTGCTAAATCGCAGGATTGCAAGGATTGAAGTGGATTACAGTTTAGCTTGGTATCAAAGTTGCCTTTGTTTGCAGGAGAAGCATTGTCAATCGTGACATTTATCTGAAATCAAAATGCGTGCGTTTTAACGGATCAGTCTATTTTGGGCCGCTTTACTTTGTTGCATTTGCTTAGCTAATGATTGTAACATGGAAAAATCAATTGTTTGTTTTTTAAAACTTATGAGATATTTGTTGGCTCCTAGGAGAAAAATTACGGAGCCTCTTCGTCAATATTTCGGGCATTATCGGTTTTAGCCGTCGCACGTCGTGAATACTCTTTGTAAATGCATAGTAATGACACTGTCCCGCCAAAATGATAAAATGTCGCTTAGCTTATTTCCACGTTATATCGCCAAATGGCACAAAAGATACAACTTAGTTGGATAAAAAGATCCTATAGTACAAAATAAAAGTAGAAGTTTGGAGACAAAGCGCAGGATTGCAAGGATTGAAGTGGATTACAGTTTAGCTGGAAACCAAAGTTGCCTTCGTTTGCTGGAGAGGCAGTGTCAATCGTGACATTTATGTGAAACCAAAATGCGTGCGTTTTAAGAGCTCAGTCTATTTATTTTGGGCCGCTTTACTCTGTTGCATTTGCTTAGCTTATGTTTGTAACATGGAAAAATCAATTGTTTGTTTGTTATAATTTATGAGAAATGTGTTCGCTTCTAGGAGAAAAATTACGGAGCCTCTCGGCCATTTTTCGGGAATTTTCGGTTTTAGCCTTGCACTTCGTGAATACTCTTCGTAAATGCATAGTAATGACACTGTTCCGCCGAAGTGGCAATTTGTGGCTTAGCTTATTTCCACTTTACATCGCCAAATGGCACAAAATATACAACTTGGTTGGGTAAAAAGATTCCATAGTACAAAATAAAAGTAGTCTTTTAGGTCTCAAAAAATATGTTTTTTCCTAGCCATTTTTAATGATGTCATAATGACGTCACAATGAGACATCGACACTGTCAATCTACTAACCTTATAATTTTGTACTATCTGCTAAATTTGAAGTCTAAAGCGGTAATACTTTAGGTGTTATGATGGGGTACGTTTTCAGACATATCAGTGTCCGTACATGAAGCTGGTCATCACAGCAGGGACAAGCCATGGAGCGGTGAGTACACGCTCTTTTGTGCTCCGCATTTGTACTCTATTTAGACCTTTTGAAGACTATGCACGACCAAACCAACTATCAGAACAATGACATAAGGTCCTAGTGCTACTCTAGGAAACTATTTTCCCAACCGAAAGTGTTTGCTTTTGCATAGTCAGCAGTTTATCTTTAGATATTTAACCCTCCCCTCAAGAAATCACTTTATGGCTTTTAGAGATAAAGGACGAGGGTTTATCTATACGTTTATGATAGATGTAGTTGATACAGCAGGAAAGGAACACTTCGATGTAAGTTTTGCGTGAATTCATCATTGTGCTCAGGAGTAATTAATAACTGAATAATTAATTAGCTGCAAATTTCAGCTGTTAATAACATCGTCAGATCTCGGTTTATGACAGTGTTTATATCAATCGAGTTAGATCCCAAAGTGATCTAACCGTGTGGCTAAAGTCAAGGAAACAGTTTCTAAAACGTGCGAGTTATTAACAGTTGAATTTTGTCCAATATGGCGGATTCAAAAGTGCGTCAAACATGCAAACGAGGCTATACTTTGAACTTTAATATCTCTGACGGGATTTTATCACACTTCCTCAAATTCGCAGGATATATACAACGTTTTTAATACTATTTGCCAATACACTCGACGTTATTATCGGCTCAACGGTTTGTTTCTAGCCTTGTTTACAAGTTTTTCAAACATGGACACGAGGCTACAATTTGATCGTTAATATCTCTGAGGGGATTACATCAAACAAATTCAAATTTGCAGGATATATAGCATGACTTTAATACTATCTGCGAATACACTCGGTTTTAATATCGGCTCAACCTTATGCTTCTAGTTCAAAGCCTCGAACACATGCGAAAACACCTCAACAGAAGCTACTATAATATAATATAATATAATATAATATAATATAATATAATATAATATAATATAATATAATATAATATAATATAATATAATATAATATAATATAATATAATATAATATAATATAATATAATATAATATAATATAATATAATATCATGCTTATAATGGTGACCAAGCAGCGAAGGATGTCTTGAAGGTAAAAAGACAAAGAGTACCGTACAACAAGGACAAAGACATTAACTGGAACACGTTTCGCTCCGATTATCGCCACTGTGCAGTTCTTTAGCAAGCAGCGGATGCTTAGGGCCTTGAAATGCTACAAAGGTGCGCCTAACGGGCCTTGGGGTGCATGTTCTGGATCTCTCAGCAACGAGAGATTGATGACCTAGCCTCGAGGGTGCTACAAAGGTGCGCCAAACGGGCCTTGGGGTGCATGTCGATGATATCTCAGCAATGAGAGATTGATGACCAAGCCTCAAGAGCCCTTGGCACTGAGACATTATATGGAATGTACAAGTTAACGCTAGACTGTGCGCCAGAAACCTTTCACTTAAACGAAATCAAACAGGTGGCGATGCAGATAGGGACACTGAGAGAGACGAGGAAGAGAAGAAGTCCAGGAAAAGAAAAGCCACACCAACAGACAGTGAGAGCGACTACGAACCTGTAAAGAAGGCAAAGGAGAAAACAGCAAGTGCCCTTACAACAGACAGCGAGAGCGATTTCCAAGCGCCCGTAAAGAAAACGAAAAAGAAAACAGCAAGTCCCCTGAAGAGCGATGACGAAGCGCCCGTAAAGAAAACGAAAAAGAAAGCAGCAAGTCCCCTGAAGAGCGATGACGGAGCGCCCGTGAAGAAAACGAAAAAGAAAGCAGCAAGTCCCTTGAAGAGCGACAGCGAGCAGAAGAAAAGAAGCCATCATAACGAGAGGATGTGTAGGATAACAGGCTGCATCTTTAACGGCTACAACCTTCAACGTCATCTACAAATGCACGTCAGGAAGGGCGGCATAGAAGAGGAAGACATTCCCCGTTTGATGTCGCTCATTTGAGGCCAGTACGACGATTTTGAGATCTGTTGTGCTCAAAAGTGAGATTTTGCCAAAAGTTGCTCCGCATGGCCCCAAACGTGCAATTTGTGCACTTTCAATAGAAATACACTGTTTTCGCTTTTTGGTCATGATTTCAGGCCAGTACGACGATTTTGAGATCTGGTGTGCTCAAAAGTAAGATTTTGCGAAAACTTGCTCCGCACGGCCCCAAACGTGCGTTTTGTGCACTTTTCATAGAAAAGCAAAGTTTTCCCTTTTTGGTGATGATTTGAGGCCGAATTTGACATCTGGTGTGCGCAAAAGTGAGATTTTGCCAAAACTTGCTCCGCACGGCCAGAAACGTACGTTTTGTGCATTTTTCTTAAAAATGCACTGTTTTCGCTTTTTTGCCATGATTTGAGGTCAGGACGACGATTTTGAGATCTGGTGAGTACAAAGTGAGATTTTGCCAAAACTTGCTCCGCACGGCGAGAAACGTACGTTTTGTGCTTTTTTCATAGAAATGCACTGTTTTCGCTTTTTCGCGATGATTTGAGGTCAGGACGACGATTTTGAGATCTGGTGAGCTCAAAAGTGAGATTTTGCCAAATCTTGCTCCGCACGGCCCCAAATGTGCGTTTTGTGCACGTTGCGCAGAAATGCACTGTTTTATCTTTTTCTCGATGACTTGAGGCCAGTACGACGATTTTGAGATCTGGTGAGCTGAAAAGTGAGATTTTACCAAAACTTGCTCCGCACGGCCCAAAACGTACGTTTTGTGCATTTTTCATAGAAATGCACTGTTTTCCCTTTTTTGCGATGATTTGAGGTCAGGACGACGATTTTGAGATCCGGTGAACTCAAAAGTGAGATTTTGCCAAATCTTGCTCCGCACGGCCCGAAACGTACGTTTTGTGCATTTTTCATAGAAATGCACTGTTTTCGCTTTTTTGCGATGATTTGAGGTCAGGACGACGATTTTGAGATCTGGTGAGCTCAAAAGTGACATTTTGCCAAAACTTGCTCCGCACGGCCCGAAACGTACGTTTTGTGCATTTTTCATAGAAATGCACTGTTTCGCTTTTTGGCGATGATTTGAGGCCAGTACGACGATGTTGAGATCCAGTGTGCTAAAAAGTGAGATTTTGCCAAATCTTGCTTCGCTCGGCCCGAAACGTACGTTTTGTGCATTTTTCATAGAAATGCACCGTTTCGCATTTTGGCAATGATTTGAGGTCAGTACGATGATTTTGAGATCTGGTGAGGTGAAAAATGAGATTTTGCCAAAACTTGCTCCGCACGACCCGAAACGTACGTTTTGTGCATTTTTCATAGAAATGCACTGTTTTCGCTTTTTTGCGATGATTTGAGGTCAGTACGACGATTTTGAGATCTGGTGAGCTCAAAAGTGAGACTTTGCCAAAAGTTGCTCCGCACGGGCAGAACAGTACGTTTTGTGCTTTTTTCATAGAAATGCACTGTTTTCGCTTTTTTGCGATGATTTGAAGTCAGGACGACGATTTTGAGATCTGGTGAGCTCAAAAGTGAGATTTTGCCAAAACTTGCTCCACACTGCTCGAAACGTACGTAGACAATATGCATTTACGAAGAGTATTCACGAAGTGCGGGGCTAAAACCGAAAATTAACGAAAAATGGCCGAAGAGGCTCCGTAATTTTTCTCATGGGAGCCAACAATTTACTCATAAGTTATGACATGCAAACCTTTTAGCTTTCTATCTAACAAACATTGACTAAGCAAATCGAACGAAGTAAAGCAGCTCAAAATACTCTGAGCCGTTATAACGTACGCATTCTGGTTTCAGATAAATGTCACGATTGACACTGCCTCTCCAGCAAACGAAGGCAACTTTGGTTTCCAGCTAAACTGTAATCCACTTCAATCCTTGCAATCCTGCGCTTTGTCTGCAAACTTCTACTTTTATTTTGTACTATAGGATCTTTTTATCCAACTAAGTTGTATACTTTGTGCCATTTGGCGATAAAACGGGGAAATAAGCTAAGCGACATTTTGTCATTTTGGCGGGACAGTGTCATTACTATGCATTTACAAAGAGTATTCACGACGTGCAACGGCTAAAACCGATAATGCCCGAAATATTGACGAAGAGGCTCCGTAATTTTTCTCCTAGGAGCCAACAAATATCTCCTAAGTTACGACAAACAAACAGTCTAGTTTTCTACGTTACAAACGTTGTATAAGCAAATGGAACGAAGTAAAGCAGCTCAAAATAGACTGAGCCGTTATAACGCACGCATTTTGGTTTCAGATAAATGTCACGATTGACACTGCCTCTCCAGCAAACGAAGGCAACTTTGGTTTCCAGCTAAACTGTAATCCACTTCAATCCTTGCAATTCTGCGCTTTGTCTCCAAACTTCTACTTTTATTTTGTACTATAGGATCTTTTTATCCAACTAAGTTGTATCTTTTGTGCCATTTGGCGATATAACGTGGAAATAAGCTTAGCGACATTTTGCCATTTCGGTGGGACAATCTCATCAGTACCATTTACGAAGACTATTCCCGAAGTGCGACGGCTAAAACCGAAAATGCCCGAAATATTTACGAAGAGGCTCCGTAATTTTTCTCCTAGGAGCGAACAAATTTCTCATAAGTTTTAAAAAAACAAACAATTGATTTTTCCATGTTACAATCATTAGCTAAGCAAATGCAACAAAGTAAAGCGGCCCAAAATAGACTGATCCGTTAAAACGCACGCATTTTGATTTCAGATAAATGTCACGATTGACAATGCCTCTCCTGCAAACAAAGGCAACTTTGATATCAAGCTAAACTGTAATCCACTTCAATCCTTGCAATCCTGCG
The DNA here is from genome assembly GCA_022457155.1 of Cladopsammia gracilis. Taxonomy (NCBI): domain Eukaryota; kingdom Metazoa; phylum Cnidaria; class Anthozoa; order Scleractinia; family Dendrophylliidae; genus Cladopsammia; species Cladopsammia gracilis. Next base: position 184,867 of record JAJGOT010000728.1, read on the forward strand.
CTTTATCTCTAAAAGACTACATTTGTTTTGTACTCTTTTTATTTGACTAAGTTGTATATTTTGTGCCATTTGTCGATATAACGTGGAAATAAGCTAAGCTACATTTTGCCATTTCGGCGGAACAATGTCATTAGTATGCATTTACGAATAGTATTCACGAAGTGCGATGGCTAAAACCGAAAATGCCCGAAATATTGAGGAAGAGGCTCCGTAATGTTTCTCGTAGGAGCCAACAAATGACTCATAAGTTATGACAAACAAACAATTTATTTTTTTCCATCTTACAAACATTAACTTAGCTAATGCAACGAAGTAAAGCAGCTTAAAAAAGTCAGAGCCGTTATAACAAACGCATTTTGGTTTCAGATAAGTGCGACGTTGACACTGCCTCTACAGCAAACAAATTCAACTTTCATTTCAGGCTAAACTGTAATCCTCTTGAATCCTTGCAATCCTGCGCTTTATCTCCAAACTTCTACTTTTATTTTGTACCATAGGATCTTTTTATCCAACCAAGTTGTATATTTTGTGCCATTTGGCGATATAACGTGGAAATAAGCTAAGCGACATTTTGTCATTTTGGCGGGGTAGTGTCATTACTATGCATTTACGAAGAGTATTCACGACGTGCGACGGCTAAAACCGATAACGCACGAAATATTGCCGAAGAGGCTCCGTAATGTTTCGCCAAGGAGCCAACAAATAACCCATAAGTTATGACAAGCAAACCTTTTAGCTTTTTATCTTACAAACATTGCCTAAGCAAATGGCACGAAGTAAAGAAGATCCAAATAGACTGAGCCTTTATAACGTACGCATTCTGGTTTCAGATAAATGTCACCATTGACAATGCCTCTCCTGCAAACAAAGGCAACTTTGATATCAAGCTAAACTGTAATCCACTTCAATCCTTGCAATCCTGCGCTTTATCTCTAAGAGACTACATTTGTTTTGTACTATGGGATCTTTTTACTAAGTTAATTAAACGATCGTCTATTGCATAGTTACATTTAAAAAGCAAAAGACCACCAACATTACGTAGGAGATGAAACAAGTAGAATTTGCACGTACTTTCGTTATCGCTGAAAATACGTTTTAGCCAAGCTAATCGTACAGCTTTGACCAAGCTTTCAATATCTGTCATTTTAATGCCACCGTCTTCATAACTGTTTATTGAAGAGAGCCTTGTTACTTTATCCTTTCCATTCCATATAAAGGAGAAAATCAAACTGTCTACTTGTTTGATGATTTTACTTGGAGGTAAAAGAACCGAAGATATAAAAATTAGTTTTGGAAGAAGTAATGATTTGATTATAGTTACTTTATCATAAATGGACAGTCCTCTAGATGACCATATATTTGTCAGCTGCTTTATGCTGTCAACCTTCTCTTGAAAGTTTTGTTTCGTAAAATAATGATAGGTCATATGTAAAAAAGGTTCCTAAAGCTTTAATGGGTTCACTTGGCCATTTAATACCAAACGGTTTTTCTTCTTTTTTTTTAAGCGAACCAATCCACATTCCTTCTGTTTTAGAACTATTTATCTCCAACCCATTCAAGTTCTTATATACTTCTAGTTCTTCAAATAGCGTTTTTGCAGAATTTTCATCAGACAGGGTTGCTGTGGTATCGTCTGCGTATTGCAATAGCTTGGCTTCATAATTTCCTATTTTAATTCCTTTGATATCAACATTTTGACGAATGGAGATTGCCAAGCTTTCAACAGCTAAGAGAAGCTTTTTTTAAGTCAATGAAAATCAAGATACCTGGAATATTCTTACTGTCTGTAAATTCCATTATATCGAAAATTGATCGAATAGTCTCACCAAATTATTTCTCGGCATTGCATAAGTTGCATATAGCGTTTTCTAGGAGGCCGTCTCGATGAAGTGAGATGCGGTTTGGGAGTATGTTTTGAATCACTTTGTATTGAAACATGATTATTTTTACTTCGTTTGTGACGGCGAATGGCATGAGATAAACTTTCTGAAAGGTCTTTTTTGTGAACCCGTGGCGAAGAATTTTGGTTTCAGCGCTGGGAGGAACGAAAACGGCTTTTAAAAGAGAGGAGTAAATACATCTAGTTGTCTGGGTGTTGACTGGTGTATTGTGTTCAAAATTCGGAGTTGGGCTTTTAAAATTGGCTTTCCACTCATTTGGAATTGCTTTAAAAGGGACATTAAGATTGAATTTTAGAGCGAAGTAGTATAGGGAGTGGGTGATCCGGCCTCAGCTCCAAAGGCCCGAGAAACCGCTTATTTTGACAACTCCCGAACGCTAGAGTTACCAGCCCCCAGGGCTCATTGCATTCGCCCTGGGGGCCCGCTAACTCGGGCGTTCGGGAGTTGTCAAAATAAGCGGTTTCTCGGGCCTTTGGAGCTGAGGCCGGATGCACCCACTCCCTATACTACACAGTGATCAATTCTATACGACCTCACTTAACGATGTCTTTGCGTTACAGCCCCACTTCAAATAAGGGTTAGATTGCATGATTTAATGCATCCTGTGTGAACTGGGGGCCGGCGTTGCCAATTGAATAAACGCTTACCCCTTGTATACACGATGCCTATGCTACTTTTTGCTGCTCAACTGAAGGCAAGTAATTCAAAATCCCCCTGCCCCGACTGTCAGCGAATGGTTTGCGTGTCAACGTTTTATAATCATATGAATAAGGGTTGCCCGCCTTTAGAAGAAACCTTCGAGTTCTTCACGAACATGAGGCGGTTTTACCACAACCGCCACCGTCGGTGGTTATTCGAGATGTCCTTGCAAACTCAAACATCAGCCAGCATGAGCTGAATGCATGGCTTGATGAGAAAGAAAAAAAATCCTCTATAACCTTGAATGATCTTGACCCTTTACACAGGATCCGTAATGCAAGATTTGTTGCGGATTTCATCGAAGGCAAGACATCACTCGCAGCGTTTCGAACAGAGATGCTCGGTTTTTATCAATTGAAAAAACACTTTCCCTTCGTATATCAATGATGACGACAACACAAGTGTTCTTGAACTTTCTCAAATCGAGGAACACTGGTCTGAAACAAAAGAGCGCCGACTGGGTGAGTTATCGACAAAATACTCTTGGGCATCCGAAATTGCAGCCTTGACCGGAGTTTCGCCATTTGAAACACCAAAGAGCTTACTTCTAAAGAAATTACAGCCAGCCGACATGCACAACAATACGGCCTGTACCTGGGGCAATCTATTTGAACCGCTAGCTCGTAAATACTTTGAACAGAAGCATTGTGTTCGAGTTTTTGCCCACAGTATATCCCTTAATCTAGCAACAGATCACTCATTATATCGAAAGATTATATGCAGTCCTGACGGCTATTATCTTGACAAAGATAATAATTTAATTCTTTTGGAGTTCAAATGTCCTTTCAAGCGGAAAATAGCTATGTCTCGAGTGCCTAGCTATTATACAACCCAGCTACAAACTGGCCTTGTGTTTAGTGGGGAAATGGTCAACAAAGGCCTTTTTGTCGATTCTTACTTCAGAATGTGTTCTCTACAACAGATAGAGCCAAGTTTGAAACATAATAATCTTTTAAACGGCGGAAGTATTCACAAGACAAAATGTCACACAGCGCTCGCTTGGGGCATCTGCTATTTATTTTCAAAACAAAAGCTTACACGCAATCAAACTGAACTTATTGACATTGGTGCTCTTAAAAAAACTCAGACATTTGAGCAAATAATGTCTTCATTAGCCGAGAAAGACCTCTGGTGTTATTACGGCACGGTCAGAATGTCGTTCAGCGAAGAATACGAAAATGAAGAGTTTTTGCGTTACATCAGAATGAAAAAGGCTCTCCTTGCTCCAGACGAGGGGCCGAAGCCGGTTGCTTTGTTTTCATGGAAATTGTTGAATGTCACAGAGCTTCAAATTGTCAAGCACGAGGGATTCTTGAACAGTATTCAACCGAAGGTCGAACGATTTCACGAGAACTTGGCAAGGCTTCGCAGAAAAATACATGAAAATTTATCAAATCAAAAACAACTATTACCTGGTGAAACTTTTGAAGACAACATCGGCGATGACAGTGCCATGTTAGAAGCCTTTCTTATTGAGAAAGCGGCAACTTTTACTCCAGATCTTTGAAAGCGTTGCTCCATAAATGTTCGTTTTTAATTATCATATTGTTTGACATCTGTTGTCTCAGGCAATTTACAATCGCTCGTTGCGGGTCTTCAAGCGGCGTTGTAATGTCCAGGATCTTGTAGACCACAAACGTATAAGAGATTCTCGGAAGCCGAGCTTGTATAAATTTGAAAATACGTTTCACCTCATTTATTTGGTCTAGAGTCAATTCAAGGTTCTTGCTAATCCGTTTCAAAGCGTACCCAAACGCATAACAGCGCGCCGACTGCCTTTGCCTTGGCTTGTAAAAAATGTTTTGATCCGTATATACCGGAGCATACTCCTCTAGCACTTCCACACGACCGCAATTTTTGCAATAAAGTTCACAAGAATCGTTTGATCGCAAAAATAAGCCGCCGCAAGAATAACAAGACAGAAATCTTCGGTCCCAACGTTCACGCTGCAAGTCGTTATAATGTTCTTGTAGATATTGTTTCCCCATCTCTGCCAACCCTATATCTTCGTAGATATGACAAAGTTTTTCCGGCAGGCGCAAGCGGTGTATTTCTTTCCTATAATCGCCGCCGTATGGCGAGCGAAGGATGGCGAATTTGTGATCTTTGTCAAGTTCATTGAGCCGTGCGGTGAAGTCAGTCATGTTTATACAATACAATACAATTGTTTTTTCAATTGGGGGGTTCCCCGTGATTTCCGGGTACGTTGCGTAAAGCTCGTATTTAGAAAATTACAACTTTTCGAAGCTTCTCGAACATACCGAAGCGCCCCAAAAATACCGAAGCGCCCCCAAAACACTTTTTTCACTAAAACTGGGGCGCTTAGGAATGTATTTTTGATAAATCTTTTGAAAACATAAAAATGGTGCGCTTAGGAATTTATTTTTGAGGCGCTTAGGGCATGTCGCGTGACATGCGGCTACCGTTGGTGTTGCGCTTTGTTACGCTAAGTGAGAATCCTGTATTCAGTTGTTTCTCAAATCTGAACTCGACTGAGCGGCTAGAGAAGTAATCTTTTTTTGAATCTTTTCTCGTTCTTCCTTGCGGATTTATTTTCTGATCTTGTCAAGATCTGGAGTTTGAGTTTGCTTGTCTTGTGAGGGTTTTGCTTCACCAGAGCGTATTTCGTTCTTAAGTTCATAATAGCTCTCAATTTCACGGAGGATTACTTTGAACTCTGAATCACTGATTCTCTTGTCAGTTAGAGCTTTTGAAACCAGCTCAAAGACAGAGTTTCGTTTTGCAAGGGCGAGTGTGTATATTTTTTCGTGTTTCCTGATCTTTCTCTCAAGCCGCCTGCTAAACAAAGTGATGCCGGCCGCTGAAAAACTTGTAATAACAGCAACACCCCCAATGACAGGGCTGGCTATGAGCCCGGCTCCAGTCAGGGCTGTGACGATTGTGGCTGAAGACAAGCCTGTAGAAATGAAACCAAAACTTACTGCGGTTCCGTGAACAACGGTGTGTGTTCGTTTGTATTTCTTAGCAACTTGTCTGTAATGATTAGCCTCCGACTCAAGCTCCTTTTGCAAGTCAGAGATTTTCTTGAGTCTGAAGTCTTCACCGTTGGATAAGTTGGATAAGTCTGGGTAAAGCGATTGAGTCTCGCTGTATTCAGGAGCTGATGGCAACACGTTAGCCGAGCTCATCGTTTGTATATATATATATATATTTTAATTAATCTCAACTTCAAATTCAAGCGGCATGTTATTGAAGTCAAAAAGGTCATTGTTCTCATCCCTCACAGACAGTGTTATGCTGTTTACATAATCACCAGACGAGACATCACGCAAGATGTTCTGCTGTGTTGACTCATAGAAAACTTTCTCATACGGTTTTCCGCGAAAATCGAATTTAGCCAAAACAGTCGAAGGCTTCCCGTTGAACAGGTTTTGTTCTTTATCAACCAGATCGCAGTGGATAAAGTAAGTGCTTGGAGCTTCGAATCTTCTACTGATCAAATGAGGGAGTGTTTTTGATGAATCGCAAAGAAATGTTACAAAACCTGGTGAAAGGGCTATTTCATGTTTCTCTCCTGGATTCAAAATCACCATAGCTCCACGAGCTGAATACAATTCAGTTTTAAGATTTATACCAGAGTCTGCAAAATTATCCACTATAACTTTTGCTAAACTGCTAGGAGTGTAAAAACCAGGAATAACACCAATCTTAGTGTATTTGCCTTCTGAGCCAAATGGTCTTATGTATATTTCCTGATTTTGTTTCAAATTGTGCCACGAGTTGTAGATCGAACACGAGATGAGTCGGATGAAACTCGGTTTCTGAAGCGGGTGCTCGAAGTAGATGATGTGAGGGTTCGAAGGCGCGACGATTGTTAGCACCACCATTGTGTATACAGTTTTATATTATTTCTATTTCAAAAAATAAAGGTAAGCCATTGAAATCAAGAAGCTCTCCGTGTTCGCCCTTGACTGAAATTGTTAAACTGTTTACAAATCCACCAGACGATGTTTTAAGATATGCAGCATTTTCTCTGTTCTCAGCGTACGCATACTTATTGAAGCTGTCCCAATATCCGTCTATAATTTTCGCCATCCCCAAAACATCTGAAGGCTTTCCATTGAGTAAGGTTTGTTCTTTATCGATAAGATCACAGTGAACGTAATACATCGTTGGCGATGTAAGTTTTTTAATGTATGTATCTCTCTGTAATTTAGTACTTATACCGAACAATTTAGCCAAATTGGGACTAAGTTCTACATCATTAGGAAAATGTTTTTTCACATGCATTCTCGCAAAGGGTTCCTCGTTTACGATATGTACCTTTACTGGTTGCCCCTTAAATAACTCCTCTACCCAACTCTCCAGAGAGTCTGCAGTGTAATGTCCTTCGGGTATTTTCAAGACAGTTCCTTTTTTATTTTCGCCAGTTGTATTCCATGTTATTGTTGCGTCTTCTTTCAAATTATACCACGAATTATAAAGCCAGAAAGCGATAAGGCGGATGAAACTCGGTTTCGGAAGCCGCCGATCGAAGTAGATTGTGTGGGGGTTCGAATGTGTGAAGATTCTTAGCATAACCATGATTGTATATATAAATAATTCATAAATATATTTAATATATAATCATGTTTGGCAGACGCCCTGGCGGATTTAATCCTGGTTCAAATCTCGGTCTAGACATTGGCGGTCACGATTACGGACCCCCGCCCCCATTTTTTCCTCGTCCCCAAAACCCCCTCTATCAACATCCTGCAGTAAATCCACACCCCACAGTAAACCCGCAACTGGCTTGGATGAGTTCTCCGGAGGCTGAAAAACTCTCTACAGCCGCCAAAGCGAAGGCAATCTCAGACTTCAAAAGGCGTTTCCCGCACGCTGATATGTCAAGATTTACAACAGAAGTTTCTTTCGACGAAAATCACAAAGCCACAGGAGAAGTGCTTTTCATAAAGGGCCCAGGCTCCTGGGCTATGCCCTCAGATATAGCCCGCAAGGATTGGTCACAAGCCCTGAAAGACGCCCTTGGCTTAGAGTATATTGGTGGTTTCCCCTATCAGTTGACGTTAAACCGAAACACACAAAAGCCAATCCCTGCTGTTGAATTCTCCACCTCAATCGATAAAGACATGATGATTAGCTCTGTCTTGAACGATGAAGCGCAAAAGATCTATGTCACGCCAACTGATTATTTCACAACGAAATACAGAAACATTTTCAGAGACACACAGATTACGTTCACAACTGCGAAATATGGGAGAAAGTGGCTCGGCAGCCCGCATATGAGTTTCTGGCCACAACAACTAAACTTCGCCTTGTGGTGTGCAACAACTGGCTGCGGGATCTCGCGTGACCTTCTGTTTGATAAGAACTCGACTCTCTCTCTAACCCCGCAGCTTCGGTCATTTTACAGGTTTCACGTCTATTTCACAACAAGACGAATACTCTACAAGCTGGGTGGGGAACAGAGCGTGAGTGCTTTGCCAGACGACCCCACATTCAACCAGAAAGACAACAAGTTCAACATCGACGCATACAAGAGGATTTGCCAAGAGTTCGGTGTAGACCCCAATTCTGACTTCCGTTGCACATACGGCAAAAACCACGGGCTTGGCAATGTGTACATTTGGGTTCCTGGTGAGGGGGACATTTCTACTGACTATGTCTATCCTGATCCCGATCTAGCCCTGTTTGATGACGAGCGCGTCACAGACAGAAAAGACCCAAACTATCGTGCAAACGGCATATACTTCGTTCGTAACGACCAGGGCGCTGTTAGTCAGTTCGAGCACTTTGTGCCGAATTATGCACAAGGGCTAACACAGCCAGGGCTCGCGCGTATGAATCAGTCAATCGAGGCCTTTGTGTACTGCATCCTGGGTGCACAAGCAAACACTCGCAGCAGCATTCTTGGGAATGGAGGCCGAGCATTCGAAACGCAGAGAGTCTTCTTAACGCTCTTAGAGGACGCCATAAGACTGAACGACATATCTCTAAGCGTACAGCATTATCAGCAGGCCATCCAAGCAACGAAAGTGTGGCTAAACTTTGTAGTTGCCCCTGGGAGCTGGCTGATGCCGTCACGCATGGTTATCAACACAGAGAGCGTGGTGGGGTACAATAACAATCTTATGCAGGCAACGCAAGGGATGAAGCTTGGTGTTAACAATGATGTCAATCTTGCCACAAAAAAAGCATCCCTTCGCCCCATGGACGGAGGGCCGACAAAGATTAATCCACCAAACAGCCACCCATCGAACCCGATTCACAAACAGGCGACACAGGCACAGGGCATCGCGCCCAAACCAAAGGTCACACCCACACCACAACTAGCCTCCACACCAACACCAACACCAACGCAAGAGACTAAGATCGAGCCGCATCATGTAAACAAGGCGCTCATTGGCGTGGGTGCGCTTGCTTTAGCAGGCTTTCTTGCCTGGATGAGATAATTATCTCCTGCGCTTGGTGATCCTTTCAATCATAAAGCCTACAACGGCAAGGATCAGCAGCCAGGCGTGCTCGCCAAGGAAGGATATAACCTGGCCGGCAGCTTTGAAGATAAAGCTCACGATCGAGCCGATCAAGCCTGGCAAGATGGAGGCAACCTTATTTCCTAGGGCTTTGAGCCCTTTGCCAATAGCCTTGGTGCCGGCCTTTAAGCCATTCATTGCAGCAATCGTCACAGCACCTATGACTAGACCTGCAGCCAGAACAACCGCTTGCAGGGTCCAGCCATATTTCTTGAAGATATTTTTGACCCGCTCTCGAAGAGGCAAGGCTTCTTCTCTTTCCTGAACTTGTGTTCTTAGTCTTGCTAGTTCTTCTTCTCGCTCAGAAACTCGGGCTTCCGCGGCTTCTCTGTCAGAGGGAGAAGTGTTTTCATCCTCTATCACGCGCTTGTCTTCCTCGTTTTGTCGTACAAGCTCGGCCTCTTGTTCGTTTAACTCATCCAGCGGCTTGGTGGAGTTCAGTCTTGCTTCGATAGTGTTTGTTTTTTGTTTTTCATCAGCGAGTTTTCTCTGTTAGCGTTCAACTTCTCTTGTAGCTTTTTCTTGATCTATTATAGTTTTTGCACACTTTTTTCTTCTTTTCTTTGCCTCTTCTATGTCTCTTTCAGTTTTTGCTTTTTCTCGGTTTAGTCTGTCTATTTCGTTTTGTCTTTCTATTACTGTACCTCCTTCCTTTTCCATATTTGCAATACGATGGTTAATTTGTTCAAGTTGATCTTCTTTTGTTTGTTTTTCTTGAGCCGCTTGCTGTTGTTTTGCAGCTGTTTCGTTTAATGTTTTTTCTAGTCGTTGAGCTTCTTTCAGTGTTTGGTCTGTTTCCCTAGTTTCTTGCCGTTGTTGAACTATTTTTTCTTCTGCAGACTGACCAAGAGCAAATCTGATTTCTTGTGAAAGGTTTGGGTTTAACCTTTGACGCTTAGTTAACCTTTCCACTGTAAAAAGAGGGTATGCTTTTTTGCCAGTGCCAGCCTTTTTTATCATGAGTCTTTTCGATCTTGGATCATAGTATGCTTCAAGATCTGTTGCACTAGCATCTGGAAATAGTGATGTGGTTGTATTCCAGGCCTTTTCTCTGCCAGCCTCTGCAAAAAGAGGGGAAGTTTCATCAAAACCACTCTGTTGGCGAGGCATTGTGTGCATTTCATGCTCTTCACCAGGAGGGTATGGAGTGGATGTGCCGCCCGGTTGAAAGGGGGTTGTTGTGTCAACTTCTTCTTCTTCGTCGTCGTCGTCGTGGTCAATCCCCCAGTCTTCCCAAGGATTCTCGTTCTCGCCAGGTATATCATAGTCATATCCACCTTCTGCCATGATGTATATAAATATAAATTTGTATATATACTCTGGCTATGGCCGTGCAACCCAACCTCCTCCCAACGAACGCAGAGAAGATTCTTGGTGCTATGAATGCAGAGCGCACCGTAAAGCGCATCACCTTTGAACGCACTTCAGCCAATCCCGGCGAGACCCTGTACGTTACGGTTCCCAAGCTCAACGAACATGAGGTTATCGTGTCGGGCTCGCTTGCCTTGCTCTTTAACATCGACCTTGCCGGCGGCCACGCAAACAACTATCTTGTACAAAATGTCTCCAGAGCACTAGTTGACAGACTCGTTGTCAAGTTTGCCGCCACCACTGTCCAGGACACCGTTGGGTACGATATTTACAAAATCTTTGAGGACCTTTTCCTCTCTGTTGATAAGAGAGATAACATGCTCCCAGAGGGCATCCAGAGTGTAGACTTGAGCAAGATTCGCTCTAGTGCCGGCGACAAGAAGACCTCTGGCGTGGATGCGGAAAACAAGCTAGAGACCATTTACAAAAACAAATACCGCATCAACCTTGACCACCAGATTATAACAGACCACGGCGTCATGTACCCACAGGCACTCTACAACGATTTAACATTCGAGATAACTCTTGCCCCGGCTTCTCAAGTTGTCAGGGGTTCGGATACAAGCAAGCATGTCTACAAGTTGACAAATATCCAGCTTGAGTACGAGACAATCCGAAGTAAGCAGCTGGCTGACGAGGCAACAAGTGTATACTCTAGCGGAAAGGAGTTTGCCTACGACCATATCATGCGAGAGGAAGTGGTCCCCTTCTCGAAGGGTTCAGACGCCCGGCTAAATCTTAGGGTGAACCCGCAGCGCAGGTCACTGAAAGCCATCCTTCTGCTATTCATCGAACCCTACACGGCAGGAGCCAGGGACTCAGAAAAATACTTCAACCCAGACATCACCAAAGTTAATGTCACCATAAACGGCTCCCCCAACAGGATTTACAACGAAGGCATCAACGGGACCGACATGTGGAGGGAAGTCAGTCGCCTCTTCAAAAAGAGGGGTGATGGCAGGCCAAACATGAATCTGACTTAATATCTCACAGGCAACAAGTTCGGCCTCCTTATCGACCTTAGATCAATGGCTGATACAACCCTACATGGCAACGGTCAACGCCTCGTCAACACAAAGGACGGCGTACATCTTGAGCTCGAAAGAACAACCTCCGGCTCGGGAAACGTGCACTGCCACATCTACACCATCAGCGACTCACAGATGAACATCATGGACAGACAGCTGCAGGCGGTTCAGTACTAAATACATATATATGTATATAGATGGACCCACGAAAGCTGCCATTCAATGCACTAATTATCGGGCCGACTAACTCTGGCAAAACACAATATCTTCTGAATCAGCTGCGTGGCCCCTTCAGGGGCAAGTTTGACTATATTGTTCTCTTCTGCCCAACATTTGTCCACAACAAGACCTACGACGGTTTCGTGGACCAGGAGCCACGCATTTTCGTGATAGACTGTCAGCAGCATGAGATTGAAACATGGTTAACTTCAGCCAGTTATTTCTTCGACGGGACAAACGCACTCTTTGTGCTCGATGACTGTGCTGCTTCAAAGGATGTGAAAGGCCGCACGAGTCAACTTGTGAAACTAGGGTTCAGTGCTCGCCACAACGGCTTGTCAGTGTGGGTGCTAACCCAACAGTTAACCAGCATTGCGAAACCCATTAGGGAAAACGTTGCATCGATTGTGCTTTTTTACACCCCATCAAGCAAAACAACGAAGGCCATCTTTGATGACTATGCCGGGGAACTTGAACAACAAGAGTACAAAGAGTTGATTGCAAAATTAAAGGGGCACAAGTTTTCTCACCTAGTCTTCTCTCTGCGACACCCATATGGGATAGAATTTAAAATGTGAAAACATATATATACGCTGAACCATGAACACCTCAACCAGTATCCACAAGCTCACGGTCTTTTCACAACTTCTGGGTGAATTGCAGAGTCATGCGGAGGAGATGCAAAGACAGATAATCAAAACCGCTGACACGGACGATCTGCGTCTCATGCTTCTTAACCGCTATCCTTTGAAAGTCACTGTGTGCCCAGCCACCATGACCGCGCTTATACGTGAGGTTGAAAGTCTTTTGCCTGACATCAAGAGAATAATTGAAAAATAAAATACATAATATATACGCAATGGCAACAAACCACCCAGACGACGATGAAATCATGCAGATGCTAGAGGCAACCCCTGATAGCTCCTTGCCATCAGCGATTCCTGAAGTCTTAACAGGTCCAGACACTCCAGCTCAACGCGAGAAACTGGCAGTCCTTGTTTCAACCGGCAAGTCTAAAGAGACCATCGGTGTCCAGCTCACACACGAGCAAGTGAAGCGCCTGACGGATAAAGAGGTTGAAAAGTACTACAAAAGGTATGAAGCCTATGTCGGCAACAAGACGGTCGAGTCTCTGATTGACAGCGTTATAATGTTCGCAACCAAAGGCGTCGGCATGGTTGTAGATATTGACGACGTGAAGGAGTTGCAGAAAGAACTCAAAAACGACTACATGATTAACCATGAACTTTCAATTCTTGGAGGAAACCTTGCCCTGCGATGTGGGCGATTCTTGGCCTTGGCCAATGCTGTTTTGATCACTACAAAACACATCGGCTTCAAAAAGGAACCAGAAGAGTTGCCACCTGTACACCCAAGCAGAGATGGGGAAGGTTATCCACTCGAGGGTTTTGATGAAGTTGACGCACGTTTTGATGAAGTTTTTGACACATAATCTGAAAGGAACCTGGCAGGAACCTGACAGAAACCTGGCAGAAACCTGGCAGGAACCACGAAGGTTTGAAATAAAAAATATACATATATACACATGATGGCTCAACCACTCGAGACGGTGCCTGAAGAAACAGTCGCGCCTACAACCAACACGCACATTACCTCTGATACCCCAAAGACTGCTCCAACCAAAAACCCTGGTCGTGTTGCTTCTGGCAAAAGGCTTGCTGAGCGCAACCGCCTGGCAAGAGAGGCAAAAAAACAAGCACAAGCTGCTAAAGCAACAAATGAGCCTGCCCCAAACTCGGCACCCCAAAACTCGACAAATGAAGAAGCTAGCAGCAACACAGTATTTCTCATTCTTGGTGTTGGTGGTTTGATTGTATCCATTTGGGGCCTATATTACCAACGCGAGGCCATTATGAATACACTTAGGCGCAAAGCCCCGACCCCAGCCCCTGCGCCGGCAGTGGTGAATGAAGTTCAAGCTCCCCCACCACCGAGACGAAGAATTCGCGAGATGGAGTAAAAAAACATATATACACAATGGCAAATCTCATTCAAGGCTTCGTAAACGGGGCTGCAATCGGAGGTATTCTTCTTGTTACGCTTAAATTCAACAGTTTGGCAATTAGCAACACAACAGATCAACGAGTCGACTGAAATTTAAAATCTTACATATACACCATGTCTGACAACAAGCTCGTGAAAGCTGTTCTTGATGCGGCCACAATAACAGTCCTTGTCGCAAGTATTGGCTGGGTTGGCAAAAAGGTCGTCAAGGAAAATCTCACGGCCGACCCCAGCTCGAATATCATGAACTATGTGAAGTTCACTGCCGTCATGGCTGGGAGCATAGCTCTCAAGAAATACCTCGAGGACCAGAAGATCCTCCCTGCCTCAATGTAAATCATATATATAGCAATGGCCTCAATCGCTATTATGGTTGGTGGAGCAATTTTGAATGCCGCTGCTTTCACTGGAGGCAACTAACTCGCAAAATATCTTTCCGGCGATAACGGAAAAGCCGCTCTGGATGAGAAGACCAGACACGACAAGGCGTTAGAGGCCTATCAAGCGGCCTACGCTAAATATCAGAAAGACCGCACAAAACTTCTCGACTGGATTGCCAGCAATGATCGAATCAAAGATCAAGCGAAACACAACTTTCAAGACACTGACCAAGCTCTAGTGCTCTACAACCAAACACATCGGGAGCAGCAAATAACACTCCCCAAAGAGCCCGAGTTCTCTGACTTTTATAAACCAGGCCCACAGCAGAAACAAGGCGAACTCCTGTTTATCGGCACTGGCGCACTCGCCCTTGGCTATGCGGCGTTTCGCTTTCTATAAAACACATATGTATATGGAGGCGAAACTCTCAAAGATCTATTACGGCCCCAAAGGCTATTGGAAAGGACTTGCCGCTGTCAAAAAGCTAGCTGCAGCAGCCAAGGTCTCTGAAGAGGTGGCAAAGAAATGGCTCGTCAAACAAGCCCTTTGGCAAGTATATCTCCCAGCGCCACGCCATATCCCTCGGCCTAAGTTTGATGTTCAAACTCCTAATGCAGTGCATCAAGCTGATCTACTTTTTTTGCCACACGACAAACTGCCTCATGGGAGGAAAATTTACAAATATGCTTTGACAGTTGTTGATGTGGCTAGCCGTTACAAAGCAGCAGAGCCCTTGACTTCGAAAGAGTCTGATGAGGTTTCGAAGGCGCTTACACGTATTTACAGGCGTGGGCCTTTGAAATGGCCACAACTGTTGCAAGTCGATCCGGGAACAGAGTTTATGGGGGCTGTGACTAAAGAGACTGGGGCTCATAAAACAACCATTCGTCGTGGGCGTGTTGATATCCACAGAGACCAAGGGATTGTTGAAAGATTCAACAGAACCCTGGCTGAACGATTGTTTGGTTACCAGTACGCAGTTGAGATGAATCTACCCTCTGGCCGTTCGACTGCTTGGGTTAAAAGATTGCCAGATGTTATCTCGGCTTTGAACAATGAAGTAACAAGATTGACTGGCAAGAAGCCCGCTCAAGCAATCAAAGAGAAGGCAACCTCAGCTAAGCCAGCGACCCCATATGCTAGACCTGTGGGGGTGAATGAAAAGAAGCTCCCGCCTAGGGTGAACTTGAGATATCTGTATTACCCCGGTGAGCTTGAGGGGGGTAGTCGACGAGCAACGGATCCGATCTGGTCTTTGAAGGTCTATAACATCGAGAAGGTTGTCACCAAGCCAGATGCACCTGTCGTGTATTATCTGTACGACGGACCCAAGCGCGGGTTTGTGCGTGAGGAGTTGATGGTTGTGCCGCCGGGTACTCAGTTGCCTCCGATGTCTTTGTGACCATATGCAAGCGTATGGACGCCATCGTCTTTTATCCAGCGCTTTGAATCAAAGGGCGAGAGCGTTGTCTTGTTTAGATGAACGCCATAGATCTGGTGATTCACGCTTCGAAGCATGTCCATCCCGTGTTTGAAGGTCTCCTTTCTGAAGAGGGCGTCTTTGTAGTTCTGGTGTGTGATCTCCTTCTTCGTCACAGCCTTGGTGGTGCCCTTCGCCTTCTTGATGTTCTTCTGACTGCCAAGCATGATTGAGTACATCTTTGAGCGTAGGCAGATCACTTCTGAGATAGGGGTGCCAGCGCACTCGTCCTTCATCTTGCCGATGACCTTCTTGTTTAGCTGGCTGTGAAGAAAGTGGTCTTTCGGGTAGTCGCTTGTGTCGTAGAGCTCATCGAGGCGATTCTCCATGTCCTTGTAGACATCCTCTGTCTTGATCTCTAGAAGCAGACTGTCTGTGTCTGTGTAAAGTAGGTCTACGCGCGGGCCGTACTTAAACTTGAGGTACTTATAGTAGAAGTCGTACATCAGAGTCTTAGAAAGATCAAGGATGCACATGCCGGTGTAGACTGGGCGTTTGAGTAAGATTTTGTCCTTGTGCATTTGAATCCCTGCAAGATTTTCACCAAAGACTGTTGCTTTGGCGAACAGTGGGCTTGAGATAAGCTTTCTCAACTTGTCTGTCTCATTAGTACGAACAAGCCTCATATCAATGCGCTTTCTGAGGTTCTCCATGGTCTTACCAAAGACAGAATTGTTCATCAGCTTAAAGAAGTTCTTTTCGAACTCAGAAGTGGCTTGCTTTCTGAGTTCTGTGTTCAGCCTTATGTAAGGCTCCATCCAAGGCTTCTGCTCGAATTTGAGGATTCGATGAATCTTTTTCAACTTCATGCCTAGCTCTAGGTAAAGCTGAAGATTCCTGTAGTGTAGAACATATCTGTCTTTATTCTTGAGGGTTAGGAGCAACTTCTCTGTCTTATCCTCTGCCTGTCCCTCTATCAATGCCCTTTGATAAGGAGACATCCATGACTTTGCGACACTATGCTTTTCTGGTGCTAGAGGGTAAGCATTGTGTTCATCGTGCAACTCCTCGGGGTATTCTAGATCAACCTCAAGGATGTAGCCAATCTTTCTGTTTGGGGACCACTTCCTGATTTGGTGTTGTGTTGGGTACACTAGGCACCATTGAAAGTTGCCAACAGGGAGTGGTTGACTCATGGCCCAACCATAAAGATTGTTTGCATCTAAGTACATGATGTAGCTTGTTTCTTGATCTGGGTTGTGGTCATCAAGAAAAGGGTTGTTCGCTTTGCAGAAGCGCCTGCTCTCCATTGAAATGCCGCCACGCATGCCCTTTTCGACAAAGAGGTGCATGTTTATGTCTGTGAGCAGTTCTAGGTTGATTCCTGTGTATTTCAAAAGAGCGTCCCAGCTGAGGCCCGGGGCTGTATAGTAATGCGCCGGGTCAAGTTTGTAGTGCTTGAGGCATGTTTTTCTGAAGTTCTCGAAGACATCTGCAAGGAGGAGAACGTCAGTCTCTAGGTAAAGATCATGATACTCGCCGAGGTCTTTACATTCGAACGTCTCCCACACTTTCTGCGCATGAGTGTAGTCTTCATCAGTGATGTGCTCCTTTTTGAGCTCGCTATAGAACGCGCTCTTCTCTGGGAGTGACTTCTCATCAAACCGCCTCCAAGAGTCCATGTACTCGTATGGATAGTTTCCTTTTTGCAGAAGGAGCTTGAGTTTATTGGGGTCCTTTTGATGGTTTGCCATGATTGTAAAGGACTCTGGTTCGTTTGATTTAACCAGGCTATCGAGGCTCGACTGCATGAACTGCAAGCTGTCGATAAACCTTAAGTTGCCAAGAGAGAAAGAAATGTACTTCTCCATATTTGTTGGGATGCACTTCAGATCAGATTGTACTTCAGCTATGCCGCTCATGATATGATGTGCATCGTAGCCCTTCAAGTTATGAAAGAGAACAGGGATTGTAACAGTTTCCGGGGTTGATTCTGAAGTGATTCAGATTACATGTCTTGTGAGCAGCACCTCGATACTTGCCTGTTATGTGGCAGTGATCTAAAACAGCGTCTCTCATGAAGTCTCGTACAAGAGACTCACCGCCGAAGAGGCAATCAACTTGCTCAAAGATGGGCTTTGTTTTTTGTTGCCTTTTGTTTCTTGGGCCTATGAAGGGAAACGCCTCCAAACACCCTGTTTCTTCGTTTTGGATGTAGGTTTTTAATGCATTGGTGTAGCATTTGTTAGTTTTGCGATGAACAAGGCCCACGTACGCTCCCGTGTTCGGATCGTAGACTTCGATAGAGTCGTTGAAGTTCTCTTTGTAGAGATCATAATCACAAATGCTGCAGAAGTTTGCATTGTTGAAGTCGGCCCAGTCTGCTCGTGTCATTGATACGGGCTTCTTTTGATGAAGTTCGTCTCTTATCTCCCTCTCTAACAATTGTATGTAATGTAGAAACCCCTTAACCGCGTCCTCACCTCTGTATAAGTATGGGCCTTTTGTTTTGAGATCAGAGCGAACAGCCATCATAGAGAACCCGCATGGCGTATGTAGGGAGGTTTTGGTTGTACTGCTTTCTTTTGGGTCTGGCTTGCATGTGTCGATTTTTGTAACGAGACTTTCGAAGTCAGCGTATATAACGTAAGGCGCTTTCATCTGGTTCTGGTAGTTCTCGAAACGAAGGATGTTTTCACCATCTTTAGGCATTTCAGTTCGAACCGGCCTGCCTTTGATGCCTCTGCAGTCAGTCAGATGTTTGTTGAGAACATCTTGCGATGAAAACCCTTGAAGGCATCTTTCGCAGAAATGAATCTTTCGGGCTGCCTCATAATTGCTATGAAGAAGCCTGCTTAGGCTTTTTATGTAACAGTAGTGCGTGTTGTTTTCATTGGTTATCAACATTAGGTTAACTCGTCTTATCTCAGGATCTTCTACTTCACTAATTCTAAGGACTGTTGTGTTACCGTTATGCCAGCCAAAGACGTTTATTGCGAGGTTATTGAGTTTTTTCTACTTCAGAGATTTGATGCAAGGGTGTAGGGAAAGAGATGTCGGTGAAGTTTAAGCCATCCTCTGTCGGATACTTGCTTGGCCTGTCTGAGTTCCTATCTCGAGTGGGGAAGAGCGCAGCTCGCAAAGCCCGTCGAAAGCATTGATTATCTGTGTTTTTGATGTTTATGATGGCCTGTTTTGCTTTGAGCTTTGGAGGAAGATGGATATAATAACCGCCTCTGATGGCTTGATATCTTGAGAAATCAAGAAAGACGTACTCAACTCTGTCGATAACCCAGCCTGAACCCATGTTTACCCATCTGGCTACTTTTTCCTTGTTTGAGTTGATAACAGCTTGCAGTTGTCCATTGACTGCTGCTTGATAAAAGTGTGTTATTATGATAGGGTTCTCTTGACTGAAGTAGTGGGTGATTCTTTGTGTCCCGTCGACTCCTTCCTTTGAAAAGTGAACTAAGAATGTAAAATTCACTTTGATGGGGCCAAGGTCTGTAATCTCTCTAACTATAGTTCGAACTATAGCAGGTTTGTTCTCTTGATAAAACAAATCGAGATCATGTATTGGATAGTTGGCAGGAACAGTCATTTTGTAGCTGTGAAGCCAGTCACGCCAACCCTGATTTTTTCGAACGAAGCGAAGTGGTGCGAAAATGGGGGGTGTATATACAAAGGGATTTACATTTCTTCAATTGGCAGCACCGACCCCCAGTTCACACAGGAGGCGTTAAATCATGCAATCTAACCCTTATTTGAAGTGGGGCTGTAACGCAAAGACATCGTTAAGTGAGGTCGTATAGAATTGATCACTGTGTAGTATAGGGAGTGGGTGCATCCGGCCTCAGCTCCAAAGGCCCGAGAAACCGCTTATTTTGACAACTCCCGAACGCCCGAGTTAGCGGGCCCCCAGGGCGAATGCAATGAGCCCTGGGGGCTGGTAACTCTAGCGTTCAGGAGTTGTCAAAATAAGCGGTTTCTCGGGCCTTTGGAGCTGAGGCCAGATCACCCACTCTCTATACTACTAGCGAACTCGTGCAATTTCAAAAACTCACTGTTTTGGTTTAATATGTCGCTTATTTTGGTAATGCCAGCGTTGTACCAATTGTTGTAAAAAACAGGTTTGTTTTCTATCAGGATTTTTCTGTTGTTCCACAATGATTCGTTTCTAGGGTGCGTACCGCAATCGGTTTTCGTTGCGACTTTGAACTCATACCAATATTTTAGCATTACTTTATAAAAAGTGGGGAGTTTTGTTGTCATTGTCAAGTATATTTGCTGGGAAGCTGCATTTTGTTAAAAAGACAAGATTTCCGTGTTTGTGCAAAAGATGATTAGGGATTATTTTCCAGGAAGCTCGTGAATCATCCTAAATTCTGCTTATCCAAGCTAGCTTCAGTGCCTTTTCCATGATTTTGAAATCACACATTTTCAAGCCGCCATCTTTTTTTCCTCCGATTAAGGTATTTCCTTTGATTTTAGGGGGCTTTCCGGACCAGCTAAAGTTGAAGATTAATTTGTTGATTTTTTGGATATAGTGATCTGGAACAGGCAGTACAGAAGCAGAATAAACTAATTTAGAAATCCCAAGAGTCTTGACAATGTTAATCTTTCCATAAAGAGTTAAATTTCTTCGTTTCCAAGTGTTCAACAATTTCTCCAGGTAAAGTATTTTTTCGCCAAAATTGAGTCTGTCAGCGTTTATTTGATTGTAAGAAAAGAAAACACCGAGTGCGTTAATAGGTTCTTTTGGCCATTTTAAACCAAAAGGTTCATCTGTGTTGTAATGTGTTTCCATTCTCCTAACCACATTGCTTCGGTTTTGGTAGTATTAATTTCTAGGCCGGAACATTCTTTAAAATCGTTTAATAGCTTTAATAGACTTGTAACGGAGTCAACGTACAAATACTGTTGTGTCGTCGGCATGTTGAGTTACTTTTAGTTCGTGGTTGTTTACTTGGATACCTTTTATAGCCGGCTCGCTTCTTATAGCTCTAGAGAGAAGTTCTATGCCGAGGACAAAAAGGACGCCAGACAAAGGACAACCTTGTCTGACTCCCCGCTGTAAGGAGAAAAAGACAGAGGCGTGGCCGTTGTTCACGACACAACTTGTAACATTGTTATAGAATATTTTTATCCAGTTTTGGATGTCAAGGCCGAAGTTAAACAGCCGGAGTGTTTCTTGAAGATAGTTCCATTCAATGGAATCGAAAGCTTTTATTAAATCCAAGAAAATAGCAATGCCTTTTTTATTTAGCTTGTCTGTGTAGTGTATTAGATCGTAAATCAGTCGTACGTTTTCACCAATATAGCGGCCCTTTAGATAACCTGTTTGATCTGGGTTTATTAAGGTTGGCAGAACGTTTTCTATTCTCTTGGCTATAACTTTAGTGAGGATTTTGTAGTCAACGTTTAGGAGTGAGATTGGCCTAAGATTTTCTAGAATTGTTTTATCTTTAGATTTTTTGGTATAAGCAAGATTATTCCTCGTCTTTGACTTATAGAAAGTGTCTCGTAGTGAAAAGCGTAATTGTAGCTGGCAAGTAGGTCAAAGGAGATGTCTGACCAAAAAAGTCGGTAGAATTCTGCTGGTAGACCATCGGTACCCGGAGATTTATTATTGCTGAAATCTTTGAGCGCGTTGATACATTCATCTTCGTTTACCAATCCTTCGCAGGATTTCATTTCTTCTTCGTTAAGTTCTGTTACATTTTCTGATTTAAAAAATGACGAATTCTTAATTTTTTGGTCATCTTTGTCGTTGGAGCGGCACAGTTACTCGTAAAAGTTTTTTGTCTTCTTCTAAGATTTCAAATTGATCATCTCTATAGGAATTTTCACCTACTTTGAGTTTTGATACTGTTTTAATGTCGTGATGGCATTTTTCTAAGCTATAGAAATATTTCATATTACGTTCCCCTTCTTCGCACCATCTCACTTTGCTTCTTAGGATTGCGCCTTTTGCTCTCGTTAGCATGAGTAGTTAAGCACGGCTAGGAGGGAAGTGGTCAAATTTCCCTAACCACGCCCAATAGGGGATTTTGACTAGAATTTTTTTTATATAGGGGATTTTGACTAGAATTTTGTTTTTCAATTTTTTGAAAAAATTTTTTTGATTTTTTTTTTGAATTTTTTTTCAATTTTTGAGTAATATAGGTGATTTTGAGTATCGAATTTTTTCAAAAAATTTTTCGATTTTTTTTCAAATTTTTTGGGGAATAGTCAAATTTCCCTAACCAAGCCCAATAGGAGATTTTGACTAGAATTTTTTTTCAAATTTTTTGGGGAATAGTCAAATTTCCCTAACCAAGCCCAATAGGGGATTTTGACTAGAATTTTTTTATATAGGGGATTTTGACTAGAATTTTGTTTTTCAATTTTTTTTCAAATTTTTTTGAACTTTTTTTTGGATTTTTTTTTCAATTTTTGAGTAATATAGGTGATTTTGAGTATCGAATTTTTTCAAAAAATTTTTCGATTTTTTTTCAAATTTATTGGGGAATAGTCAAATTTCCCTAACCAAGCCCAATAGGAGATTTTGACTAGAATTTCTTTTATATAAGGGAATTTTGACTAGAATTTTGTTTTTCAATTTTTTTTCAAATTTTTTTTAATTTTTTTTTTGATTTTTTTTTCAATTTTTGAGTAATATAGGTGATTTTGAGTATCGAATTTTTTCAAAAAATTTTTCGATTTTTTTTTTAATTTTTTGGGGAATAGTCAAATTTCCCTAACCAAGCCCAATAGGAGATTTTGACTAGATTTTTTTTTCAAATTTTTTGGGGAATAGTCAAATTTCCCTAACCAAGCCCAATAGGGGATTTTGACTAAAATTTTTTTTTTTCAATTTTTTTGAATTTTTTTTGAATTTTTTTTGATTTTTTTTTTTGAATTTTTGAGTAATATAGGTGATTTTGAGTATCGAATTTTTTCAAAAAAATTTTCGATTTTTTTCAATTTTTTTTTTTCAATTTTTTTTTGGGAATGTTTTTCAATTTTTTTTTTTTCATCATGCTCACGTCATCAAGCAGCTATAAAAAGGACTTCACTCATCCTCTTTCTCCAGTAAAAAGCTAAAAGACAATGAGACCAGACAACACTTGGTATGTGTACCAGACTCGAAGAGTTAAACAAGCTGAACATCTCATTCCTTTAGTGGAAGATCGTTGCAAGAGAGAAGATCGGCATTTTATCATCTGTCACAACAAGAACGACATCTTATTTTGCATTCAAGGACCCTTCCATACAAAACATGGCAAACAGATTGTTCGTTGTGCTGACATGTGGATGAAGAACCTAATACGGAAAGTGGATTATTATTTTCATTGCAATCATCAAGTCATAGACATTGAACGATATCTGACAAGTTATCAAATAGATGAGCCCTTCTACATCAAGAGATCGGCTCTGCCTGAGAGAAAACAAGTGATTTCAAATGCAATGACTGGAACACTCTCATTGTGGCAACAGCCAAACACTACAGCAAGATGACCATTACGAATAGATGTGTGCTGGTATTTATCATACCTCTGCTGTAAATGTTTCAAAAAAACGTGTTGTCATTTAAATTTGTGTCTACTATGAAAAACTGTATTCGAAGGATAAAAGTTCACATAAAAAAGCTTTCTTTTCTTTACATAGCCATGGAAAATGACCTCCCCCTCATATGAACTTGATAACTCTCATTGGATGTTTGAAATTTGCAAGAACACCAACTGAGAAGTTGTTGTAAAAAAAAATTTTCGTGTTCGTTCAAGTGGATCTCATGTACGTATTTTTTTATATTTATCATTAAAATTCATGTTGATTGATTGTGTATGTCGTCTTATTGGGGAAATTAACTATGCCCCATAATTTTCAACTCACACCCCCGACATATATATATTTTTTGTACTTCACGCTTGAATGATTTCATAGAAAACGCAAACTGTCAGTCCTACCAAAATCTTCTATAAAAACATATGTTAACACGTCAACAAAGAACACTTCAGTGCGCGAGATTAAAAAAAAATGTCGAGAACATCTGACGCCCCGATCGCTTTGAAAGATTGGTTGGGATGTGCCATTCTCTTTTTAGAAAGAGTCGACCCCCATTCTTTGGTGGACTTGAGCGATGATGCGTTACAGGAGCTAGAGCCGGACGTAGCGTTTGTGCAGCTGGTGACCAGAAACGAAGAAAAGAACGAACCGTTTACCTTGCTTCATTTGATGGCTTATTTAAGCGTTATGCGGCAATGTTTGTCCCTGGACACTTACCGTCAACATCGTCGTTGGATATTTAAGCAACAACAACAAGCATACGTACCTAGTTTTGGACGTTTTGTGGCTCAATTTACTGTGAGTCTGGCCCGACGATTGATCCCATTGGTGGTGCGCACCTGTTTGTTCCCCATCTAAAAAGAAAATGAAGAAGGCCGAGCAGATGAGTCCATTAGAAGACTTGTATTTGGATCTGGAGAGTCCTTATGCGTTGAGTGGAAATTTCAAGGAATTGACCAAGGTGGCCCGCGACACGTTGGACGTCTCACCCAGCCAGGCGAAAACGTATTTACAAGGAGAACCCACTTTCACGTTACACCGTCCTCGTCAGGTACGATTTCCACGCAGCAAGACGGTCGTGCCTCCACAAGTGGATTATACCTGGCAGGCGGATCTTGTGGAAATGAAGGATGCCAAACTCATTGCCCAAAACAAACGCACCCGATACCTACTGACAGTCATCGATGTGTTGTCCAAATATGCATGGGTCATTGCCTTAAAAAGCAAGAAAGGCAAGGCCACGGCAGATGCGTTTCGTTATTTGTTGGAGAATTCCGGAGGACGTAAGCCCGTCAACTTGCAGACGGATCGAGGGAAAGAATTCTACAATCAACACATGAAACAATTACTTGACGAGTATAAAATTCACCACTATTCCACTCGAGGCGAACCCAAAGCTGCTGTGGTCGAACGTTTCAATCGCACTTTGAAGGAATTGATGTACAAGTACATGACAGCTCGCAACACCCCCAAATATTTGGAGGTTTTACCCTTGTTGGTGGACAAGTACAACACGCGCATTCACAGCCGCACTCAAATGGCCCCGGCCGATGTCACTAACGACGTTGCCTCGGTGGTCTGGAAGCGGTTGTTCAAACCCACCCCTCCCTTAGACCCTTACAAGTTTCGACCCGGAGATTTTGTGCGCACCTCCAAACCGGTCAAGGGTAAAAAGAGTGCCTTTTCCAAGAGTTATCGGGGTAATTGGTCACAAGACGTGTACACGGTGACCGATCGTCAAAGGTCCTTGTACGATGGTGTGAATTATTACAAGTTGGACACTTGGAAAGGCGACAAAGTACCTGGACGATTTTATGAACCTCAACTGCAAAAAGTACGAGCTCTGCCCAATCAATGGCGGGTGAGTAAAAAGCTTAAATACAAGGGACGCGGACCCACTCGTCAAGTGTTAGTCAACTGGCAAGGACTTGCTCCCGATTATCAAACGTGGATTCCCGTCAAGGAGTTAAAAAAGTCGTCGTAAAAAAAAAATGGCCAAACCCTGGGAAATGGACGACGATTTTTTGTTGTTTCTGAATAGTGGGGATGTGGGCACGGAACCCCTCGAACCCGGACAGACCACCGTGCGCAGTGCGTTCCGACAACGGTTGGAGATTCCATTGACGCTCACCGACCACTGGCAAGTTGCCCTTTTAAAACTGTTGTACACCAATTCTTACGGCAACACCGTGTTGAAGTCGTCGCAGGATTACCATGTGCGCGTGGGGAGTTCGGATGGATCAGTTCCCACTCGATCAATGGCGCTGACCTCGCACAAACACTTCACGCACGCGGCAGAATTGCTAGGCGATTTGGTGCAGAAGATGGGATGGTACGTAATACCCACCTTGTCGGGCGGTCAACATCATTACGGACAACTCCACATGGAATCTCCTGGCACCACGGACGAAAATTTTCCCACGAATCCCAAACTGGATCTGTTTCGTCCCGACCTGGTGCGCGAATTTTTGCAAAGGATCGGAAACACTTATCGCGTGAAACAAGTGGCCCTCCCTACGCGCTTCCTTCAGATCGAATATTACCTAGGATTCGCCCTCCTGAAACTCATGGGTTTCAAAAAGGATTACATCTGGTTAACTAGATCTAGTCCATCCAGACCCAGGACGCATTATTCCCTCCATCTGTGGGCGCAGGGTCAGTACAATCTGGGGGAATCGTTGGCCCTGCTAATGGGATTTTTGGAGCCCGATCCAGATCGACCGGGTCAGACGCGCATCGTGGCTCACAACACCGTCTACGCGGACACGGGAGATGGTACGCAAGCCGATTGGGTGGTGAGTCGTTTGGATACGCATCACTTTGGCATCGAGACGGAAGATTTTCTGTTGGGAGGCGTACACATCAAACTCAACACTGCCGTCGAGCGGTTGCACTACACGTTTGGCAAAAGAGCCGTCTTTGACATGGGGGCTTGGGTGCGCGACCCGTCTCCTTTGTTACCCTACGCGCGTCAATCCCCCGTGACAGTGGTCACTACGGAACCCGGCAAGTGGTTTCTGCAGGCCCGAGAAGGGGTCTACGTCGATTTCAAAAACGGTCTGGAGACAGTGATGGGCACCCCACAACTCAAGGCTCCTTCTAGGGTTAAGGGATTCGGGGCCTGGTTGGCTTTGCCCGGTTTAGAAACATCCCTGTCCCAAAAAAACACCTGCTTGTCTGACGTGGACCTCACGCGATGCAATACCGAAGTAGATGTGGTGGAATTTAGCCCCGTGGGTGACAGACAACGCCGATTGCTGGCCACCCTTCCCCTCTCACCTAGCAGCGATTACGGTCTCACGGTCGAATACGACCCGCAGCATTTGGATTTCAGACCGTTGGCGGGACCCACGCAAAATCTGAGCGAGTTGAGAGTGCATTTAAGAAACGCTGAAGGTTTGGGCGTACCATTTTACACGGGTCTCACCGGTGTTTGGCTATACTTTCGCAAAGGAGGAACCAAAAACACAAAGCCCTTACAATCGGCCGGCATGAGTTTTGCTGGGGGACGTCGAGTGACTTTGGAAAGTGACGATCAGAAGGACCTCTTCCCGAACAACACACCATCGCGTTTCAGGCTGAGATTACCCGAACAGTGGACCTTGGATGCCACATGGGAAGTGGCCCTGGTGCAATTGTTGATGCCTCACACGTTTCACAACGTTCAAGATCGTCAGATACAGTTTTCTGTCAACTACCCGTCCGGCAAACAAGATCTTTTTCTGGCGAGCGGGCTTTACGTGACGTTGACAGATGTTGTATTGGCCCTTCATCAAGCCATCGAAACGGAGACACCCGTTTCAGATGCTGGTACGATCGCTCGTGTCCAATTGCAGTTGGACGACAAAGGATTTTACCAGTGGACTTTCCCGGCTAATGATTTTTCGCTGTACTTACCCGGCTGGTTGGCTCGAGTTTTAGGATATCTTGATTGGGAGTCGTGGACGGTCCCGTTTTACTACAAGTCCGACGTGCGTCATCCCACGGTGGAAATCACCAGCACGGACGTTCAGACCGGGCGCCCGACCGAAGTGGAAATCACTCGCTCGCATACCATGGCTTTACCGGCCGATCATCGCGTATGGAGTTTTGTCTCCCCGAACTCTTTCCAGAACGTCTATGTGCATTGCAACGTGACCGAACCCATCTACGTGGGATCGCAGATGGCCAAGGTAGTCTTAATCCATGGCGTCAATCCTCAGAAGGGGGTCTTGGAGGACGTGCCCATTCCACACTTGATCTTTTCGCGATTGAGTCATTTCACTTTTCGAGACCTCGAAATCGATATAAGAGACAACGTGGGTCGTCCCATCCCATTTCAAGGAGGAAACGTCACGGCTGCTCTGTATTTCCGACAACGTAAATTGCCTTAAAAAAAGTGCCAATGCGTCGCACGTTTTTGAGGTCGCAATGGATCCAAGTAGGTGGTGGTGATGGTTACAATCAAGGCCTGCCTCCGTATCAAGAAGGGGGTTTTTGGGGCACGCTGGCAGGTCCTGCAGTGAGTTATCTGGGTAATTTAGCGGCCAACGCGGGATACGAAACAGCCTGTCGAGCCGCCCGCAAATTTTACAAAAGTCATTGTCGGAAGAAGGAGGAGGAAGAGGAGGAGGAGGAACCGCCTCGCAAAAAAAAGACAAAGACAAAACGAGAACTGCCCCGCAAGAAAAAAAAGAAAAAGATGCAACGAGGAGGAAGAGGAGACAAGTACGACGGTGGGACGGCCGATTATCAGGAAGGAGGACTGGTCTTACCTTTCTCCGAAATGACGTACGAGCAATTGTTGAGAGCGCAGAGGGGTTTTGGGAAGCGGAGACCTCGACGAAGAACCCCTCGTCGACCTCGCAACATCACGGCCGCGAGTTTGGATGAAAATCTCTATCGGCGTCTGGGAGGGAGACCCATCGGGGTGTTGCCCAATGCTATTCCCGGCTTTCAGGTAGGCATGGGAGAGAATCGAAAGAGAGTAAGAGGGAAAAAACGCAGACGGACGAGTGGCGGTGATTGTTTCAACGAGCTCCTATAAAAAGGAGCATCCACGGGTGGTCGACCATTTGACTAGACGGCACCGTCAGCATGTCACAAGTACCAGTTGGCAACAATAGCGGTGGGATCACCGTGCAGGCTGATCAGGGTCTTTACAATTATCGCCCTCCGCGAGAAATTGATGCCACAGAATACAAATGGCACTTTGAAGATGTGAAATCTCAGACCACTTCGTCAAACCCTCTCCAGTTTCGTTTGGCCGATCGACCTTATCCCTTCTGCCCCAGCGAGATCGAACTGCATCTTAAAGTGTACTTCAAACTGGGCTCCACAAAAGCACCCTTGAATGACTTTTCGACCAACCAAGCTATTGTAGGCCCAGTGAACAATTTTGGGTACAGTTGTATCCGTCAAGTACGTTGTCGAGTCAATAACAACGAAACGGAGTCCACGGCTGGTGTGAATTTGGCATACCGAGAATATTTCAAGACCTTGTTGGAAGCAGATCCCTGGGATGAAGCCAGCCGCCTGAAGCGACAAGGATGGTACAAAGATAGCGCAGGACAGATGGATCTCTGGGGAGGTAAAGCCACTCATAATCCTGGAGGGGTGGAACGACAAAAGATCTGTGTCAATGACACGGGCAAGTTTGAATTCAACGTGTGCCCTTTGCCTTGCAATTTTTGCCAGATAGAACAGAACGTCCCACCCAACACCAGAGTAGAATTTGAGATCGAGTTCAATGACCCCAAGTTCTGTTTGATGTCCATGACCCTGGACAAGAGCACTGCAGCCGGGGCTGCGAACGAGACGGCTAGTTTTGAAGTCTTGGCCCAAGAGTGTTTTCTCCGTGTGTTTTATCGCGTTCCCAATGATATCATCATGAAGTACATGGAAGAACAAGTGGAAAAGACCACGGTGGCCCACCCCCTCTCCTTCCCCTTCAGACGCATGCGATGCGAGAACAGGTACATTCCATCAGGAGTCAGCCAAGTGGAGTTCAACGATGTGTTTCAGGGGCGTTCCCCGCGCTTGTTTTGGTTGGTGGTGTTGGAAGATACGCGTTATCAGGGAGAATTCAATAAAAATCCCTTTGACTTCAAAGCCCAATTTTCAGGATTCAACATCACCAGTGCCGAGTGCACAGCCAACGGAGTGCCAGTGAACAAAGCCAAAGTGGATCTCACCAACAAATACGAGATCTATGATTTATTGCTGAATGCCTCGGGCAAAAAGAGACGCGATGCTTACCTGTTGGATCCCGACACCTTTGAAAAGGGTTTCTACTTTGTACCTTTTGATTTGACGGCTGTCCAAGATGGAGGTGATTCTGTCACCCCGCAGTTGCAAATGCTAATCAACGTCAGGCTGGGGTTTTCTACCACGACAGGTGCAGCGTTGCAAGCTTTGTTCTTGTACAACACAGATGAGAGTCTGTTGCAGATTGACAACAGAGGAACCACTCAAGGCCCAGTGCTCTTGTCCGATGCCTTAGTGTGAAAAAGCTGAAAAAACATTGTCTTTTTGTAACAAGAACAAAAAAAGAGAGAGAAAAAGAGGTCAATAAAAATGTCACTTTCCTGTTTCATGAACGTTGGATGCCTTGCTTTGAAAAGAGCTTTTTTGTAACAAGAGTTTAATAAAAATGTTTTATCTTTTTTGGTGATGTTTGTGTGTGTCGCTCTCCTGTCCCGTGGGCCCCTCCCTATAAAAAAAGGGCACAAGTCCTCCTTGGTCAGTTTTAAAAATGCCTTGCAGAAAGAAAAGAAGAAGAGTATCTCGCAAAAAGAGGTTTCACAGAGGGGGTGCTAGGTTCGTGAGACGACCCACCCTGCAGGATAAAATAGCCGAGGGAGCCAGCATGTTTTTATCGGGACCCGCCCCTTCGTTTGCTACAGCAGGCTTGTTCTTGGGCAAGCAAGCATTCAAAGGCATAAAAGACAACGTGGAGCATTTTTTAAAAGCCAAAAAGCGGCGGAGATAAAAAAAGATTCACCTTGCCAAAGAAAAAAAGATGGCCAGGCCATCCTGTATCAGACGAGACAGCGCCCGAAGACGAAGAAATCGTCGGATGACAAGGCGGGGAGGTATTCAACAAGGAGGTTTCGTCCCCATCGTGGTGGATTTTAAGAAAGGGGTCCAAGTCACACGGGATGCCTTTGAGGCCATGCAACAACCCATCGACATGGACAAGGCCAAACGAAACGTCGCTAGGTACAAAGCCGAGTATGCGTCTTATAAAAGACGCGGTGGAAACAAAGGGTACACGCGTTGGGCCCTCGACAAAGGTTACGCCAAGAAAAGTGACGCCTGTTGTCTGCAATAAAAATGCATGACACGTTGCAATTGCGAAAAGCGTGTCGAGGCGATGACGACATTTCAAAATACTTTTGGGACGTGTTTGCGGCGGATGAAGGAGCCTGTCAACCCGTCGAGTACCCCAAGTGCGCCATATGGAACACGGATCCCATACGCTTACCCGGCCAACATTGGATAGCGGTGTTTTGGGCAAGTCGAGATCACGGAGAATTCTTTGATAGTTACGCGCGAGCGCCATCCTTTTACAATGCAGCGTGGCGTTGTTTCGACCTTTTCCGTCACATTCCGCAAGAACTACAAGGAACCAACACCGATGTGTGCGGAGATTATTGTTTGTACTACTTATTTCATCGTTGCCGCGGCAAGCCCATGACCCAAATTGTTCGACCCTTCTCACACACGGACCGTGTCTACAACGATACGGCGGTGGTGGAACGAGTACGGGAAGAATTCCCGAGTTTACAACACCAACACCTGGCAGGGGGACTATATGACGAGGATGGACGCCCCAACCAGATGTGTCGGATCAAACGGTTGAATCTTTGCAAGAGAAAGGCATAAAAAGAACGGTGTTTTTTAGGTGACAGGTTAAAAAAATGGAAACGGAAGATGCTCCCTCTTGTTATGATCCACGTTTCAGGGTCCCAGGTAACATGCAGATCGTGGGTCCTTCCTTGAGCGGCAAGACAACCTTCTTGTATAATTTGGTCAAAGATGCTCCATGCTACTTTCGAGAAGACGACGGATCCTCTTGTTATTTTCAAAAAATCGTGTATTGTTATGGATCAGCCTGGCAACCGATTTTTAACCAATTCCAAGAGAGGGGCGTGCAATTTCACGAGGGATTACCAGACAACGTGGAAGCACTCTTTCCGCCCGAAACACGCCCCGGTTTGATCATCATGGACGATCTCATGCATGAAAGCAGCAAGTCACCTCAAGTGACCCAACTGTTGACCAAAGGAACGCATCACTTGGGTCTCTTTGCGATTTTCCTGTCGCAGAACCTCTTCCATTCGGGCAAGGAACAAGCTGGTCAAAATCGCAATTATCATTACACCGTTCTCTTCAAGAATCCCGCGGACACCCGTTACATCAAAATGCTGGGCAATCGTTGGTTGGGCGATTCAGAGGCATTTTGGCCCGTGTATAAAAGGGCCACAGAGAGACCTTTTGGCTATCTATTGACCGACCATCATCCTCGAACCGACGACGCGATTCGTTTTCGTACCCATCTCTTGATAGACGATCCCGAACCTCTCACCGTGTTGCAACCCGCTCAAAAGAAGAGAAAAACGTGAGAAAATGTCTTTACGTCGCCGAGATTGGAGAAGACAGCGAGGACGAGGCATGTTGGAGGATTTTAGCAAATCTCGTGCCACCCGCACCAATCAAATCAGAGCGCGATGGAATAAGGAGAGAGCCGACATGCATCGACGCTTGCAAAACGAAAGTGGTAAATTGCGAGAAGGTGCCCGTCGCCTCCAGTGGATGTTGGAAAACCCCAATCCCAATCTGGGTGAAAGGATCCTAGAGAAGGGACGTCAAACCCAATTCAAAGCCAAGAATGCTTTCAAACCAGGCATCAAACGCCCCAAACTCAAAGCAGGAACGAAACGAGCCCTGGTGGCTGGGGCGATGGGAGGTGTCTTGGCCCCGGTAGTGGGAACTTTGGTCGCCAAAGCTATAAAAAAGACGAAGAAGAAGAAATCATAAAAAAACAGTCATGCAGTCCCTCATTGTCGTACCCACCTACGGAACATGGCCCACCACACCACGCATCGCTCGAGCGCCTTGGTCGCAAGGGGTTCCTTTTACGCGTTACGTGGTTGGGAAAGGGATACAATTGCAAGATGCCAGCGATCTCACCACGGGTCGGGCGGCCTGGCAAGCACAGATCCGTCGCAGTCAAAGAGGTCGCGGGATCAATGGCAGCGAGAGATCAAGAGCCATGGCCAAAGCCTATGCCAACCGACCCGCTCAGAAGGTCGATCGTTGGGTCAACAGAAAGATGTGGCGCTTGCGAGATAAGATGACTCCCGAAACCTTAACGGGAAAATTACCAGCAGGAGCTGTATTAGGAGGAGCTGCGGCAGCCGTGCCAGCAGCGTTTTTGGGTGCCTTGACAGCCAAAGCCATCACCCAGAAGAAGAAAAAGAAGAAACAAGAAGGAGGGTTTTTAACGCTGCTAAGCAGTGCTGCCAAAGTGGGATACAAGATCGGAAAGAGAAAAGATTACAAGCGTATGGGAGCCAAAGGAGCCACGGGGCATTATAAAGCGCATCGCAAACCCTGGGAAGTTTAAGGAAGGTATAAAGAGAGAGTAGTCATCATCCGCGAGTACATTCACCATGCCAACCGTTCGCAGAAAGAAAACAAGACAGCGCGGGAAAGGATTGGGCGCCGACATGGCGGTGGCCTCGGCAGCTCCCATTGTGGCCAATCTCTTGAGTCAAGGGATTGAACAGGTCATTGAGAAGGGGCCAGAGGTGTTCGAGAAGGTGACCAAGCGTGGAAAACGCGGTATAAAGTGGCTCTCCAAACGCTTCAACCGTTCGAGAAAAAAGAAACCTCAGAAGGGTGGTAGAAAAAATAGAACATCCTTGCCCCGTTGGGCTCAAGAACCCGGTCTGTCCAAACTCGTAGGTCTACCCAATCATTTACCATCACACGTGCATTTTCAACTTCAAAATTCCACGACCTCGGTGTAGGCAGGTGGAGGATATAAGAAAGGAGGAAACTGCAGGACACACAGTTTTTTGTGATGGCCCCACCTAGAGGCGCTTGGCGTGCTTTTCCTGTCAATTCCGATTTTAAGGCCACTTCTGCTGCGGCTCGACGACTGAACTCGGGATTTGATGCCCCTAGAAAGAAGATCACCACCAATCGTTTTGGGAGACCCAACCGAGCCGTGAAAGCCAGTATTGCCTTGAAAAAAGGAATCAAGACAGCCAATGCGGCGACAGCGGGAGCGATTTTAGCGGCCACTTTGGGCGGTGTGCTTGCAAGTCAACTCTCAAAAAAGAAAAAAAAGAAGAAAAAGCAAGAACAACAAGGTGCCGGCAAAGGATCGAGGGGATGGCGCATGCAAGAACAAGCCGACTGGTTATCAAGGTTGACGGATCGCCGGACGTTTTCTGAGGACATAAAAAGAGCCAGCAACGAACAGTTGCGAGCTCTGACCGATCTGATACGTAATCTCTACGACAACGTGATCCAAGTACCCGCGTACATCAGAACCCCTCTCCTGGGTAACAGGAAAGCCATTCGACGCATCAGTGCACTGACGACGCCTTTGCACGAAAGAAGGAGGCTCTTAAGAAGAGTAGGAGGAAAAAAACTCGTTCCCTTTTTGCAAGCCGGACTAGACGCCTTGTCGTCATGACAGACAAATACGCTCGAGAGATGATGTTGGTGCCCAAAGATAGCCCCTGGATGAAACCACCGGTTCCCTTTCTACCCGACCCATCCCTTCAATGGGGAAGGGGTGAACAAACACTTCCCGACCCCAACGAAGCCTACTGGAAACGCCAATTCTTGACAGACCAATTGGTCAATGCCCCTCGTTTGGATCGCGTCATGCGTGTCATGGACGCCATGAAGAGCGTGGAAGGCGAAGGGCAACCGCCCAAGTTACCTTCGTACGGAAGTAAGAGCAGCGAATACTTTCGACTTCAGAATCAACTACGACACATGATAGAACCCCGTCAGACCTCTGCGCTCTTGAGAAGACCTCCCCCTCTTTCAGCAGCGGAAAACCAAGCCCGAACGGATGATATTATTCCCCCCAAACCACCCCTTGGATCCACGCTTCAACCACCTCCCAAGTCATTGCAAGAAGCGGTCCAGCAAACAAAGAACATTGACAAACAATTGGAAAACTTCATCAGCGTGGCTAAACAGAATTTGGACGAGGCCAAGCGCGCCGGCAATAATGCTGACGAGGTGAAAATGGCTGATCTAGATTGGCAGGTGGCTCAAAAGGCTGCTGAAGACATACGAGAGTTGGACGATCAATTAAACTCGGAAAACTATGGCTTGCCCTTCAGCAACGTCCAATACTGGACCACGGACAAAAACACATTCGATGCCACCGTGGAAGCACACAAAAGAGAGCTGCTGGAACGTCGTGACAAACTGTGGCGTCAACTGGAAAGAGAATATCGAGAGCACAAGGAAAGCATGAAACAGAGAGAAAAGCAAAGACAAGCCAAGATAGAAAACATTATTCAAAAAGGGAAAGGGGTCGTCTTGAAGCGGCGCAAACCTCGCGGTTGGGTACAAGAATGAAAACGCTGTTCAGAAAAAAAGAGACGTTTAAAAGTTGTCACTGTTTTAATTGTTGACCTGTTTTTAAAACAAGATTGTTGCAATAAAAAAAGTTGCTTGGTCAAAACAAGTGTGCTCTTTTTCTTTTACTTTACGTTTAAGAGTCACTGTTCTGTTTTGGGGATTTTGGATGTTTTCAATAAAGTTTTTCAAAAAATGTTCTGTTTTTGGGTATTAAAATATTACCCTTCCACCAAGAGTTGTACAAGTTCATCATCGACACTGGTCAGTTTGTATTTGCTGAATCCGTAGGGGTAGGAATAGAACGTGTCGGAATTCACCACGCGTTTGTCAAACACCAATTGATAGCGTTTGATTTCGGCTTGCGTCAGGAGTTGTTTGCTGTTTTGATCTCTCACAATCTTAAAAGGATTCCAGACAGGAATGTCGCGCGGTTCTACTTTGGGGCGTTGGAGTTCTGCTTGTACGTTCTCTTTGAGAATATCAAAATTCAGTTGTTGTTGTCCTCGACTGTTGAGGCTGAAACCACGAACCTTGCATTCCACTTTGCCTTGGTTGGTCTTGTAGGCGTAGTTCTTGGGACCAGCTGCGGCAAATTCGACAATGAAATCGTCTGGGTCGAGTTCGTTGGTGAATTGACCCAGGTAGTTGCCGAGGGGAAGTTGGGGACGTCCGGGAGACCAATGGTAAATGAGGGAATCCGTGTCGAAGTACAACACCTGCTTCGGTTCTAGTGCTTTGATGCCCTCGTACAATTTTAGTCGCGCCCAACATGTGGTAAAGCACGCGACAAAGATATTGATGTTGGGTTGGATGGAGGCACAT
Organism: Cladopsammia gracilis; assembly: GCA_022457155.1. NCBI lineage: Eukaryota > Metazoa > Cnidaria > Anthozoa > Scleractinia > Dendrophylliidae > Cladopsammia > Cladopsammia gracilis. The sequence goes on from JAJGOT010000728.1 coordinate 220,373, forward strand.
TCTTCTTCATTGTCGTGAACCACTTCCAACAATTCTTCATTGGCGATGCGAATACTGTGGATCCGTTTGGAATCGTCGTGGAGTAGGTTGTATAACTTGCTGGGTTCAGTAATAGCTTCGACTTGACATTTGTTGGCTTGTTGTCCAAACTTTCCCCAGAAGGAATTGAGCATCATCTTTGCGAGGGACCGTTTGCCAGGATTTTTCTTGACGTTTTCGTAATGGAGTTGGAAACCTTCATGTTGTTCGTAGTCAAGCAGGTACCGTCGGCGTTTGGAGGGATCGGTGCCAAAGTCCTCGGGCCAGCCGGACGCTTCTTGTTTCATTTTCAAGAAGGTGTTGACATAGGAAGCAAACAGGTTGTTGCTCTTTCTTGGAAAATGCCAGATCTCGTGCACTTTCTGAAGCGTGTATCCTTGGTTCAATGCTTCTTGAATTTCGGGCGTGCACCAGGTTCCTGTGAGGGCGCGTTCATCGGGAGAGTGGGGGCAATCGACTCTGCGTTCGAGGAGCGGCATCTTCAATTGCGTTTCGACGCACGTGCGGCACAGTGGAAATGTCAACTTGCTTTCGCAACGGTAAGGCAAAACGGGATGGTAGAGATTGTAAGGTGGTTCGATGGTGCATTTGACCAACCCAAAATAAGAGGCGAGATCCATGTTCTCAACTTGCGTGATGATAATGGGATGGCCTTCGGGGTAGTCGCAATTTTTGTTCACCCACGGGTAGAGAGACGTGTAATCCACGTAACGAATTTCTTCCCCCGGTTGGGCTTGGCAGTGTAGACGAATGGCATTGGTTCGTCCTCCAAAGAAGGCGTCTCTTGGTTCCAATCGTTCCACTAATTTCAAATTGGTGAGGAAATTCTGGATGCGTACGTCTGCTTTCTTTTGCGCGTTCCATTCACATTCCCACACTTCCACTACTCCGTAGCCCGCTTCTCGAATGACTTGATTGCGTTCCATGGTGGAACGATGAATTTGACGCATGGTCATGTCGTTCAATTTTGTGTGTCTTTGGTCTCGGTTGGGGAAACACGAGGGGCAGCCGTGGTAAAAGCATCCTTGGAATTCGTAGACTGTTTTTGTTTGCCTGTCATAACCGTCCACATGGATTTTTCTTGCTCCCAATCGAATCATGTGTTCCCCCGTGTTGCCGGCATGGGTGAGCAAATCTTCTGTACTTTGTCGTTCTTGCCTTAATTGGTGGTTGATCCAATGTAGCCATTCCATGGAAGCGAACGAATGGGGTTTGCTTTTTCCGTGCCAACCGCGAATGGGTTCAGACGCAATGGTGTACTCTTCAAGGCATTTCTTTCGGTAGTAGCGATTGCAAGCGGAGGCGATCGTGATGCATTCTTGCATGGGGTTGAAATCAGCCAAGACTATGAATTCTTGTTGAAACTTCATACAACCTTCCTTGAGTAAACGAACATCCGATACGCAGTAATCCACGAGTTCTTGTTGAAAGTTAAACACATAATTTTCCTCGCGCTTCGTTTTGTGCCACGCTTCAAATTCTTGTCGACGTTCCGGTTTCATTCCCAGAGGGTCGTAATAGTCTTCAGCGGGGATGACGCCTTCATACTCCTGATTTTCGTGCGTGTTGAAAAAATGAGGAAAGAACCCCTTTTTCAGTTCCGTGAGTCCGAAGGCTTTGGTGAATCCCGAAAGGGGCATTTGCAAGAAGGCCATACTATCCACGAATTTTAATCCCCCTACTTCCATGGATAAAATTTTGGCCCCATTGACAATTTGTTTTGGGCAGATCTTTTGCTTGTAATATTCATCCAAGATGAAATAACTGTCATACCCTTGGAAGTTATGGGCTACTGCAATCACTGGACGTGTTTCTTCGGGGTCGTTTGTCTTGCTTTGGTGTTCCAACCAATCTAAGAATCCTTCCACGCACTGTTCCCCTTCAAACACTTTGTATTGTTCGTCATCCTCTCGTTCTGCGCAGAGTAGGTTGGCCACATGTTGTCCATCGTCTTGCCTTGCTTCGATGTCAAAATAGACGAAGAGCGGAGGAGGAGGTTTTTCTTCGTCCTCATCCTCGTTTTCGTTGGCGCGTAGAGTGACTAATCCAGCTGCAGCACCTCGTTTGCGTTTACGGCTTTTTTTCTTGGGTTTTTCTTTGATTTTTTGCACGTAGCATTGATGGGTAAAGAGGTTGTGGTATTCATGGCAAGAGGGACATTCTGCGTAACCGCAAAGGTGTTTTCCTTTGCATTCTTTTTTCGTGTACGTTTTATTGCACACTTTGCAACGCTTGTGCATGTCGCAGACACTGTTCTTGTCATCCGGGTTTACTGTTTTTCCACTACTTTTGCGGAGACGGTGCATTTGTTTGCAGACGTCTCCGAAGAAGAAACGGTTGCAGATATCGCAGGGGAGACAAGCGTCTTGTCCGTTTGCGTTTTTGAAGTCGCTGCAATCGGCTTGGTGACAAGCAAAACATTTCTTTCCTTTGCATCGATGGCTTGCGAGATCATTATGGTCGAATCCCTTTTCACATTCCACGCAGTAATAACTTTTCCCCATGAACCCACTGAGAGAAGTGCAAGCGTGAAAATGGTTTTCCTTTTGGATCAAGACGAGTTGTTTGGGTCGAGCGGGTCCTTTGTAGGTGATCTGGTACCCATGATCCACGGAGACGACTACGATCTGATAGTCCGAGAGAATGATCTGGAAGAGCTCTAATTCTCCTCTACCGCAAGGACCTTCGGGGACACGCGCTTCATGATGCAAGGCTTTGGCTCTTCTTTCTTGCTCGCTAAACCCTCGTTTGATGTTCTCGTATGTATTATGACGTGCTCCATGCTCATGGAAGGCTTGGGCGGTGACAAGAGCGCGTGCGCAGCAAAGTTCATCTTGATTGTTGATCATTACGACACTTTTCTTGTTCTTGAGAACTTTCTCGATGGCTTTGATTTTTGGATTGTACCTAATTCCCGGTCCTTTACCACTCCCAGACCCTGAGTCTCGAATGTGACTGACTTCGATGTGGAAAGAGTCGTCGATTTCAAATTGTTCATTCGAGTTGAGAATTTTTGAAATTTGTTCCAGGATGACTCGAGCAGGTTGCGTATCGTGACGCCATTGCCCTACACGAACTTGATGGGAATTGTAGGCATGTTTAAGGCGATTGGAAGACATGTTAATCATGAGCCAGTCATTGTTGTTTTCGTGCCCATCCAGGACTTGTTCATCGATGGCTTTCTGTAATGCTTTCTCAATCAGTTGAGGGAGATTCGCGCGAGGAATTTTGCTGAGGTCTGTGGGTTGTGTCAAGCGGCTGGTGAAAACACGACGATGTATTCCAAACTTTCTCGCTCGTTTGTCTGAGTGAGGGTAGAGTTCAAATTTTAGGCCTTCGCCACTTTGTCCTTCTTCGGGGATTTGTTCTTCAACAATTTCTTCAATTGGTTCTTCAACAACTCGGGGTTCTTCAACAACTTGCGGTTCTTCAACAGGGACTTGTTGTTTTGCTTCCAATTGATCCAGTGCTTCGTTGCAGAGGCTATCGTCGTCTGAAAAAATATCATTGCTCTCCAATTCTGGATCGTTGCAAATGAAATCCAGTCCCGACGCACTGAGCTTTTCGAGGGCATCCATAGCTTGATTGCAAGTCCTATCCAATTCTGTATCATCCAGGATTTCTTGAATAATCTCATCCACTTCATCTTTCTTTTTTCTTTTTGTTCCTTTTTTCTTTTCCTCCTGCTCTTCTTTTCTCTTTCTTTTTCTTTCTTCTTGCTTCTCCTTTCTTTCTTCTTTCTTCCTTTTTTTCTCTTCCTCCTGCTCTTCTTTCTTCTTTCTTTTTGCTGCTTCCTTTGCTTCTTTCTTCCTTTTTTTCGCTTCCTCCCGATCTTCTTTCTTCTTTCGTCTCGTTTCTTCCCTTGCTTCTTTCTTCCTTTTTTTCTCTTCCTCCTGTTCTTCTTTCTTCTTCATTTTTCCCGTGGGCACTTTAGCCGGTTTGGTTGACTTCAGTCATCATACTAATTTCTTTCAGCTCGTCGAAGGATGGAAGAACTGCGGATCAGCGGCTACTTTTATAATGAAAGTGCTGACGTCATTCTGACGTCAGCACTTCCCATAATTTTTGCTGACACCACCACTGCGTCCCCAAATTTTTGTCGTACGTCAGCGCGTCCCCAAATTTTTGTCGTACGTCAGCTTTTTTTCCTATAAATAGAAGAGAGTGTTTCCACCAATTTTCACTTGCGAAGGAAAGTTTGTTCGAGTGCCGCGCGAAAGAAAGAAAACAGGTTTTTTTTCGGGGGGTTCATTTATCGCTCAGCTCAAACAACCTCCGTTTCAAAAGAGAAAAGATCATTCCTTGGATTTAAGGGAATAGAGTTGAAGATTGCATGTTCAAAAGACGGAAGACAGCCTTTGAAATCCGCCGAAACTCCACGCAAGGTGAGTGTCGTTTTCTACCTTGCTGCACAAACACTTTTTCTGTCTCAAAACAACAAAGTCCAGACGAGAAGCGCTGTGTTTTGAACTCTCCCTTGTAGCTTCACCTTCATATTTTAACCAATAGTTTTTCTTTTTGTTTTAGCGAAAGACTTGGTGATTGTATCTTCAAAAAACCTCAGACAGTCTTTGAAAACCACCAAGGTTCTACGCATTCTGCCCGCTAACATTTTATATTTTTCACGCAAACTTTGGCTGACTCGCTCGCTCAAACTCAAACACACAAACAACACCGCAAAAATATGAACAAGATGCCTTCACCTTCATATTTTAACCAATCCTTTTGTTTTTCTTTTTATTTGTAGCCACAAACTTTTGAACTCTTCTTTGTAGTTTATTTGTCCTATCATTTTTAAGTTTATAAATTTCGTTCAAACTTTGACCGGCTCGCTCGCTCGAACTCAAACAACACCGCAAAAAATATGAACAAGATGCCTTCACCTTCATATTTTAACCAATAGTTTTTCCTTTTGTTTTAGCGAAAGACTTGGTGATTGTATCTTCAAAAAACCTCAGACAGTCTTTGAAAACCACCAAGGTTCTACGCATTCTGCCCGCTAACATTTTATATTTTTCACGCAAACTTTGGCTGGCTCGCTCGCTCAAACTCAAACACACAAACAACACCGCAAAAATATGAACAAGATGCCTTCACCTTCATATTTTAACCAATCTTTTTGTATTTCTTTTTATTTGTAGCCACAAACTTTTGAACTCTCCTTTGTAGCTTATTTGTCCTATCATTTTTAAGTTTATAAATTTCGTTCAAACTTTGACCGGCTCGCTCGCTCGAACTCAAACAACACCGCAAAAAATATGAACAAGATGCCTTCACCTTCATATTTTGACCAATCCTTTTGTTTTTCTTTTTATTTGTAGCCACAAACTTTTGAACTCTCCTTTGTAGCTTATTTGTCCTATCATTTTTAAGTTTATAAATTTCGTTCAAACTTTGACCGGCTCGCTCGCTCGAACTCAAACAACACCGCAAAAAATATGAACAAGATGCCTTCACCTTCATATTTTGACCAATAGTTTTTCCTTTTGTTTTAGCGAAAGACTTGGTGATTCTCCTTTGTAGTTTATTTGTCCTATCGTTTATAAATTTCGTTCAAACTTTGACCGGCTCGCTCAAACGTTCGCTCGATCAAACGGCACATAAACATTACCTTCACCTTCAAGTTTAACCAATCCTTTTTGTTTTTTCTTTTACTCGTAGCGAAAGAGGAACAACCGTAAAAAAATGTTACTTGACATTTTCCTGGAAAGAGCAGACGAGGAGAAAACGCAACAGGCAGATTTTCCTGGAAAGAGCGCGTGAGGAGAAAAAACGTGCCGCTCATTATTTTCCCGGAAACAGCTATTTTTTCACGGACAGACGCGCTGAAATCATTCAAGCGTCAAGTGCCCCCAAAAAAAATTTTCACAGACGCGCTGAAATCATTCAAGCGTCAAGTGCCCCAAAAAAAATTTTCACAGACGCGCTGAAATCATTCAAGCGTCAAGTGCCCCCAAAAAAAATTTTCACAGACGCGCTGAAATCATTCAAGCGGCAAGTGCCAAAAAAGCACATTGTACGTTCTTTAATCCGAGCCCCAATCGGAAAGTTACTCAAGAAAGGAAGAAGACGTTAACCATTGTAATTCTTCTCGTTATGAAGCGGTTTTCATTAAAACTTGTTGTGAACTTTGAATCCTTGTGTGGGCTTCTTTTCTTTCCGTGCTGGGGGGATAGGAGATTTTGACTACTTCCCCAATTCATTCCCCAGGAGGATTGTATATAGGGAAATTTGACCACTTCCCCAAAAATTTTGAAAAAAATTGAAAAAACAAAAATTCTAGTCAAAATCCCCTATATAACAAAAATTCTAGTCAAAATCCCCTATTGGGCTTGGTTAGGGAAATTTGACTATTCCCCAAAAAATTAAAAAAAAAATCGAAAAATTTTTTGAAAAAATTCGATACTCAAAATCACCTATATTACTCAAAAATTGAAAAAAAAATCAAAAAAAATTAAAAAAAATTTGAAAAAAAATTGAAAAACAAAATTCTAGTCAAAATTCCCTTATATAAAAGAAATTCTAGTCAAAATCTCCTATTGGGCTTGGTTAGGGAAATTTGACTATTCCCCAATAAATTTGAAAAAAAATCGAAAAATTTTTTGAAAAAATTCGATACTCAAAATCACCTATATTACTCAAAAATTGAAAAAAAAATCCAAAAAAAAGTTCAAAAAAATTTGAAAAAAAATTGAAAAACAAAATTCTAGTCAAAATCCCCTATATAAAAAAATTCTAGTCAAAATCCCCTATTGGGCTTGGTTAGGGAAATTTGACTATTCCCCAAAAAATTTGAAAAAAAATTCTAGTCAAAATCTCCTATTGGGCTTGGTTAGGGAAATTTGACTATTCCCCAAAAAATTTGAAAAAAAATCGAAAAATTTTTTGAAAAAATTCGATACTCAAAATCACCTATATTACTCAAAAATTGAAAAAAAATTCAAAAAAAAAATCAAAAAAATTTTTTCAAAAAATTGAAAAACAAAATTCTAGTCAAAATCCCCTATATAAAAAAAATTCTAGTCAAAATCCCCTATTGGGCGTGGTTAGGGAAATTTGACCACTTCCCTCCTAGCCGTGCTTAACTACTGCATGATTTTTTTAAGAAGTGATCTAGCGCGTTGAAGTTCGAGTATGATGTTTTTGTCGTGCGGAGTTTCTTCAGCTTTAGCTTGGAGGTTATTTAGTTTTTGGTGCAATATTTTTTCTTCATCTCGTTGTTTTTTCGCTTTTCGTTTAGAGTACTGAATGGTAAACCCTCTTATTTCCATTTTAATGAAGTCCCATTTTAGGCCTAAGTCTTGCGTATCTTTGTATTTATTTTTGAAGATTGGAATATTCAACTTCAGTGCTAATACGTACGCTTCGTCTTTAAGTAAGGCTGTGTTGAATTTCCAAAAGCCAGGACCCCTTTTTTGACTTTGGTGATTAGACTGCAGAGTAAAAGACACAGCAGAGTGGTCAGAATTCGGCATGTGGATGATCTCACTTTTGTTTGCGAATTGAATTAACTCTTGTGAAACTAAAAAGTAATCTAAGCGGCATTGGATTTTCAACGATTTAGTTCTCCAGGTGAAGCTTTGTTTGTCAGGGTTCAGGTTTCGCCAAATATCAGCTAAGTTATATGAATCACATAGCGTGTTGATTTCTTTGATTACAGCTGATTTTGTAGAGATGGGGTTTCCGCCTTTTTTGTCATTTGAGGTGAGAGCGCAATTAAAGTCTCCACCGATTACGATTGTATCTTGCGCGAATTCTTCCAGTTGTTTGTTTAGTTTTTGAAAAAAAATAACTTGTTGGGTAATGTCATTAGGTGCGTAAATGTTAACGAGGACAATAGTTTTTTCATCGAGTGACAGTTTTAAAATAATGAACTTTCCTACTTCATCCGAAATAACTTTTACGACTTTGAAATCCACAGAGGGATTAATTAGTGTTATTACACCTTTACTATGGTTTGTTCCATGACTAAAAAAGGCTTTGCCACCCCACTCGTTTTCCCAAGAGGCGGCAATATCATTAGAGCAGTACGATTCTTGCAGAAAAGTGACGTGGTGATTTTGTTTATGTAACCAGCGAAAAATGGTTCGGCGTTTGATTGATTTGTTGAGGCCTCTAACATTTAGCGACAGGCATTTTAGATCGAAAGCATTGGCAGTAATTATGAAATGTGCACAAAACGCACGTTTCGGGACGTGCGGAGCAAGTTTTCGCAAAATCTTACTTTTGAGCACACCAGATCTCAAAATCGTCGTCCTGACCTCAAATCATCGCATAAAAGCAAAAACAGTGCATTGCTATGAAAAATGCACAAAACGTACGTTTCGGGCCGTGCGAAGCAAGTTTTGGCAAAATCTCACCTTTTAACACACTGGATCTCAAAATCGTCGTCAGGACCTCAAATCATCGCAAAAAAGCGAAAACAGTGCATTTCTATGAAAAATGCACAAAACGTACGTTTCGGGCCGTGCGGAGCAAGTTTTCGCAAAATCTCACTTTTGAGCTAACCAGATCTCAAAATCGTCGTCCTGACCTCAAATCATCGCCAGAATGCAAAAACAGTGCATTTCTATGAAAAGTGCACAAAACGCAAGTTTGGGGCCGTGCGGAGCAAGTTTTGGCAAAAACTTAGTTTTGAGCACACTAGATTTCAAAATCGTCGTCCTGACCGCAAATTATCGCCAAAAAGCAAAAACAGTGCATTTCTATGAAAAATGCAAAAAACGTACGTTTCGGACCGTGCGCAGCAAGTTTTGGCAAAATCTCACTTTTGAGCTACACGAACTTAATTAAAGGGGGGAAATGTGTTTTGGTCATTTTTCATAAAAGGTTTCTAGTTTATTATTCTTAGTGGAAATATATTTTTCAACTTGGTATTTAATTTTTACTTTAAATTTGAAACCTTCGATGTTTGGAAGTACCTGTTTCTTTCTGCAATCCCATAAATACAATTTACCAATTAATATCAGATAATTTAACAAGGGACATTTTCACAGTAAAAGAGAAAGTGACATAATGTTTCCTGTTCACTCTTGCAGAAAGTACATTTGTCATGCTGGAGATATCCAATTTTAAAATGTTTTCCATTGATGTAAAGTATTGAATTTAAAACTTTATATTGAAAGGATTTAAGGTAAGGCACCTGTGCTGTTAAGTGGGGAAGGTTGTAAGCAATTTTTAAGTCTTCGTCAGATAAGCCAAAATCATGTTTTAAATTCTTTGCATTACTAGGTAATTGTGCTTTATTTGATATTATTAAAGAATAATAGTCTTTCGTTTTCCTTTCCACTATGTCAAAAATCTCATTTCCCTTTATAAAATAAGTATTATCTGTAAAGGTAGTGTACACTATTATTTTCAAAGAAGAAGAAATTGCGCGCATAAGACCTGTCCATGTAAAAAAATTAGCTTTCTCAACAGTTATTAATTACATTAAAGGATTCTATATTGTCGAGATTGAACAAGAGATCTTTAATGATACGTATCCCCGAGTCATAATAAGATTTTTTAAAAACTGGTTTTTTCATCTATTATTATATCTTTGTTATTCCAATTTATACAGAGCCGTTCTTTATAAGCTAAAAAGAGATTTCGAAATTCTAACCAACATTCTGAAAGTTCTCTGTAGAAAACTGAGTTAATTGAAAGATTCACTTCAATCATTGCAATCCTGCGCTTTATCTCTAAAAGACTACATTTGTTTTGTACTATAGGATCTTTTTACTGAGTTAATTAAACGATCGTCCATTGCATAATTACATTTAGAAAGCAAAAGACCACCAACATTACGTAGGAGAGATGTAACAAGTAGAATTTCCACGTCCTTTCGTTATCGCTGAAAATACGTTTTAGCCAAGCTAATCGTACAGCTTTGACCAAGCTTTCAATATCTGTCATTTTAATGCCACCGTCTTCATAACTGTTTATTCAAGAGAGCCTTGTTACTTTATCCTTTCCATTCCATAAAAAGGAGAAAATCAAACTGTCTACTTGTTTCATGATTTTACTTGGAGATGAAAGAACCGAAGATATAAAAACTAGTTTTGGAAGAAGTAATGATTTGATTATAGTTACTTTAACATAAATGGACAGTCCTTTAGATGACCATATATTTGTCAGCTGCTTTATGCTGTCAACCTTCTCTTGAAAGTTTTTTCGTAAAATAATGATAGGTCATATGTAAAAAAGGTTCCTAAAGCTTTAATGGGCTCACTTGGCCATTTCATACCAAATGGTTTTTCTTCTTTTCGTTCAAGCGAACCAATCCACATTCCTTCTGTTTTAGAACTATTTATCTCCAACCCACTCAAGTTCTTAAATACTTCTACTTCTTCAAATAGCGTTTTTGCAGAATTTTCATCAGACAGGGTTGCTGTGGTATCGTCTGCGTATTGCAATAGCTTGGCTTCATAATTTCCTATTTTAATTCCTTTGATATCAACATTTTGACGAATGGAGATTGCCAAACTTTCAACAGCTAAGATTAAGACGTAGGAGACAAGGGATCACCCTGCCTCACACCACGTTCTAAGGTAAAATAGTCTGATGCCATTCCATTATTTATTACACAGCTTTGAATATTTGTATAAAACATTTTGACCCAATTTATAAAATTGGGGCCAAAATTAAAGGCCTCAAGGCAACTGAAAAGATAATGCCATTCTAAAGAGTCGAAAGCTTTTTTTAAAGTCAACGAAAATCAAGATACCTGGAATATTCTTACTGTCTGTAAATTCCATTATATCGAAAATTGATAGAATAGTCTCACCAATATAGCGATCTTCAACATAACCTGTTTGATTATGATGTATGATATTCGGTAAAACTTTCTTTAATCTTAAAGCAATCACTTTTGAAATTATTTTGCATCCACGTTAATAAGAGAGATTGGCCTCCAATTTTCAATGAGAGTTCGATATTTATGTTGCTTTTCTATGAGTTATAATTGCTTTTCTTTGAGAGCTAGACATTTCGCCGTGGTTGAAACACTTCCTCACACATTTCATAAATCAACAACTTTTGTAAAATTCTATTAGTATTCCATCATTACCTATTAGTATTCCATCATTACTAATTAGTATTCCACAGTATACCTTTTAGTATTCCATCATTACCAGGAGATTTGTTACTCTCAAAACTGTTAAGAATGGCTGTAATTTCTTCAACAAATATTTCTCCTTCACAAGATTGTTTTTGTTCTTCTGATAATCTTGGTATATTCAAATTATTAAAAAATTCGTTTCCATTTTCTTTATCCTCATCAGTTACGTTTGATTGGTAAAAGCTATGGTAAAAACGTTTTTATTCGTTCAGTATCCCAAAAGGATCAGATGTAATGGTACCACTTATTTAAAGTTTTCTTATGTTTTTTGACGTGATTACGCTTCTCTAAATTTAGAAAGTATTTTATACTTCTCTCGCCATGCTCGTGCCATCGTGCCCTTGCACGAATAATTATACACCCCTTGTTTTTTTCCTCATAATAACTTTCTAGAGTTCCTTTTGCTTCACTTAGAGTATTTAGGTTAGAGTCGGAAGGGTCCTGTTCGAATTTTTAAGTTGCTTCCTCGTATACTTGTTGTAAGTTTTTTTCCATTGCAGATCTTTCTTTGGCTTTCTTTTTCGAGAACAAAACACTATGGTTCCGAATATTATACTTAATCCAATCCCAGATGCACCTTTTGTCTGATAAATTCTCGCTTCCTGTTGTTTTCCAAAGTGGAATATTTTGTTTTAATTCTTCCAGATAATTCGGATCTTCAAGAAGAGAGACGTTCATTTTCCAGAAGCCGGACCCCTTTAAGTTTTGATTGGAGTCGGTTAAATTCAACTCAATTGCTGCATAATCAGTTTTTATAGCTGGAATGATCGGTTGTATTTACAAAATCCTGTAAGTTGTTTGATATCAGCCAGTAATCTAAACGACAGAAAATTGGTTGAGATTTTTGGCTCCAAGTGTAACTTCTAGATTGTGGATTTTTAATTCTCCAAACGTCGACAAGGTCCAATTCATTTTGTAAACATTCAATATTGTTTATAACCATTTTTCTAGGTACCATAACGCCACCTTTCTTATCCAGCTTAGAGTCAAGAGGACAGTTAAAATCACTTCCAATGATTATATTTTCTTCACAATCTAAGTCTTCAAAAAGCGAAAACAGTGCATTTCTATGAAAACTGCATAAAACGCACGTTTGGGGCCGTGCGGAGCAAGTTTTGGAAAAATCTCACTTTTTAGCACACTGGATCTCAAAATCGTCGTACTGGCCTCAAATCATCGCCAAAAAGCGAAAAGAGTGCATTTCTATGAAAAATGCACAAAACGTACGTTTCGGGCCGTGTGGAGCAAGTTTTGGCAAAATCTCACTTTTGAGCTCACCAGATCTCAAAATCGTCGTCCTGACCTCCAATCATCGCAAAAAAGCGAAAACAGTGCATTTCTATGAAAAATGCACAAAACGTACGTTTTGGGCCGTGCGGAGCAAGTTTTTGCAAAATCTTACTTTTGAGCACACCAGATCTCAAAATCGTCGTACTGACCTCAAATCATCGCAAAAAAGCGTAAACAGTGCATTGCTATGAAAAATGCACAAAACGTACGTTTCGGGCCGTGCGAAGCAAGTTTTGACAAAATCTCACTTTTTAGCACACTGGATCTCAAAATCGTCGTACGGGCCTCAAATCATCGCCAAAAAGCGAAACAGTGCATTTCTATGAAAAGTGCACAAAACGCACGTTTGGGGCCGTGCGGAGCAACTTTTGGCAAAATCTCACTTTTGAGCTAACCAGATCTCAAAATCGTCGTACTGACCTCAAATCATCGCAAAAAAGCGAAAACAGTGCATTTCTATGAAAAGTGCACAAAACGTACGTTTCGGGCCGTGCGAAGCAAGATTTGGCAAAATCTCACTTTTTAGCACACTGGATCTCAAAATCGTCGTACTGGCCTCAAGTCATCGCCAAAAAGCGAAACAGTGCATTTCTATGAAAAATGCACAAAACGTACGTTTCGGGCCGTGCGGAGCAAGTTTTGGCAAAATCTCACTTTTGAGCTCACCAGATCTCAAAATCATCGTCCTGACCTCAAATCATCGCAAAAAAGCGAAAACAGTGCATTTCTATGAAAAATGCACAAAACGCAAGTTTGGGGCCGTGCGGAGCAAGTTTTGGCAAAATCTTAGTTTTGAGCACACCAGATTTCAAAATCGTCGTCCTGACCTCAAATCATCGCCAGAATGCAAAAACAGTGCATTTCTATGAAAAATGCACAAAACGTACGTTTCGGGCCGTGCGGAGCAAGTTTTGACAAAATCTCACTTTTGAGCTACACGAACTTAATTAAAGGGGGGAAATGTGTTTTGGTCATTTTTCATAAAAGGTTTCTAGTTTATTATTCTTAGTGGAAATATATTTTTCAACTTGGTATTTAATTCTTACTTTAAATTTGAAACCTTCGATGTTTGGAAGTACCTGTTTCTTTCTGCAATCACATAAATACAATTTACCAATTAAGATCAGATAATTTAACAAGGGACATTTTCACATCGTTATTCCAATTATAACCTCTCGTAAACGCAACCCGTGAAATTCCTTTGTTATTGTTAAATAATACTGTTCAACATTATTCCACAACATATGTGAGTGTCGACAGTAAAAGAGAAAGTGACATAATGTTTCCTGTTCAGTCTTGCAGAAAGTACATTTGTCATGCTGGAGATATCGAATTTTAAAAAGTTTTCCATTGATGTAAAGTATTGAATTTAAAACTTTATATTGAAAGGATTTTACGTAAGGCTCCTGTGCTGTTAAGTGGGGAAGGTTGTAAGCAATTTTTAAGTCTTCGTCAGATAAGCCAAAATCATGTTTTAAATTCTTTGCATTACTAGGTAATTGTGCTTTATTTGATATTATTAAAGAATAATAGTCTTTCGTTTTCCTTTCCACTATGTCAAAAATCTCATTTCCCTTTATAAAATAAGTATTATCTGTTAAGGTAGTGTACACTATTATTTTCAAAGAAGAAGGAATTGCGCGCATAAGATCTGTCCATGTAAAAAAATTAGCTTTCTCAACTTTTATTAATTACATTAAAGGATTCTATATTGTCGAGATTGAACAAGAGATCTTTAATGATACGTATCCCCGAGTCATAATAAGATTTTTTAAAAACTGGTTTTTTCATCTATTCTTATATCTTTGTTATTCCAAACTATACAGAGCCGTTCTTTATTAGCTAAAAAGAGATTTCCAAATTCTAACCAACATTCTGAAAGTTCTCTGTAGAAAACTGAGTTAATTGAAAGATTCACTTCAATCCTTGCAATCCTGCGCTTTATCTCTAAAAGACTACATTTGTTTTGTACTATAGGATCTTTTTACTGAGTTAATTAAACGATCGTCCATTGCATAATTACATTTAAAAAGCAAAAGACCACCAACATTACGTAGGAGATGTAACAAGTAGAATTTCCACGTTTTTTCGTTAATCGCTGAAAATACGTTTTAGCCAAGCTAATCGTACAGCTTTTACCAAGCTTTCAATATCTGTCATTTTAATGCCACCATCGTCATAACTGTTTATTCAAGAGAGCCTTGTTACTTTATCCTTTCCATTCCATAAAAAGGAGAAAATCAAACTGTCTACATGTTTCATGATTTTCTTTGGAGGTGAAAGAACCGAAGATATAAAAACTAGTTTTGGAAGAAGTAATGATTTGATTATAGTTACTTTACCATAAATGGACAGTCCTCTAGATGACCATATATTTGTCAGCTGCTTTATGCTGTCAACCTTCTCTTGAAAGTTTTTTTCGTAAAATAATGGTAGGTCATATGTAAAAAAGGTTCCTAAAGCTTTAAGAGCCAATGTCAGCAAAAACCAGACAAAATTGAAAAATTCCGGCCACGGCTGGAAAGTCAACCTGCCTTTATTTTCGGTTTAAAGGTTTATATTAACGAGTTTAATAATGTTCTGGAGTTAATTTTTTAAAATACGAATTTATTTTGTAATAAAATGAGAAAATCGATTTCGTGGCTCCAGGCCGTGAAAACAGCCGTTCAGACAGGCGAAAATGGTCGACCACAAAACGTCGCTCGCGTGAATCAAACGACCTCAAATCTGATCAAACAAACACTCAATTCCGAGAAAATAGATACTTACCACCTCATATAGAGCAGTTTTCATTTTCTGAAGGGTGATTTTGTCAGTCTGGCAACACTATTTTGAAGAGCAATTTTCAACTCGAGCGACAACGGTCGGTTTTACCACGATAATGAAATTCGGATTTGTGAAAAACAGCATTCTCCAATCATCTATTGATCTATGGCAATAAAGTACTAATATGTCCCTCTTGAAGCCCACATAATATTTAATCTGGGTTTTTTTGTCAGCGCTTTAGAAATCTTATTTGAATGGGAGCGTAAAATTTGATATTTTGCTGCAAATTGTCCACATGTAAGTATTTGGTACCGACCAGTTTGCGTATATAACTGAAGCCAAGTTTCTTGGTATCTGTTTATATAGCATCCCGACCTCATATTAGCAAAACGAAAACCTATGAAAGACAAATCATTGCAGATAAAGCTATTTTTTAGTGAAATGGCAGAATTGTTGGTCGCATCAAGTATTCACATTCCATTAATGTCAGGTCAAAGTTATCTCACGAAATCCTCTTTCGATTAACAAAGCCTTACCTGCGTGAATTTAGTTTTCCGAGTTAAGCTTTGTAGGTCTTATATTCATTTGTAAATCTTCGCTTGGTTTAGCCATCCAATATCGTACAAAGGTCACTGCAAAACTTTGATACACAAAACTGTACTGAGCGAGCAGCATAAACAAGGCCACAGCATTGCGTGACGGCTTATTATAGATGACAATTAGAGATGACACGTGACACGGAAATCGATGATGGTGTTCGAGAAAATCAAAACTAAAAAGAGGCTATTTTGGGGATTTTCTCTTTTATTTCTTTACTTTTTATTTCTATCTTAAAAGTTATTAGAGGTTTAGGATAGTACTGATTCTCCCATACGTTTGTTACAGTGATGCCAGAGTTTTGAGCCGCGCGCCACAGGAATCCCGAAGCTCAAAAACACACAAATTTTAGTCATGTAGCCGGGGCCGGAGGACCTTCAAATTTTGAAAGGGGTTGGGGCGCCCATATGTAAAACATATGAAAGAACTACTTTAGGGGGGGGGCACAAGGTTTTTTACAGCCGCTCTGATTAACAGTGTACAACCAAAAGGCTAATGATGTAGTGGATCTGTAGCAGACTTCTTCGTTTTGGAGGCGCCCTAACGTGATCTAGAAGTTTCGGGTGATATGACACGCTAATCCTGGGCGACTGCAGAAACTTCTTACGGGCATTTATAAGTTATCGTACCCAGGCCCCAGCTCCTCAGATCCCACGAACGAGGCTCTGGTAACGGCCATTTGAGGGCGTTCGCTCGTATTGGCTAATACACCAAATTGAAGAAACGTTGTCGGGTGAAAAGCATAAACCATGAACGATACGACCCAAAGGTTTACTGGGAAGTTGGAAAATTTAATCTTCGTCTGTGACAGGATATACATTATATTAACACAGGATGCATAAACCATGCTCTTAAATGTCTCAAACAAAAAAAATCTTGATTATCAAGAAATAGAATATTACTAGCTTGCCAATACTGCCTACCCAGAATCCCATTCGGTCTCATCGTTCATGGTTTATGCTTTTCACGAGTCAACGTTTCTTCAATTTGGTGTATACAGTGTTTAACGCGCAAAGGCGCACAGAGTACTTTCTTATCCGAGTTGTAGTATCTGTGGAATTGTCATCTGTAGTAAGTAGCGAACAGGGTTCAGACCGCCATGTGGACTGGCTGTAGAATTCGTGCATAGTGACTAAATCAGCAAATTAGGCGTGGGGCTAGGAGGAGAATTGGTATTTCTTGTATTCCTCGGAGCGCCTCGCCCTCACTGGCACTTCTTGGACTTACTGGGGTCACTTTCTGCAGTAGCTTCCCCAACAGCTTTCTGCATTTGGAGCATACACCTAGAGTTGAAAAGTGTTGTGGTAATTTCTATTCTCTGTATTACTAATTTCTCGTTAACATTGAACGAACGTCATTGCGCAAAGTGTACTTACCTGTGCCAGCGGCAATGAAGATACCTGTCTCCCTCAGTACAAGTTGGGAAGCAGCTTTACACAGTCCTGTTTCGGCCTTTGGTCGCTTTCCAACTGCTTCGTTGTGTTGTGTTAAGACAACTTCAGGGATACAGAGCATTTAGTAGGGCTCCGCCGCCAACTAACACCAAGAGACGTTGATGACCTGGACAAATTGTCCACAACTCTATGTTTTGCTCTCGCTCGAAGATGAGCTCCACCTCAGTTTCAGCACCATTGAACGAATGTTTAGCCTTGTGACTACTGATATCGCGCGCATTCTAGTAGCGGGATACTTTTCCGCGCTTCTTTATCCATGCTATCAACACCGCACTGACTACCAAGAATAGCATGGAATGAACAGCGTTCCGGAGTATGTTCCGCCATGACTAGTGAAATTCACAGCTCCTTTTGACAGCTTTAGAGTAGACTGATTCTACTGACTTGATTCCACTTGCTGACGACTAAAACGTTCTCACGCTCACATGACTCCTTTGACACAGGGCCGTAGCATGGGGAGGAACGGGGGGGGGGCGCCCCCCCCAGTTTTTTCCCGGAAAAATATTGAAAACACAAATATAAAATGTTGAAAACAAAACTGATTTCAGTCACTCAGAAATGATCGCGAACTCCTACTGAGTGAGATTTGAACCCTTGCTAAGCTTATGCTTGTCATGCCAGCTACCAACGCCATCAGCGAGCGCTCCTTCTCTGCCTTAAAGCGTGTCAAGACCTATCTGCGTTCAACCACGGGAGAGGCCACGCTCACCTCATTCTTCTGCATCACGAAAATTGGCAAATGGTTTGGGTCAATTTATTTGGGGGGGGGGGGAGCAACCAGCGGCGCATCATCATCATCATCATCATCATCATCATCATCATCGCAAGCAATTGTTTGGAAAGTTTTAAAAGAACGACCTGCCGATGAAGTCTGTGTTTGCCTCTAAGGGAACTCAGTCGACAGTCTAACTTCCCTCTAACTTTCTTTGATGGCTGATAGGTGAAACATACAGTTGCAGCTGGTTCAAGACATGGAGACAGTCGAGTTTTTGTTTCGTAATTGATATTCCGAAGTGTTTTACTTACCTCAATATTCATTGATTTGCTGAGACAGTGTAGAAAGTACTAATTAATTGACTGTTCAACTGTTGTGCTTTCCTTGACCAAGACAGTCATTGAGTAATTACTTTGCTAAGCCTTTTGGATCATGGAAATGTGCTGTGCTTTGTATAAATAAGTGTCAGTTTCGAAAGAGTTTTTATCTATCAAAAACTTGAAATTTAAAAGCCCAAAATGCTGGAAAATGCAGTTTCCAGTGTTTTATTTTTCAAAACTTTTCGGGGGGAGGGGGGTGCATGCCCCCGGACAGCCCTAGAAAGGACGGGCTTGCTACGGCCCTGCTGACAAGGTACAGTTTTGTGTATCAAGGCCCTGCAGTCGAGTTTTCGCAACCTACGGATTAGGCAAATGCAGGAGCAGAAAGAAGGGGAATCAGGAATAATCAATTTATATTTTTGGTAGAATTATGGGATTCAACGCGCTAAAAAAGTACACAATTTTGTTTTAAACCTATCTATCGTAAAGTGTCACGCCATTAGCCCAGTCACGCAGTAGTCGCGCTCCACCTGCAGATCGCAACTCCGTTCTTCACTCCTGGCCTTAAGGTCCAGAATATAATCTGAAAAGGAATCTCCAGTTATAACCCGCGTGTAGAAAATGCTTCAAAATCATGATTAGTTTACTGCTGCGAAGGTGTATGAAACCCATTCACAGGTAAGCGAGATTTATTTTTGCCTTGCGGGTCATAGAGTGACCTTTCAGTTGTTTCATGCAAGTTATAATTCCTAAACTATCTGCATTTCAGAAGTAAAAACAAAGTTTCTTAGTCACTATACAGCATTTTTTTTCTGCATTTCTTTCTTTCTGTTTTATTATTGTAGGCTTAGTTAACAACGGATTGATTCATTTTGATCCGGATAAGAATGACTTTGCGAATACGATGATCGCCAAGTCAGTACAATTTGTAGCAAAATATCAAATTTCACGCTCCCATTCAGTGAAGATTTCTAAAGCGCTGTCTAAAAAATCCAGACAAATTGTTATGTGGGATTTAAGAGGGACATATTAGTACTTTATTGCCATAGATAAATAGATGATTGGAGAATGCTGCTTTTCACAAATCCGAATTTCATTTTCGTGGTAAAACTACCGTTGTCGCTCGAGTTGACAGTTGCTCTTCAAAATAGTGTTGCCAGACTGACAAAATCACCCTTCAGAAAATGAAAACTGCTCTGTATGAGGTGGAACGTATCTATTTTCACGGGATCGAGTGTTTGTTTGATCAGATTTGAGGTCGTTTGATTCACGCGAGCGACGTTTTGTGGTCGACCATTTTCACCTGTCTGGACGGCTGTTTTCAGGACTCGGAGCCGCGAAATCGATTTTCTCATTTTATTCCACAATTAATTCGTATTTTAAAAAATTAACTCCAGAACATTACTAAACTCATTAATATCTACCTTCAGGGCCCAAAATGAAGGTAGGTTAATTTTTGAGCGTGGCCGGACCATGACTGGTTTTTTCTGACATTGGCTCTTAATGGGTTCACTTGGCCATTTAATACCAAACGGTTTTTCGTCTTTTCTTTTAAGCGAACCAATCCACATTCCTTCTGTTTTAGAACTATTTATCTCCAACCCACTCAAGTTCTTAAATACGTCTAGTTCTTCAAATAGCTTTTTTGCAGAATTTTCATCAGACAGGGTTGCTGTGGTATCGTCTGCGTATTGCAATAGCTTGGCTTCATAATTTCCTATTTTAATTCCTTTGATATCAACATTTTGACGAATGGAGATTGCCAAATTTTCAACAGCTAAGATAAAGAGGTAGGGGACAAGGGATCACCCTGCCTCACACCACGTTCTAAAGTAAAATAGTCTGATGCCATTCCATTATTTATTACACAGCTTTGAATAATTGTATAAAACATTTTGACCCAATTTATAAAATTGCGGCCAAAATTAAAGGCCTCAAGGCAACTGAAAAGATAATGCCATTCTAAAGAGTCGAAAGCTTTTTTAAAGTCAATGAAAATCAAGATGCCTGGAATATTCTTACTGTCTGTAAATTCCATTATATCGAAAATTGATCGAATAGTCTCACCAATATAGCGATCTTCAACATAACCTGTTTGATTATGATGTATGATATTCGGTAAAACTTTCTTTAATCTTAAAGAAATCACTTTTGAAATTATTTTGCATCCACGTTAATAAGAGAGATTGGCCTCCAATTTTCGCCGTGGTTGAAACACTCCCTCACACATTCCATAAATGGATCACAAATTAATTCTCAGCAACTTTTGTAAAATTCTATTAGTATTCCATCATTACCAGGAGATTTGTTACTCTCAAAACTGTTAAGAATGGCTGTAATTTCTTCAACAAATATTTCTCCTTCACAAGATTGTTTTTGTTCTTCCGATAATCTTGGTATATTCAAATTATTAAAAAATTCGTTTCCATTTTCTTTATCCTCATCAGTTACGTTTGATTGGTAAAAGCTATGGTAAAAACGTTTTTATTCGTTCAGTATCCCAAAAGGATCAGATGTAATGGTACCACTTATTTATAGTTTTCTTATATGTTTTTTGACGTGATTACGCTTCTCTAAATTTAGAAAGTATTTTGTACTTCTCTCGCCATGCTCGTGCCATCGTGCCCTTGCGCGAATAATTATACACCCCTTGTTTTTCCTCATAATAACTTTCTAGA
Source organism: Cladopsammia gracilis (assembly GCA_022457155.1). NCBI lineage: Eukaryota > Metazoa > Cnidaria > Anthozoa > Scleractinia > Dendrophylliidae > Cladopsammia > Cladopsammia gracilis. The sequence continues at coordinate 241,333 of JAJGOT010000728.1, forward strand.
GTTCCTTTTGCTTCACTTAGAGTATTTAGGTTAGAGTCGGAAGGGTTCTGTTCGAATTTTTTAGTTGCTTCCTCGTATACTTGTTGTAAGTTTTTTCCATTGCAGATTTTTCTTTGGCTTTCTTTTTTGAGAACAAAACACCATGGTTCCGAATATTATACTTAATCCAATCCCAGATGCACCTTTTGTCTGATAAATTCTCGCTTCCTGTTGTTTTCCAAAGTGGAATATTTTTATTGTTCCAGATAATTCGGATCTTCAAGAAGAGAGACGTTCATTTTCCAGAAGCCGGGCCCCTTTAAGTTTTGATTGGAGTCGGTTAAATTCAACTCAATTGCTGCATGATCAGTTTTTATAGCTGGAATGATCGGTTGTATTTACAAAATCCTGTAAGTTGTTTGATATCAGCCAGTAATCTAAACGACAGAAAATTGGTGGAGATTTTTGGCTCCAAGTGTAACTTCTAGATTGTGGATTTTTAATTCTTCAAACGTCGACAAGGTCCAATTCATTTTGTAAACATTCAATATTGTCTATAACCATTTTTCTAGGTACCATAACGCCACCTTTCTTATCCAGCTTAGAGTCAAGAGGATAGTTAAAATCACTTCCAATGATTATATTTTCTACACAATCTAAGTCTTCAAAAAGCGAAAACAGTGCATTTCTATGAAAACTGCATAAAACGCACGTTTGGGGCCGTGCAGAGCAAGTTTTGGAAAAATCTCACTTTTGAGCACACCAGAACTCAAAATCGCCGTACTGACCTCAAGTCATCGCAAAAAAGCGAAAACAGTGCATATCTATGAAAAGTGCACAAAACGTACGTTTCGGGCCGTGCGGAGCGAGTTTTCGCAAACTCTCACTTTTGAGGTAACCAGATCTCAAAATCGTCGTCCTGACCTCAAATCATCGCAAAAAAGCGAAAACAGTGCCTTTCTATGAAAAGTGCACAAAACGAACGTTTGGGGCCGTGTGGAGCAAGATTTGGCAAAATCTCACTTTTTAGCACACTGGATCTCAAAATCGTCGTACTGGCCTCAAATCATCGCCAAAAAGCGAAACAGTGCATTTCTATGAAAAATGCACAAAACGTACGTTTCGGGCCGTGCGGAGCAAGTTTTGGCAAAATCTCACTTTTCAGCTTACCAGATCTCAAAATCGTCGTCCTGACCTCAAATCATCGCAAAAGAGCGAAAACAGTGCATTTCTATGAAAAATGCACAAAACGTACGTTTCGGGCCGTGCGGAGCAAGTTTTCGCAAAATCTCACATTTGAGCTAACCAGATCTCAAAATCGTCGTCCTGACCTCAAATAATCGCAGAATGCAAAAACAGTGCATTTCTATGAAAAGTGTACAAAACGCAAGTTTGGGGCCGTGCGGAGCAAGTTTTGGCAAAATCTTAGTTTTGAGCACACCAGATTTCAAAATAGTCGTACTGACCGCAAATCATCGCCAAAAGCAAAAACAGTGCATTTCTATGAAAAATGCAAAAAACGTACGTTTCGGACCTTGCGCAGCAAGTTTTGGCAAAATCTCACTTTTGAGCTACACGAACTTAATTAAAGGGGGGAAATGTGTTTTGGTCATTTTTCATAAAAGGTTTCTAGCATTATTCTTAGTGATAATATATTTTTCAACTTGCTATTAATTCTTACTTTAAATTTCAAACCTTCGATGTTTGGAAGTACCTGTTTCTTTCTGCAATCCCATAAATACAATTTACCAATTAATATCAGATAATTTAACAAGGGACATTTTCACATCGTTATTCCCAAATATAACCTCTCGTAAACGCAACCCGTGAAATTCCTTTGTTATTGTTAAATAATACTGTTCAACATTATTCCACAACATATTCGAGTGTCGACAGTAAAAGAGAAAGTGACATAATGTTTCCTGTTCAGTCTTGCAGAAAGTACATTTGTCATGCTGGAGATATCCAATTTTAAAAAGTTTTCCATTGATGTAAAGTATTGAATTTAAAACTTTATATTGAAAGGATTTAACGTAGGGCTCCTGTGCTGTTAAGTGGGGAAGGTTGTAAGCAATTTTTAAGTCTTCGTCAGATAAGACAAAATCATGTTTTTAATTCTTTGCATTACTAGGTAATTGTGCTTTATTTGATATTATTAAAGAATAATAGTCTTTCGTTTTCCTTTCCACTATGTCAAAAATCTCATTTCCCTTTATAAAATAAGTATTATCTGTAAAGGTAGTGTACACTATTATTTTTAAAGAAGAAGGAATTGCGCCCATAAGACCTGTCCATGTAAACAGTTAGCGCAGGATTGCAAGGATTGAAGTGGATTACAGTTTAGCTGGAAATCAAAGTTGCCTTTGTTTGCTGGAGAGGCATTGTCAATCGGGACATTATCTGAAACCAGAATGCGTACGTTATAACGGCTCAGTCTATTTGGAGCTGCTTCACTTCGTTCCATTTGCTTAGTCAATGTTTGTAAGATAAAAAGCTGAAAGGTTTGCTTGTCATAACTTAGGAGATATTTGTTGGCTCCTAGGAGAAAAATTACGGAGCCTCTTCGTCAATATTTCGGGCATTATCGGTTTTAGCCGTCGCACGTCGTGAATACTCTTCGTAAATGCATAGTAATGACACTGTCCCGCCGAAATGACAAAATGTCGCTTAGCTTATTTCCACGTTATATCGCCAAACGGCACAAAATATACAACTTGGTTGGATAAAAATATCTCAAAGTACAAAACAAAAGAAGTAGTTTATTGCTAAATCGCAGGATTGCAAGGATTGAAGTGGATTACAGTTTAGCTGGAAATCAAGGTTTTCTTTGTTTGCTGGAGAGGCAGTGTCAATCGTGACATTTATCTGAAACCAGAATGCGTACGTTATAACGGCTCAGTCTATTTTGAGCTGCTTTACTTCATTCCATTTGCTTAGTCAATGATTTGTAAGATAGAAAGCTGAACGGTTTGCATGTCATAACTTATGAGTAAATTGTTGGCTCCCAGGAGAAAAATTACGGAGCCTCTTCGACCATGTTTCGTTAATTTTCGGTTTTAGCCTCGCACTTCGTGAACACTCTTCGTAAATGCATATTGATGACAATGTCTCGCCGAAATGCCAATTTGTGGGGTCTTTCTGCATGTACCGGTATCCATGAACCACTAATTGTCTTCTGTTGTTTGTGAGGTATTGTATTTTTGGTCTTGTTTTGCATTTGTATTATTGTCGTTCTTTGTTCCTTTTGTTTTACGTACTATGTGCTCCGGTACATGCAGAATCTACCAATTTGTGGCTTAGCTTATTTCCACTTTACATCGCCAAATGGCACAAAATATACAACTTGGTTGGATAAAAATATTTCATCGTACAAAATAAAAGTAGTCTTTCACAGATAAAGCGCAGGATTGCAATGATTGAAGTGGATTACAGTTTTGCTGGAAATCAAAGTTGCCTTTGTTTGCTGTAGAGGCAGTGTCAATCGTCGCATTTATCTGAAACCAAAATGCGTGTGTTATAACGGCTCAGTTTGTTTTGAGCTTCTTTACTTCGTTGCATTTGCTAAGTTAATGTTTGTAAGGTGGAAAAATAAATTGTTTGTTTGTCATAACTTATGAGTCATTTGTTGGCTCCTAGGAGAAAAATTACGGAGCCTCTTCGTCAATATTTCGGGCATTTTCGGTTTTAGCCATCGCACTTCGTGAATACTCTTCGTAAATGCATACTAATGACACTGTTTCGCCGAAATGGCAATTTGTGGCTTAGCTTATTTCCACTTTACATCACCAAATGGCACAAAATATACAACTTGGTTGGATAAAAATATTTCATAGTACAAAATAAAAGTAGTCTTTTACAGATAAAGCGCAGGATTGCAAGGATTGAAGTGCATTACAGTTTTGCTGGAAATCAAAGTTGCCTTTGTTTGCTGTAGAGGCAGTGTCAATCGTCGCATTTATCTGAAACCAAAATGCGTGCGTTATAACGGCTCAGTTTATTTTGAGCTTCTTTACTTCGTTGCATTTGCTAAGTTAATGTTTGTAAGGTGGAAAAATAAATTGTTTGTTTGTCATAACTTATGAGTCATTTGTTGGCTCCTAGGAGAAAAATTACGGAGCCTCTTCGTCAATATTTCGGGCATTTTCGGTTTTAGCCATCGCACTTCGTGAATACTCTTCGTAAATGCATACTAATGACACTGTTTCGCCGAAATGGCAATTTGTGGCTTAGGTTATTTCCACTTTACATCCTAATGGCACAAAATATACAACTTGGTAGGATAAAAATATTTCATAGTACAAAATAAAAGTAGTCTTTTACAGATAAAGCGCAGGATTGCAAGGATTGAAGTGCATTACAGTTTTGCTGGAAATCAAAGTTGCCTTTGTTTGCTGTAGAGGCAGTGTCAATCGTCGCATTTATCTGAAACCAAAATGCGTGCGTTATAACGGCTCAGTTTATTTTGAGCTTCTTTACTTCGTTGCATTTGCTAAGTTAATGTTTGTAAGGTGGAAAAATAAATTGTTTGTTTGTCGTAACTTATGAGTCATTTGTTGGCTCCTAGGAGAAAAATTACGGAGCCTCTTCGTCAATATTTCGGCCATTTTCGGTTTTAGCCGTCGCACTTCGTGAATACTCTTCGTAAATGCATACTAATGACACTGTTCCGCCGAAATGGCAAAATGTCGCTTAACTTATTTCCACGTTATATCGACAAATGGCACAAAATATACAACTTAGTTGGATAATAAGATCCTATAGTACAAAACAAAAGTAGTCTTTTAGAGATAAAGCACAGGATTGCAAGGATTGAAGTGGATTACAGTTTAGCTGGAAATCAAAGTTGCCATTGTTTGCTGGAGAGGCATTGTCAATCGGGACATTATCTGAAAACAGCATGCGTACGTTATAACGGCTCAGTCTATTTGGAGCTGCTTCACTTCGTTCCATTTGCTTAGTCAATGTTTGTAAGATAAAAAGCTGAAAGGTTTGCTTGTCATAACTTAGGAGATATTTGTTGGCTCCTAGGAGAAACATTACGGAGCCTCTTCGTCAATATTTCGGGCGTTATCGGTTTTAGCCGTCGCACGTCGTGAATACTCTTCGTAAATGCATAGTAATGACACTGTCCCGCCGAAATGACGAAATGTCGCTTAGCTTATTTCCACGTTATATCGCCAAACGGCACAAAATATACAACTTGGTTGGATAAAAATATCTCAAAGTTCAAAACAAAAGAAGTAGTTTATTGCTAAATCGCAGGATTGCAAGGATTGAAATGGATTACAGTTTAGCTGGAAATCAAGGTTTTCTTTGTTTGCTGGAGAGGCAGTGTCAATCGTGACATTTATCTGAGACCAGAATGCGTACGTTATAACGGCTCAGTCTATTTTGAGCTGCTTTACTTCATTCCATTTGCTTAGTCAGTGTTTTGTAAGATAGAAAGCTAAACGGTTTGCATGTCATAACTTATGAGTAAATTGTTGGCTCCCAGGAGAAAAATTACGGAGCCTCTTCGACCATGTTTCGTTAATTTTCGGTTTTAGCCTCGCACTTCGTGAACACTCTTCGTAAATGCATACTAATGACACTGTTCCGCCGAAATGGCAATTTGTGGCTTACCTTATTTCCACTTTACATCACCAAATGGCACAAAATATACAACTTGGTTGGATAAAAATATTTCATAGTACAAAATAAAAGTAGTCTTTTACAGATAAAGCGCAGGATTGCAAGGATTGAAGTGCATTACAGTTTTGCTGGAAATCAAAGTTGCCTTTGTTTGCTGTAGAGGCAGTGTCAATCGTCGCATTTATCTGAAACCAAAATGCGTGCGTTATAACGGCTCAGTTTATTTTGAGCTTCTTTACTTCGTTGCATTTGCTAAGTTAATGTTTGTAAGGTGGAAAAATAAATTATTTGTTTGTCATAACTTATGAGTCATTTGTTGGCTCCTAGGAGAAAAATTACGGAGCCTCTTCGTCAATATTTCGGCCATTTTCGGTTTTAGCCGTCGCACTTCGTGAATACTCTTCGTAAATGCATACTAATGACACTGTTCCGCCGAAATGGCAAAATGTCGCTTAACTTATTTCCACGTTATATCGACAAATGGCACAAAATATACAACTTAGTTGGATAAAAAGATCCTATAGTACAAAACAAAAGTAGTCTTTTAAAGATAAAGCGTAGGATTGCAAGGATTGAAGTGGATTACAGTTTTGCTGGAAATCAAAGTTGCCTTTGTTTGCTATAGAGGCAGTATCAATCGTCGCATTTATCTGAAACCAGAATGCGTACGTTATAACGGCCCAGTCTATTTGGAGCTTCTTTACTTCGTTCCAGTTGCTTAGTCAATGTTTGTAAGATAAAAAGCTAAAAGGTTTGCTTGTCATAACTTATGGGTAATTTGTTGGCTCCTTGGCGAAAAATTATGGAAACTCTTCGGCAATATTTCGGGCATTATCGGTTTTATCCGTCGCACGTCGTGAATACTCTTCGTAAATGCATAGTAATGACACTGTCCCGCCAAAATGACAAAATGCCGCTTAGCTTATTTCCACGTTATATCGCCAAATGGCACAAAATATACAACTTGGTTGGATAAAAATATCTCAAAGTACAAAACAAAAGAAGTATTTTATTGCTAAATCGCAGGATTGCAGACAATTTTTCGTTAATTTTCCGTTTTAGCCTCGCACTTCGTGAATACTTTTCGTAAATGCATACTAATGACACTGTTCCGCCGAAATGGCAAAATGTCGCTTAACTTATTTCCACTTTATATCGCCAAATGGCAAAAAATATACAACTTAGTTGGATAAAAAGATCCTATGGTACAAAATAAAAGTAGTAGTTTGGAGATAAAGCGCAGGATTGCAAGGATTCAAGAGGATTACAGTTAAGCTTGAAATGAAAGTTGAATTTGTTTGCTGTAGAGGCAGTGTCAACGGTGCACTTATCTGAAACCAAAATGGGATTGTTATAACGGCTCTGTCTATTTTAAGCTGCTTTACTTCGTTGCATTTGCTAAGTTAATGTTTGTAAGATGGAAAAAATAAATTGTTTGTTTGTCATAAGTTATGAGTCATTTGTTGGCTCCTAGGAGAAAAATAACGGAGCCTCTTCGTCAATATTTCGGGCATTTTCGGTTTTAGCTATCGCACTTCGTGAATACTCTTCGTAAATGCATGCTAATGACACTGTCCCGCCGCAATGGCAAAATGTCGCTTAACTTATTTCCACGTTATATCGACAAATGGCACAAAATATACAACTTAGTTGGATAAAAAGATCCTATAGTACAAAACAAAAGTAGTCTTTTAGAGATAAAGCACAGGATTGCAAGGATTGAAATGGATTAAAGTTTAGCTGGAAATCAAAGTCGCCTTTGTTTGCTGGAGAGGCAGTGTCAATCGTGACATTTATCTGAAACCAAAATGCGTGCGTTTTAACAGCTCAGTCTATTTTGGGCCGCTTTACTTTGTTGCATTTGCTTAGCTAATGTTTGTAAGATGGAAAAATCAATTGTTTGTTTGTTATACCTTATGAGAAATTTGTTCGCTCCTAGGAGAAAAATTACGGAGCCTCTCGGCCATTTTTCGGGAATTTTCGGTTTTAGCCTCGCACTTCGTGAATACTCTTCGTATATGCATAGTAATGACACTGTTCCGCCGAAGTGGCAATTTGTGGCTTAGCTTATTTCCACTTTACTTCGCCAAATTGCACAAAATATACAACTTGGTTGGATAAAAAGATTCCATAGTACAAAATAAAAGTAGTCTTTTAGGTCTCAAAAAAAATATGTTTTTTCCTAGCCATTTTCAATGATGTCATAATGACGTCACAAGGAGACATCGACACTGTCAATCTACTAACCTTATAATTTTGTACTATCTGCTAAATTTGAAGTCTAAAGCGGTAATACTTTAGGAGTTATGATGGGGTACGTTTCAACATATCAGTGTCCGTACATGACGCTGGTCATCACAGCAGGGACAAGCCATGGAGCGGTGACTACACGCTCTTTTGTGCTCCGCATTTGAACTCTATTTAGACGTTTTTAAGACTATGCACGACCAACCCAACTATCAGAACTATGACATAAAGTTCTAGTGCTACTCTAGGAAACTATTTTCCCAACCGAAAGTGTTCGCTTTTGCGTAGTCAGCAGTTTATCTTTAGATATTTAACCCTCCCCTCAAGAAATCACTTTATGGCTTTTAGAGACAAAGGACGAGGGTTTATCTATACTTTTATGGATTTCAGAGAAATGTCACGAAGTGCGACGGCTAAAACCGAAAATGCCCGAAATATTTACGAAGAGGCTCCGTAATTTTTCTCCTAGGAGCGAACAAATTTCTCATAAGTTTTAAAAAACAAACAATTGATTTTTCCATGTTACAATCATTAGCTAAGCAAATGCAACAAAGTAAAGCGGCCCAAAATAGACTGATCCGTTAAAACGAACGCATTTTGATTTCAGATAAATGTCACGATTGACAATGCCTCTCCTGCAAACAAAGGCAACTTTGATTTCCAGCAAAACTGTAATGGACTTCAATCCTTGCAATCCTGCGATTTAGCAATAAACTACTTCTTTTGTTTTGTACTTTGAGATATTTTTATCCAACCAAGTTGTATATTTTGTGCCATTTGGCGATATAACGTGGAAATAAGCAAAGCGACATTTTGTCATTTTGGCGGGGCAGTGTCATTACTATGCATTTACGAAGAGTATTCACGACGTGCGACGCCTAAAACCGATAATGCCCGAAATATTGACGAAGAGGCTCCGTAATTTTTCTCCTAGGAGCCAACAAATATCTCCTAAGTTATGACAAACAAACAGTTTAGTTTTCTACGTTACAAACGTTGTATAAGCACATGGAACGTAGTAAAGCAGCTCAAAAAAACTGAGCCGTTATAACGCACGCATTTTGGTTTCAGATAAATGTCACGATTGACACTGCCTCTCCAGCAAACGAAGGCAACTTTGGTTTCTAGCTAAACTGTAATCCACTTCAATCCTTGCAATCCTGCGCTTTGTCTCCAAACTTCTACTTTTATTTTGTACTATAGGATCTTTTTATCCAACTAAGTTGTATCTTTTGTGCCATTTGGCGATATAACGTGGAAATAAGCTTAGCGACATTTTGCCATTTCGGTGGGACAATCTCATCAGTATGCATTTACGAAGACTATTCACGAAGTGCGACGGCTAAAACCGAAAATGCCCGAAATATTTACGAAGAGGCTCCGTAATTTTACTTCCAGGAGCGAACAAATTTGTCGCAAGTTATAACAAACAAACAATTGATTTTTCCATCTTTCAAACATTAGCTAAGCAAATGCAACAAAGTAAAGCGGCCCAAAATAGACTGAGCCGTTAAAACGCACGCATTTTGATTTTAGATAAATGTCACGATTGACAATGCCTCTCCTGCAAACAAAGGCAACTTTGATATCAAGCTAAACTGTAATTCACTTCAATCCTTGCAATCCCGCGCTTTATCTTTAAAAGACTACATTTGTTTTTTACTATAGGATCTTTTTATCCAACTAAGTTGTATATTTTGTGCCATTTGTCGATATAACGTGGAAATAAGTTAAGCGACATTTTGCCATTTCGGCGGAACAGTGTCATTAGTATGCATTTACGAAGAGTATTCACGAAGTGCGATGGCTAAAACCGAAAATGCCCGAAATATTGACGAAGAGGCTCCGTTATTTTTCTCCTAGGAGCCAACAAATGACTCATGAGTTATGACAAACAAAATATTTATTTTTTCCATCTTACAAACATTAACTTTGCAAATGCAACGAAGTAAAGCAGCTTAAAATAGACAGAGCCGTTATAACAAACGCATTTTGGTTTCAGATAAGTGCGACGTTGACACTGCCTCTACAAACAAATTCAAACCTTCATTTCAAGCTAAACTGTAATCCACTTCAATCCTTGCAATCCCGCGCTTTTTCTCCAAACCACTACTTTTATTTTGTGCCATAGGATCTTTTTATCCAACTAAGTTGTATATTTTGTGCCATTTGGCGATATAAAGTCTAAATAAGCTAAGCGACATTTTGCCATTTCGGCGGGACATTGTCATCAATATGCATTTACGTAGAGTATTCACGAAGTGCGAGGCTAAAACCGAAAATTAACGAACAAATTGCCGAAGAGGCTCCGTAATATTTCGCCAAGGAGCCAACAAATGACCCATAAGTTATGGCAAGCAAACCTTTTAGCTTTTTATCTTACAAACATTGCCTAAGCAAATGGAACGAATTGAAGAAGCTCAAAACAAACTGAGCCGTTATAACGCACGCAGATCAATGCGACGATTGACACTGCCTCTACAGCAAACAAAGGAAACTTTGATTTCCAGCTAAACTGTAATCCATTTGAATCCTTGCAATCCTGCGCTTTATCTCTGAAGGACTACTTTTATTTTGTACTATGGAATATTTTTATCCAACCAAGTTGTATATTTTGTGCCATTTGGCGATGTAAAGTGCAAATAAGCTAAGCCACAAATTGCCATTTCGGCGAGACATTGTCATCAATATGCATTTACGAAGAGTTTTCGCGAAGTGCGGGGCTAAAACCGAAAATTAACGAAAAATGGCCGAAGAGGCTCCGTAATTTTTCTCATGGGAGCCAACAATTTACTCATAAGTTATGACATGCAAACCTTTTAGCTTTCTATCTTACAAACATTGACTAAGCAAATGGAACGAAGTAAAGCAGCTCAAAATAGACTGAGCCGTTATAACGTACGCATTCTGGTTTGAGATAAATGTCACGATTGACACTGCCTCTCCAGCAAACGAAGAAAACCTTGATTTCCAGCTAAACTGTAATCCACTTCAATCCTTGCAATCCTGCGATTTAGCAATAAACTACTTCTTTTGTTTTGTACTTTGAGATATTTTTATCCAACCAAGTTGTATATTTTGTGCCATTTGGCGATATAACGTGGAAATAAGCTAAGCGACATTTTGTCATTTTGGCGGGACAGTGTCATTACTATGCATTTACGAAGATTGTTCACGACGTGCGACGGCTAAAACCGATAATGCCCGAAATATTGACGAAGTGGCTCCGTAATTTTTCTCCTAAAAGCCAACAAATATCTCCTAAGTTATGACAAACAAACAGTTTAGTTTTCTACGTTACAAACGTTGTATAAGCAAATGGAACGACGTAAAGCAGCTCAAAATAGACTGAGCCGTTATAACGCACGCATTTTGGTTTCAGATAAATGTCACGATTGACACTGCCTCTCCAGCAAACGAAAGCAACTTTGGTTTCCAGCTAAACTGTATTCCACTTCAATCCTTGCAATCCTGCGCTTTGTCTCCAAACTTCTACTTTTACTTTGCACTATAGGATCTTTTTATCCAATTAAGTTGTATACTTTGTGCCATTTGGCGATAAAACGGGGAAATAAGCTTAGCGACATTTTGCCATTTCGGTGGGACAATCTCATCAGAACCATTTACGAAGACTATTCACGAAGTGCGACGGCTAAAACCGAAAATGCCCGAAGTATTTACGAAGAGGCTCCGTAATTTTTCTCCTAGGAGCGAACAAATTTCTCATAAATTTTAAAAAACAAACAATTGATTTTTCCATCTTACAATCATTAGCTAAGCAAATGCAACAAAGTAAAGCGGCCCAAAATAGACTGATCCGTTAAAACGCACGCATTTTGTTTTCAGATAAATGTCACGATTGACAATGCCTCTCCTGCAAAGAAAGGCAACTTTGATATCAAGCTAAACTGTAATCCACTTCAATCCTTGCAATCCTGCGCTTTATCTCTAAAAGACTACATTTGTTTTGTACTCTTTTTATCCGACTAAGTTGTATATTTTGTGGCATTTGGCGATATAACGTGGAAATAAGCTAAGCGACATTTTGTCATTTTGGCGGGACAGTGTCATTACTATGCATTTACGAAGAGTATTCACGAAGTGCGATGGCTAAAACCGAAAATGCCCGAAATATTGACGAAGAGGCTCCGTAATTTTTCTCGTAGGAGCCAACAAATGACTCATAAGTTATGACAAACAAACAATTTATTTTTTTCCATCTTACAAACATTAACTTAGCAAATGCAACGAAGTAAAGCAGCTTAAAAAAGTCAGAGCCGTTATAACAAACGCATTTTGGTTTCAGATAAGTGCGACGTTGACACTGCCTCTACAGCAAACAAATTCAACTTTCATTTCAAGCTAAACTGTAATCCTCTTGAATCCTTGCAATCCTGCGCTTTATCTCCAAACTACTACTTTTATTTTGTACCATAGGATCTTTTTATCCAACCAAGTTGTATATTTTGTGCCATTTGGCGATATAACGTGGAAATAAGCTAAGCGACATTTTGTCATTTTGGCGGGACAGTGGCATTACTATGCATTTACGAAGAGTATTCACGACGTGCGACGGCTAAAACCGATAATGCACGAAATATTGCCGAAGAGGCTCCGTAATTTTTCGCCAAGGAGCCAACAAATAACCCATAAGTTATGACAAGCAAACCTTTTAGCTTTTTATCTTACAAACATTGCCTAAGCAAATGGCACGAAGTAAAGAAGATCCAAATAGACTGAGCCTTTATAACGTACGCATTCTGGTTTCAGATAAATGTCACGATTGACACTGCCTCTCCTGCAAACAAAGGAAACTTTCATTTCAAGCTAAACTGTAATCCTCTTCAATCCTTGCAATCCTGCGATTTAGCAATAAACTACTTCTTTTGTTTTGTACTTTGAGATATTTTTATCCAACCAAGTTGTATATTTTGTGCCGTTTGGCGATATAACGTGGAAATAAGCTAAGCGACATTTTGTCATTTTGGCGGGGTAGTGTCATTACTATGCATTTACGAAGAGTATTCACTACGTGCGACGGCTAAAACCGATAATGCCCGAAATATTGCCGACGAGACTCCGTAATTTTTCGCCAAGGAGCCAACAAATGACCCATAAGTTATGGCAAGCAAACCTTTTAGCTTTTTATCTTACAAACATTGACTAAGCAAATGGATCGAAGTAAAGCAGCTCCAAATAGACTGAGCCGTTATAACGTACGCATTCTGGTTTCAGATAAATGTCACCATTGACAATGCCTCTCCTGCAAACAAAGGCAACTTTGATATCAAGCTAAACTGTAATCCACTTCAATCCTTGCAATCCTGCGCTTTATCTCTAAGAGACTACATTTGTTTTGTACTATAGGATCTTTTTACTAAGTTAATTAAACGATCGTCCATTGCATAATTACATTTAAAAAGCAAAAGACCACCAACATTACGTAGGAGATGAAACAAGTAGAATTTCCACGTACTTTCGTTATCGCTGAAAATACGTTTTAGCCAAGCTAATCGTACAGCTTTGACCAAGCTTTTTAATGCCACCGTCTTCATAACTGTTTATTGAAGAGAGCCTTGTTACTTGATCCTTTCCATTCCATATAAAGGAGAAAATCAAACTGTCTACTTGTTTGATGATTTTACTTGGAGGTAAAAGAACCGAAGATATAAAAATTAGTTTTGGAAGAAGTAATGATTTGATTATAGTTACTTTATCATAAATGGACAGTCCTCTAGATGACCATATCTTTGTCAGCTGCTTTATGCTGTCAACCTTCTCTTGAAAGTTTTGTTTCGTAAAATAATGATAGGTCATATGTAAAAAAGGTTCAATCGTCGTACTGACCTCAAATCATCGCAAAAAAGCGAAAACAGTGCATTCCTATGAAAAGTGCACAAAACGTACGTTTCGGGCCGTGCGAAGCAAGATTTGGCAAAATCTCACTTTTTAGCACACTGGATCTCAAAATCGTCGTACTGGCCTCAAATCATCGCCAAAAAGCGAAACAGTGCATTTCTATGAAAAATGCACAAAACGTACGTTTCGGGCCGTGCGGAGCAAGTTTTGGCAAAATCTCACTTTTCAGCTAACCAGATCTCAAAATCATCGTCCTGACCTCAAATCATCGCAAAAAAGCGAAAACAGTGCATTTCTATGAAAAATGCGCAAAACGCAAGTTTGGGGCCGTGCGGAGCAAGTTTTGGCAAAATCTTAGTTTTGAGCACACCAGATTTCAAAATCGTCGTCCTGACCTCAAATCATCGCCAGAATGCAAAAACAGTGCATTTCTATGAAAAATGCACAAAACGTACGTTTCGGGCCGTGCGGAGCAAGTTTTGACAAAATCTCACTTTTGAGCTACACGAACTTAATTAAAGGGGGGAAATGTGTTTTGGTCATTTTTCATAAAAGGTTTCTAGTTTATTATTCTTAGTGGAAATATATTTTTCAACTTGGTATTTAATTCTTACTTTAAATTTGAAACCTTCGATGTTTGGAAGTACCTGTTTCTTTCTGCAATTCCATAAATACAATTTACCAATTAAGATCAGATAATTTGACAAGGGACATTTTCACATCGTTATTCCAATTATAACCTCTCGTAAACGCAACCCGTGAAATTCCTTTGTTATTGTTAAATAATACTGTTCAACATTATTCCACAACATATGTGAGTGTCGACAGTAAAAGAGAAAGTGACATAATGTTTCTTGTTCAGTCTTGCAGAAAGTACATTTGTCATGCTGGAGATATCCAATTTTAAAATGTTTTCCATTGATGTAAAGTATTGAATTTAAAACTTTATATTGAAAGGATTTAACGTAAGGCTCCTGTGCTGTTAAGTGGGGAAGGTTGTAAGCAATTTTTAAGTCTTCGTCAGATAAGCCAAAATCATGTTTTAAATTCTTTGCATTACTAGGTAATTGTGCTTTATTTGATATTATTAAAGAATAATAGTCTTTCGTTTTCCTTTCCACTATGTCAAAAATCTCATTTCCCTTTATAAAATAAGTATTATCTGTAAAGGTAGTGTACACTATTATTTTCAAAGAAGAAGGAATTGCGCGCATAAGACCTGTCCATGTAAAAAAATTAGCTTTCTCAACAGTTATTAATTACATTAATGGATTCTATATTGTCGAGATTGAACAAGAGATCTTTAATGATACGTATCCCCGACTCATAATAAGATTTTTTAAAAACTGGCTTTTTCTGCAAGAATCGTACTGCTCTAATGATATTGCCGCCTCTTGGGAAAACGAGTGGGGTGGCAAAGCCTTTTTTAGTCATGGAACAAACCATAGTAAAGGTGTAATAACACTAATTAATCCCTCTGTGGATTTCAAAGTCGTAAAAGTTATTTCGGATGAAGTAGGAAAGTTCATTATTTTAAAACTGTCACTCGATGAAAAAACTATTGTCCTCGTTAACATTTACGCACCTAATGACATTACCCAACAAGTTATTTTTTTTCAAAAACTAAACAAACAACTGGAAGAATTCGCGCAAGATACAATCGTAATCGGTGGAGACTTTAATTGCGCTCTCACCTCAAATGACAAAAAAGGCGGAAACCCCATCTCTACAAAATCAGCTGTAATCAAAGAAATCAACACGCTATGTGATTCATATAACTTAGCTGATATTTGGCGAAACCTGAACCCTGACAAATAAAGCTTCACCTGGAGAACTAATTCGTTGAAAATCCAATGCCGCTTAGATTACTTTTTAGTTTCATAAGAGTTAATTCAATTCGCAAACAAAAGTGAGATCATCCACATGCCGAATTCTGACCACTCTGCTGTGTCTTTTACTCTGCAGTCTAATCACCAAAGTCAAAAAAGGGGTCCTGGCTTTTGGAAATTCAACACAGCCTTACTTAAAGACGAAGCGTACGTATTAGCACTGAAGTTGAATATTCCAATCTTCAAAAATAAATACAAAGATACGCAAGACTTAGGCCTAAAATGGGACTTCATTAAAATGGAAATAAGAGGGTTTACCATTCAGTACTCTAAACGAAAAGCGAAAAAACAACGAGATGAAGAAAAAATATTGCACCAAAAACTAAATAACCTCCAAGCTAAAGCTGAAGAAACTCCGCACGACAAAAACATCATACTCGAACTTCAACGCGCTAGATCACTTCTTAAAAAAATCATGCTAACGAGAACAAAAGGCGCAATCCTAAGAAGCAAAGTGAGATGGTGCGAAGAAGGGGAACGTAATATGAAATATATCTATAGCTTAGAAAAATGCCATCACGACATTAAAACAGTATCAAAACTCAAAGTAGGTGAAAATTCCTATAGAGATGATCAATTTGAAATCTTAGAAGAAGACAAAAAACTTTTACGAGTAACTGTGCCGCTCCAACGACAAAGATGACCAAAAAATTAAGAATTCGTCATTTTTTAAATCAGAAAATGTAACAGAACTTAACGAAGAAGAAATGAAATCCTGCGAAGGATTGGTAAACGAAGATGAATGTATCAACGCGCTCAAAGATTTCAGCAATAATAAATCTCCGGGTACCGATGGTCTACCAGCAGAATTCTACCGACTTTTTTGGTCAGACATCTCCTTTGACCTACTTGCCAGCTACAATTACGCTTTTCACTACGAGACACTTTCTATAAGCCAAAGACGAGGAATAATCTTGCTTATACCAAAAAATCTAAAGATAAAACAATTCTAGAAAATCTTAGGCCAATCTCACTCCTAAACGTTGACTACAAAATCCTCACTAAAGTTATAGCTAAGAGAATAGAAAACGTTCTGCCAACCTTAATAAACCCAGATCAAACAGGTTATGTAAAGGGCCGCTATATTGGTGAAAACGTACGACTGATTTACGATCTAATACACTACACAGACAAGCTAAATAAAAAAGGCATTGCTATTTTCTTGGACTTTATAAAAGCTTTCGATTCCATTGAATGGAACTATCTTTAAGAAACACTCCGGCTGTTTAACTTCGGCCTTGACATCCAAAACTGGATAAAAATATTCTATAACAATGTTACAAGTTGTGTCGTGAACAACGGCCACGCCTCTGTCTTTTTCTCCTTACAGCGGGGAGTCAGACAAGGTTGTCCTTTGTCTGGCGTCCTTTTTGTCCTCGGCATAGAACTTCTCTCTAGAGCTATAAGAAGCGAGCCGGCTATAAAAGGTATCCAAGTAAACAACCACGAACTAAAAGTAACTCAACATGCCGACGACACAACAGTATTTGTACGTGACCTTGACTCCGTTACAAGTCTATTAAAGCTATTAAACGATTTTAAAGAATGTTCCGGCCTAGAAATTAATACTACCAAAACCGAAGCAATGTGGTTAGGAGAATGGAAACACATTACAACACAGATGAACGTTTTGGTTTTAAATGGCCAAAAGAACCTATTAACGCACTCGGTGTTTTCTTTTCTTACAATCAAATAAACGCTGACAGACTCAATTTTGGCGAAAAAAATACTTTACCTGGAGAAATTGTTGAACACTTGGAAACGAAGAAATTTAACTCTTTATGGAAAGATTAACATTGTCAAGACTCTTGGGATTTCTAAATTAGTTTATTGTGCTTCTGTACTGCCTGTTCCAGATCACTATATCCAAGAAATCAACAAATTAATCTTCAACTTTAGCTGGTCCGGAAAGCCCCCTAAAATCAAAGGAAATACCTTAATCGGAGGAAAAAAAGATGGCGGCTTGAAAATGTGTGATTTCAAAATCATGGAAAAGGCACTGAAGCTAGCTTGGATAAGCAGAATTTAGGATGATTCACGAGCTTCCTGGAAAATAATCCCTAATCATCTTTTGCACAAACACGGAAATCTTGTCTTTTTAACAAAATGCAGCTTCCCAGCAAATATACTTGACAATGACAACAAACCTCCCCACTTTTTATAAAATAATGCTAAAGTATTGGTATGAGTTCAAAGTCGCAACGAAAACCGATTGCGGTACGCATCCTAGAAACGAATCATTGTGGAACAACAGAAAAATCCTGATAGAAAACAAACCTGTTTTTTACAACAATTAGTACAACGCTGGCATTATCAAAATAAGCGACATATTAAACCAAAACAGTGAGTTTTTGAAATTGCACGAGTTCGCTCTAAAATTCAATCTTAATGTCCCTTTTAAAGCAATTCCAAATGAGTGGAAAGCCAATTTTAAAAGCCCAACTCCGAATTTTGAACACAATACACCAGTCAACACCCAGACAACTAGATGTATTTACTCCTCTCTTTTAAAAGCCGTTTTCGTTTCTCCCAGCGCTGAAACCAAAATTCTTCGCCACGGGTTCACAAAAAGACCATTCAGAAAGTTTATCTCATGCCATTCGCCGTCACAAACGAAGTAAAAATAATCATGTTTCAATACAAAGTGATTCAAAACATACTCCCAAACCGCGTCTCACTTCATCGAGACGGCCTCCTAGAAAACGCTATATGCAACTTATGCAATGCCGAGAAATAATTTGAATATGCCAAGATTATCAGAAGAACAAAAACAATCTTGTGAAGGAAAAATATTTGTTGAAGAAATTACAGCCATTCGTAACAGTTTTGAGAGTAACAAATCTCCTGGTAATGATGGAATACTAATAGAATTTTACAAAAGTTGCTGGGAATTAATTTGTGATCCATTTATGGAATGTGTGAGGGAGTGTTTCAACCACGGCAAAATGTCTAGCTTTCAAAGAAAAGCAATTATAACTCTTATAGAAAAGCAACATAAAGATCGAACTCTCATTGAAAATTGGAGGCCAATCTCTCTTATTAACGTCGATCCAAAAATAATTTCAAAAGTGATTGCTTTAAGATTAAAGCAAGTTTTACCGAATATCATATATCATAATCAAACAGGTTATGTTGAAGATCGCTATATTGGTGAGACTATTCGATCAATTTTCGATATAATGGAATTTACAGACAGTAAGAATATTCCAGGTATCTTGATTTTCGTTGACTTTAAAAAAAGCTTTCGACTCTTTAGAATGGCATTATCTTTTCAGTTGCCTTGAGGCCTTTAATTTTGGCCCCAATTTTATAAATTGGGTCAAAATGTTTTATACAAATATTCAAAGCTGTGTAATAAATAATGGAAT
Source organism: Cladopsammia gracilis (assembly GCA_022457155.1). Taxonomy (NCBI): domain Eukaryota; kingdom Metazoa; phylum Cnidaria; class Anthozoa; order Scleractinia; family Dendrophylliidae; genus Cladopsammia; species Cladopsammia gracilis. The sequence continues at coordinate 260,306 of JAJGOT010000728.1, forward strand.
GGCATCAGACTATTTTACCTTAGAACGTGGTGTGAGGCAGGGTGATCCCTTGTCCCCTACGTCTTAATCTTAGCTGTTGAAAGTTTGGCAATCTCCATTCGTCAAAATGTTGATATCAAAGGAATTAAAATAGGAAATTATGAAGCCAAGCTATTGCAATACGCAGACGATACCACAGCAACCCTGTCTGATGAAAATTCTGCAAAAACGCTATTTGAAGAACTAGAAGTATTTAAGAACTTGAGTGGGTTGGAGATAAATAGTTCTAAAACAGAAGGAATGTGGATTGGTTCGCTTAAAAGAAAAGAAGAAAAACCGTTTGGTATTAAATGTCCAAGTGAACCCATTAAAGCTTTAGGAACCTTTTTTACATATGACCTATCATTATTTTACGAAAAAAACTTTCAAGAGAAGGTTGACAGCATAAAGCAGCTGACAAATATATGGTCATCTAGAGGACTGTCCATTTATGGTAAAGTAACTATAATCAAATCATTACTTCTTCCAAAACTAGTTTTTATATCTTCGGTTCTTTCACCTCCAAGTAAAATCATGAAACAAGTAGACAGTTTGATTTTCTCCTTTTTATGGAATGGAAAGGATAAAGTAACAAGGCTCTCTTCAATAAACAGTTATGAAGACGGTGGCATTAAAATGACAGATATTGAAAGCTTGGTCAAAGCTGTACGATTAGCTTGGCTAAAACGTATTTTCAGCGATAACGAAAGTACGTGGAAATTCTACTTGTTACATCTCCTACGTAATGTTGGTGGTCTTTTGCTTTCTAAATGTAATTATGCAATGGACGATCGTTTAATTAACTCAGTAAAAAGATCCTATAGTACAAAACAAATGTAAAACGTTAAAAGAGAGAAAAACGTTAAAGAGAGAAGAGACTTTAATATTTATAAATTAGTAAAGAAATGTATTTCTGGCCAGTGCCCCCAATTTTTCAATATTTATTTTCATTTTAATAGGGACGTTATAGCCCGCACTACTCGCCAGAGCAATCTGTTACATATACCATCAGTAAGAACAGAAATCGCAAAAATATCCTTTTACTATCACAGTTGCCTCATTTTTAATATTTTTAACTGTAAATAGCCTAATTTTAATCGCATTCTTAACTTTTTACTGTAATTATATATATATATATATATATATATATATATATATATATATATATATATATATTAATATTCATATTTTTTAAAGATATATTTTTTTTCATTATTTGTATATTTAAATTTAGTTAATTATGTTTCTCCCAGGGCTCCCATTGATAGCAGTGGGTTTTTTTTAACCCTCTTAAGGGACTACCCTGGGAGAACATAGAATTTTATTTTTAAATAAAGGTGTCTGTCTGTCTGTCTGTCTGTAGTCTTTTAGAGATAAAGCGCAGGATTGCAATGAGTGAAGTGAATCTTTCAATTAACTCAGTTTTCTACAGAGAACTTTCAGAATGTTGGTTAGAATTTCGAAACGAAAGTACGTGGAAATTCTACATCTCCTACGTAATGTTGGTGGTCTTTTGCTTTTTAAATGTAATTATGCAATGGACGATCGTTTAATTAACTTAGTAAAAAGATCCTATAGTACAAAACAAATGTAGTCTCTTAGAGATAAAGCTCAGGATTGCAAGGATTGAAGTTTGTTTGCTATAGAGGCAGTGTCAATCGTCGCATTTATCTGAAACCAGAATGCGTACGTTATAACGGCCCAGTCTATTTGGAGCTTCTTTACTTCGTTCCAGTTGCTTAGTCAATGTTTGTAAGATAAAAAGCTAAAAGGTTTGCTTGTCATAACTTATGGGTAATTTGTTGGCTCCTTGCAGGATTGCAAGGATTGAAGTGGATTACAGTTTAGCTTGGTATCAAAGTTGCCTTTGTTTGCAAGAGAGGCATTGTCAATCGTGACATTTATCTGAAATCAAAATGCGTGCGTTTTAACGGATCAGTCTACTTTGGGCCGCTTTACTTTGTTGCATTTGCTTAGCTTATGATTGTAACATGGAAAAATCAATTGTTTGTTTTTTAAAACTTATGAGAAATTTGTTCGCTCCTAGGAGAAAAATTACGGAGCCTCTTCGTAAATATTTCGGGCATTTTCGGTTTTAGCCGTCGCACTTCGTGAATAGTCTTCGTAAATGCATACTGATGAGATTGTCCCACCGAAATGGAAAAATGTCGCTAAGCTTATTTCCACGTTATATCGCCAAATGGCACAAAAGATACAACTTAGTTGGATAAAAAGATCCTATAGTACAAAATAAAAGTAGAAGTTTGGAGACAAAGCGCAAGATTGCAAGGATTGAAGTGGATTACAGTTTAGCTAGAAACCAAAGTTCCCTTCGTTTGCTGGAGAGGCAGTGTCAATCGTGACATTTATCTGAAACCAAAATGCGTGCGTTATAACGGCTCAGTCATTTTTGAGCTGCTTTACTACGTTCCATTTGCTTATACAACGTTTGTAGCGTAGAAAACTAAACTGTTTGTTTATCATAACTTAGGAGATATTTGTTGGCTCCTAGGAGAAAAATTACGGAGCCTCTTCGTCAATATTTCGGGCATTATCGGTTTTAGCCGTCGCACGTCGTGAATACTCTTCGTAAATGCATAGTAATGACACTGCCCCGCCAAAATGACAAAATGTCGCTTTGCTTATTTCCACGTTATATCGCCAAATGGCACAAAATATACAACTTGGTTGGATAAAAATATCTCAAAGTACAAAACAAAAGAAGTAGTTTATTGCTAAATCGCAGGATTGCAAGGATTGAAGTGGATTACAGTTTAGCTTGGTATCAAAGTTGCCTTTGTTTGCAGGAGAGGCATTGTCAATCGTGACATTTATCTGAAATCAAAATGCGTTCGTTTTAACGGATCAGTCTATTTTGGGCCGCTTTACTTTGTTGCATTTGCTTAGCTAATGATTGTAACATGGAAAAATCAATTGTTTGTTTTTTAAAACTTATGAGAAATTTGTTCGCTCCTAGGAGAAAAATTACGGAGCCTCTTCGTAAATATTTCGGGCATTTTCGGTTTTAGCCGTCGCACCTCGTGACGTTTATCTGAAATCCATAAAAGTATAGATAAACCCTCGTCCTTTGTCTCTAAAAGCCATAAAGTGATTTCTTGAGGGGAGGGTTAAATATCTAAAGATAAACTGCTGACTACGCAAAAGCGAACACTTTCGGTTGGGAAAATAGTTTCCTAGAGTAGCACTAGGACTTTATGTCATAGTTCTGATAGTTGGTTTGGTCGTGCATAGTCTTAAAAACGTCTAAATAGAGTTCAAATGCGGAGCACAAAAGAGCGTGTAGTCACCGCTCCATGGCTTGTCCCTGCTGTGATGACCAGCGTCATGTACGGACACTGATATGTTGAAACGTACCCCATCATAACTCCTAAAGTATTACCGCTTTAGACTTCAAATTTAGCAGATAGTACAAAATTATAAGGTTAGTAGATTGACAGTGTCGATGTCTCCTTGTGACGTCATTATGACATCATTGAAAATGGCTAGGAAAAAACATATTTTTTTGAGACCTAAAAGACTACTTTTATTTTGTACTATGGAATCTTTTTATCCAACCAAGTTGTATATTTTGTGCAATTTGTCGAAGTAAAGTGGAAATAAGCTAAGCAACAAATTGCCACTTCGGCGGAACAGTGTCATTACTATGCATTTACGAAGAGTATTCACGAAGTGCCAGGCTAAAACCGAAAATTCCCGAAAATGGCCGAGAGGCTCCGTAATTTTTCTCCTGGGAGCGAAAAAATTTCTCATAAGGTATAACAAACAAACAATTGATTTTTCCATCTTACAAACATTAGCTAAGCAAATGCAACAAAGGAAAGAGGCCCAAAATAGACTGAGCTGTTAAAACGCACGCATTTTGGTTTCAGATAAATGTCACGATTGACACTGCCTCTCCAGCAAACAAAGGCAACTTTGATTTCCAGCTAAACTGTAATCCATTTCAATCCTTGCAATCCTGTGCTTTATCTCTAAAAGACTACTTTTGTTTTGTACTATAGGATCTTTTTATCCAACTAAGTTGTATATTTTGTGCCATTTGTCGATATAACGTGGAAATAAGTTAAGCGACATTTTGCCATTGCGACGGGAGAGTGTCATTAGTATGCATTTACGAAGAGTATTCACGAAGTGCGATAGCTAAAACCGAAAATGCCCGAAAAATGGCCGAGAGGCTCCGTAATTTTTCTCCTGGGAGCGAAAAAATTTCTCATAAGGTATAACAAACAAACAATTGATTTTTCCATCTTACAAACATTAGCTAAGCAAATGCAACAAAGGAAAGAGGCCCAAAATAGACTGAGCTGTTAAAACGCACGCATTTTGGTTTCAGATAAATGTCACGATTGACACTGCCTCTACAGCAAACAAATTCAACTTTCATTTCAAGCTTAACTGTAATCCTCTTGAATCCTTGCAATCCTGCGCTTTATCTCCAAACTACTACTTTTATTCTGTACCATAGGATCTTTTTATCCACCTAAGTTGTATATTTTTTGCCATTTGGCGATATAAAGTGGAAATAAGTTAAGCGACATTTTGCCATTTCGGCGGAACAGTGTCATTAGTATGCATTTACGAAAAGTATTCACGAAGTGCGAGGCTAAAACCGAAAGTTAACGAAACATTGTCTGCAATCCTGCGATTTAGCAATAAACTACTTCTTTTGTTTTGTACTTTGAGATATTTTTATCCAACCAAGTTGTATATTTTGTGCCATTTGGCGATATAACGTGGAAATAAGCTAAGCGGCATTTTGTCATTTTGGCGGGACAGTGTCATTACTATGCATTTACGAAGAGTATTCACGACGTGCGACGGCTAAAATCGATAATGCCCGAAATATTGACGAAGAGGTTCCGTAATTTTTCTCCTAGGAGCCAACAAATATCTCCTAAGTTATGACAAACAAACAGTTTCGTTTTCTACGTTACAAACGTTGTATAAGCACATGGAACGTAGTAAAGCAGCTCAAAAAAAACTGAGCCGTTATAACGCACGCATTTTGGTTTCAGATAAATGTCACGATTGACACTGCCTCTCCAGCAAACGAAGGCAACTTTGGTTTCTAGCTAAACTTTAATCCACTTCAATCCTTGCAATCCTGCGCTTTGTCTCCAAACTTCTACTTTTATTTTGTACTATAGGATCTTTTTATCTAACTAAGTTGTATCTTATGTGCCATTTGGCGATATAACGTGGAAATAAGCTTAGCGACATTTTGCCATTTCGGTGGGACAATCTCATCAGTTTGCATTTACGAAAACTATTCACGAAGTGCGACGGCTAAAACCGAAAATGCCCGAAATATTTACGAAGAGGCTCCGTAATTCTACTTCCAGGAGCGAACAAATTTGTCGCAAGTTATAACAAACAAACAATTGATTTTTCCATCTTTCAAACATTAGCTAAGCAAATGCAACAAAGTAAAGCGGCCCAAAATAGACTGAGCCGTTAAAACGCACGCATTTTGATTTTAGATAAATGTCACGATTGACAATGCCTCTCCTGCAAACAAAGGCAACTTTGATATCAAGCTAAACTGTAATCCACTTCAATCCTTGCAATCCCGCGCTTTATCTTTAAAAGACTACATTTGTTTTGTACTATAGGATCTTTTTATCCAAATAAGTTGTATATTTTGTGCCATTTGTCGATATAACGTGGAAATAACTTAAGCGACATTTTGCCACTTCGGCGGAACAGTGTCATTAGTATGCATTTACGAAGAGTATTCCAAAGTGCGATGGCTAAAACCGAAAATGCCCGAAATATTGACGAAGAGGCTCCGTTGTTTTTCTCCTAGGAGCCAACAAATGACTCATAAGTTATGACAAACAAAATATTTATTTTTTCCATCTTACAAACATTAACTTAGCAAATGCAACGAAGTAAAGCAGCTTAAAATAGACAGCGCCGTTATAAGAAACGCTTTTTGGCTTCAGATAAGTGCGACGTTGACACTGCCTCTACAGCAAACAAATTCAACTTTCATTTCAAGCTAAACTGTAATCCTCTTGAATCCTTGCAATCCTGCGCTTTATCTCCAAACTACTACTTTTGTTTTGTACCATAGGATCTTTTTATCCAACTAAGTTGTATATTTTGTGCCATTTGGCGATATAAAGTGGAAATAAGCTAAGCGACATTTTGCCATTTCGGCGGGACATTGTCATCAATTTGCATTTACGAAGAGTATTCAGGAAATGCGAGGCTAAAACCAAAAATGCCCGAAATATTTAGGAAGAGGCTCCGTAATTTGTCTCCTAGGAGCGAACAAATTTCTCATAAGTTTTAAAAAACAAACAATTGATTTTTCCATGTTACAATCATTAGCTAAGCAAATGCAACAAAGTAAAGCGGCCCAAAATAGACTGATCCGTTAAAACGCACGCATTTTGATTTCAGATAAATGTCACGATTGACAATACCTCTCCTGCAAACAAAGGCAACTTTGATACCAAGCTAAACTGTAATCCACTTCAATCCTTGCAATCCTGCGATTTAGCAATAAACTACTTCTTTTGTTTTGTACTTTGAGATATTTTTATCCAACCAAGTTGTATATTTTGTGCCATTTGGCGATATAACGTGGAAATAAGCTAAGCGACATTTTGTCATTTTGGCGGGACAGTGTCATTACTATGCATTTACGAAGAGTATTCACGACGTTCGACGGCTAAAACCGATAATGCCCGAAATATTGACGAAGAGGCTCCGTAATTTTTCTCCTAAAAGCCAACAAATATCTCCTAAGTTATGGCAAACAAACAGTTTAGTTTTCCACGTTACAAACGTTGTATAAGCAAATGGAACGACGTAAAGCAGCTCAAAATAGACTGAGCCGTTATAACGCACGCATTTTGGTTTCAGATAAATGTCACGATTGACACTGCCTCTCCAGCAAACTAAGGCAACTTTGGTTTCCAGCTAAACTGTAATCCACTTCAATCCTTGCAATCCTGCGCTTTATCTCCAAACTTCTACTTTTATTTTGTACTATAGGATCTTTTTATCGAACTAAGTTGTATACTTTGTGCCATTTGGCGATAAAACGGGGAAATAAGCTTAGCGACATTTTGCCATTTCGGTATGACAATCTCATCAGTATGCATTTACGAAGACTATTCACGAAGTGCGACTGCTAAAACCGAAAATGCCCGAAATATTTAGGAAGAGGCTCCGTAATTTGTCTCCTAGGAGCGAACAAATTTCTCATAAGTTTTAAAAAACAAACAATTGATTTTTCCATGTTACAATCATTAGCTAAGCAAATGCAACAAAGTAAAGCGGCCCAAAATAGACTGATCCGTTAAAACGCACGCATTTTGATTTCAGATAAATGTCACGATTGACAATACCTCTCCTGCAAACAAAGGCAACTTTGATACCAAGCTAAACTGTAATCCACTTCAATCCTTGCAATCCTGCGATTTAGCAATAAACTACTTCTTTTGTTTTGTACTTTGAGATATTTTTATCCAACCAAGTTGTATATTTTGTGCCATTTGGCGATATAACGTGGAAATAAGCTAAGCGACATTTTGTCATTTTGGCGGGACAGTGTCATTACTATGCATTTACGAAGAGTATTCACGACGTTCGACGGCTAAAACCGATAATGCCCGAAATATTGACGAAGAGGCTCCGTAATTTTTCTCCTAAAAGCCAACAAATATCTCCTAAGTTATGGCAAACAAACAGTTTAGTTTTCCACGTTACAAACGTTGTATAAGCAAATGGAACGACGTAAAGCAGCTCAAAATAGACTGAGCCGTTATAACGCACGCATTTTGGTTTCAGATAAATGTCACGATTGACACTGCCTCTCCAGCAAACTAAGGCAACTTTGGTTTCCAGCTAAACTGTAATCCACTTCAATCCTTGCAATCCTGCGCTTTATCTCCAAACTTCTACTTTTATTTTGTACTATAGGATCTTTTTATCGAACTAAGTTGTATACTTTGTGCCATTTGGCGATAAAACGGGGAAATAAGCTTAGCGACATTTTGCCATTTCGGTGGGACAATCTCATCAGTATGCATTTACGAAGACTATTCACGAAGTGCGACTGCTAAAACCGAAAATGCCCGAAATATTTACGAAGAGGCTCCGTAATTTTTCTCCTAGGAGCGAACAAATTTCTCATAAGTTTTAAAAAACAAACAATTGATTTCTCCATGTTACAATCATTAGCTAAGCAAATGCAACAAAGTAAAGCGGCCCAAAATAGACTGATCCGTTAAAACGCACGCAGTTTGATTTCAGATAAATGTCACGATTGACAATGCCTCTCCTGCAAACAAAGGCAACTTTGATACCAAGCTAAACTGTAATCCACTTCAATCCTTGCAATCCTGCGATTTAGCAATAAACTACTTCTTTTGTTTTGTACTTTGAGATATTTTTGTCCAACCAAGTTGTATATTTTGTGCCATTTGGCGATATAACGTGGAAATAAGCTAAGCGACATTTTGTCATTTTGGCGGGACAGTGTCATTACTATGCATTTACAAAGAGTATTCACGACGTGCGACGGCTAAAACCGATAATGCCCGAAATATTGACGAAGAGGCTCCGTAATTTTTCTCCTAGGAGCCAACAAATATCTCCTAAGTAATGACAAACAAACAGTTTAATTTTCTACGTTACAAACGTTGTATAAGCAAATGGAACGAAGTAAAGCAGCTCAAAATAGACTGAGCCGTTATAACGCACGCATTTTGGTTTCAGATAAATGTCACGATTGACACTGCCTCTCCAGCAAACGAAGGCAACTTTGGTTTCTAGCTAAACTGTAATCCACTTCAATCCTTGCAATCCCGCGCTTTATCTTTAAAAGACTACATTTGTTTTTTACTATAGGATCTTTTTATCCAACTAAGTTGTATATTTTGTGCCATTTGTCGATATAACGTGGAAATAAGTTAAGCGACATTTTGCCACTTCGGCGGAACAGTGTCATTAGTATGCATTTACGAAGAGTATTCACGAAGTGCCATGGCTAAAACCGAAAATGCCCGAAATATTGACGAAGAGGCTCCGTTATTTTTCTCCTAGGAGCCAACAAATGACTCATAACTTATGACAAACAAAATATTTATTTTTTCCATCTTACAAACATTAACTTAGCAAATGCAACGAAGTAAAGCAGCTTGAAATAGACAGAGCCGTTATAACAAACGCATTTTGGTTTCAGATAAGTGCGACGTTGACACTGCCTCTACAGCAAACAAATTCAACTTTCATTTCAAGCTAAACTGTAATCCACTTCAATCCTTGCAATCTCGCGCTTTATCTCCAAACTACTTCTTTTATTTTGTGCCATAGGATCTTTTTATCCAACTAAGTTGTATATTTTGTGCCATTTGGCGATATAAAGTGGAAATAAGCCAAGCGACATTTTGCCATTTCGGCGGGACATTGTCATCAATATGCATTTACGTAGAGTATTCACGAAGTGCGAGGCTAAAACCGAAAATTAACGAACAAATTGCCGAAGAGGCTCCGGAATATTTCGCCAAGGAGCCAACAAATGACCCATAAGTTATGGCAAGCAAACCTTTTAGCTTTTTATCTTACAAACATTGCCTAAGCAAATGGAACGAATTGAAGAAGCTCAAAACAAACTGAGCCGTTATAACGCACGCAGATCAATGCGACGATTGACACTGCCTCTACAGCAAACAAAGGAAACTTTGATTTCCAGCTAAACTGTAATCCACTTCAATCCTTGCAATCCTGCGCTTTATCTCTGAAGGACTACTTTTATTTTGTACTATGGAATATTTTTATCCAACCAAGTTGTATATTTTGTGCAATTTGGAGATGTAAAGTGCAAATAAGCTAAGCCACAAATTGCCATTTCGGCGAGACATTCTCATCAATACGCATTTACGAAGAGTTTTCACGAAGTGCGGGGCTAAAACCGAAAATTAACGAAAAATGGCCGAAGAGGCTCCGTAATTTTTCTCATGGGAGCCAACAATTTACTCATAAGTTATGACATGCAAACCTTTTAGCTTTCTATCTTACAAACATTGACTAAGCAAATGGAACGAAGTAAAGCAGCTCAAAATAGACTGAGCCGTTATAACGTACGCATTCTGGTTTGAGATAAATGTCACGATTGACACTGCCTCTCCAGCAAACGAAGAAAACCTTGATTTCCAGCTAAACTGTAATCCACTTCAATCCTTGCAATCCTGCGATTTAGCAATAAACTACTTCTTTTGTTTTGTACTTTGAGATATTTTTATCCAACCAAGTTGTATATTTTGTGCCATTTGGCGACATAACGTGGAAATAAGCTAAGCGACATTTTGTCATTTTGGCGGGACAGTGTCATTACTATGCATTTACGAAGATTATTCACGACGTGCGACGGCTAAAACCGATAATGCCCGAAATATTGACGAAGAGGCTCCGTAATTTTTCTCCTAAAAGCCAACAAATATCTCCTAAGTTATGACAAACAGTTTAGTTTTCTACGTTACAAACGTTGTATAAGCAAATGGAACGACGTAAAGCAGCTCAAAATAGACTGAGCCGTTATAACGCACGCATTTTGGTTTCAGATAAATGTCACGATTGACACTGCCTCTCCAGCAAACGAAGGCAACTTTGGTTTCCAGCTAAACTGTAATCCACTTCAATCCTTGCAATCCTGGGCTTTGTCTCCAAACTTCTACTTTTACTTTGTACTATAGGATCTTTTTATCCAATTAAGTTGTATACTTTGTGCCATTTGGCGATAAAACGGGGAAATAAGCTTAGCGACATTTTGCCATTTCGGTGGGACAATCTCATCAGTACCATTTACGAAGACTATTCACGAAGTGCGACGGCTAAAACCGAAAATGCCCGAAATATTTACGAAGAGGCTCCGTAATTTTTCTCCTAGGAGCGAACAAATTTCTCATAAATTTTAAAAAACAAACAATTGATTTTTCCATGTTACAATCATTAGCTAAGCAAATGCAACAAAGTAAAGCGGCCCAAAATAGACTGATCCGTTAAAACGCACGCATTTTAATTTCAGATAAATGTCACGATTGACAATGCCTCTCCTGCAAACAAAGGCAACTTTGATATCAAGCTAAACTGTAATCCACTTCAATCCTTGCAATCCTGCGCTTTAACTCTAAAAGACTACATTTGTTTTGTACTCTTTTTATCCAACCAAGTTGTATATTTTGTGCCATTTGGCGATATAACGTGGAAATAAGCTAAGCGACATTTTGCCACTTCGGCGGAACAATGTCATTAGTATGCATTTACGAATAGTATTCACGAAGTGCGATGGCTAAAACCGAAAATGCCCGAAATATTGACGAAGAGGCTCCGTAATTTTTCCCGTAGGAGCCAACAAATGACTCATAAGTTATGACAAACAAACAATTTATTTTTTCCATCTTACAAACATTAACTTAGCAAATGCAACGAAGTAAAGCAGCTTAAAAAAGTCAGAGCCGTTATAACAAACGCATTTTGGTTTCAGTTAAGTGCGACGTTGACACTGCCTCTACAGCAAACAAATTCAACTTTCATTTCAAGCTAAACTGTAATCCTCTTGAATCTTGCAATCCTGTGCTTTATCTCTAAAAGACTACTTTTGTTTTGTACTATAGGATCTTTTTATCCAACTAAGTTGTATCTTTTGTGCCATTTGTCGATATAACGTGGAAATAAGTTAAGCGACATTTTGCCACTTCGGCGGAACAGTGTCATTAGTATGCATTTACGAAGAGTATTCACGAAGTGCGATGGCTAAAACCGAAAATGCCCGAAATATTTACGACGAGGCTCCGTTATTTTTCTTCCAGGAGCGAACAAATTTCTCACAAGTTATAACAAACAAACAATTGATTTTTCCATCTTTCAAACATTAGCTAAGCAAATGCAACAAAGTAAAGCCGCCCAAAATAGACTAAGCCGTTAAAACGCACGCATTTTGATTTTAGATAATTGTCACGATTGACAATGCCTCTCCTGCAAACAAAGGCAACTTTGATATCAAGCTAAACTGTAATCCACTTCAATCCTTGCAATCCTGCGCTTTGGCTCTAAAAGACTACATTTGTTTTGTACTATAGGATCTTTTTATCCAACTTAGTTGTATATTTTGTGCCATTTGTCGATATAACGTGGAAATAAGTTAAGCGACATTTTGCCACTTCGGCGCAACGGTATCATTAGTATGCATTTACGAAGAGTATTCACGAAGTGCGATGGCTAAAACCGAAAATGCCCGAAATATTGACGAAGAGGCTCCGTTATTTTTCTCCTAGGAGCCAACAAATGACTCATCAGTTATGACAAACAAAATATTTAGTTTTTCCATCTTACAAACATTAACTTAGCAAATGCAACGAAGTAAAGCAGCATAAAATAGACAGAGCCGTTATAACAAACGCATTTTGGTTTCAGATAAGTGCGACGTTGACGCTGCCTCTACAGCAAACAAAGGCAACTTTGATATCAAGCTAAACTGTAATCCACTTCAATCCTTGCAATCCCGCGCTTTATCTCCAAACTATTACTTTTATTTTGTACCATTGGATCTTTTTTTCCAACTAAGTTGTATATTTTGTGCCATTTGGCGATATAAAGTGGAAATAAGCTAAGCGACATTTTGCCATTTCGGCGGGACATTGTCATCAATATGCATTTACGAAGAGTACTCACGAAGTGCGAGGCTAAAACCGAAAATTAACGAAAAATTGCCGAAGAGGCTCCGTAATTTTTCGGCAATGAGTCAACAAATGACCCATTAGTTATGGCAAGCAAACCTTTTAGCTTTTTATCTTACAAACATTGCCTAAGCAAATGGAACGAAGTGAAGAAGCTCAAAACAAACTGAGCCGTTATAACGCACGCATTTTGGTTTCAGATAAATGCGACGATTGACACTGCCTCTACAGCAAACAAAGGAAACTTTGATTTCCAGCTAAGCTGTAATCCACTTCAATCCTTGCAATCCTACGATTTAGCAATAAACTACTTCTTTTGTTTTGTACTTTGAGATATTTTTATCCAACCAAGTTGTATATTTTGTGCCATTTGGCTATATGACGTGCAAATAACCTAAGCCACAAATTGTGATTTCGGCGAGACATTGTCATCAATATGCATTTACGAAGAGTATTCACGAAGTGCGGGGCTAAAACCGAAAATTAACGAAAAATGGCCGAAGAGGCTCCGTAATTTTTCTCATGGGAGCCAACAATTTACTCATAAGTTATGACATGCAAACCTTTTAGCTTTCTATCTTACAAACATTGACTAAGCAAATGGAACGAAGTAAAGCAGCTCAAAATAGACTGAGCCGTTATAACGTACGCATTCTGGTTTCAGATAAATGTCACGATTGACACTGCCTCTCCAGCAAACAAAGAAAACCTTGATTTCCAGCTAAACTGTAATCCACTTCAATCCTTGCAATCCTGCGATTTAGCAATAAACTACTTCTTTTGTTTTGTACTTTGAGTTATTTTTATCCAATCAAGTTGTATATTTTGTGCCATTTGGCGCTATAACGTGGAAATAAGCTAAGCGACATTTTGTCATTTTGGCCGGACAGTGTCATTACTATGCATTTACGAAGAGTATTCACGAAGTGCGATGGCTAAAACCGAAAATGCCCGAAATATTGACGAAGAGGCTCCGTAATTCTTCTCGTAGGAGCCAACAAATGACTCATAAGTTATGACAAACAAACAATTTATTTTTTTCCATCTTACAAACATTAACTTAGCAAATGCAACGAAATAAAGCAGCTTAAAAAAGTCAGAGCCGTTATAACAAACGCATTTTGGTTTCAGATAAGTGCGACGTTGACACTGCCTCTACAGCAAACAAATTCAACTTTCATTTCAAGCTAAACTGTAATCCTCTTGAATCCTTGCAATCCTGCGCTTTATCTCCAAACTACTACTTTTATTTTGTACCATAGGATCTTTTTATCCAACCAAGTTGTTTATTTTGTGCCATTTGGCGATATAACGTGGAAATAAGCTAAGCGACATTTTGTCATTTTGGCGGGACAGTGGCATTACTATGCATTTACGAAGAGTATTCACGACGTGCGACGGCTAAAACCGATAATGCACGAAATATTGCCGAAGAGGCTCCGTAATTTTTCGCCAAGGAGCCAACAAATAACCCATAAGTTATGACAAGCAAACCTTTTAGCTTTTTATCTTACAAACATTGCCTAAGCAAATGGCACGAAGTAAAGAAGATCCAAATAGACTGAGCCTTTATAACGTACGCATTCTGGTTTCAGATAAATGTCACGATTGACACTGCCTCTCCTGCAAACAAAGGAAACTTTCATTTCAAGCTAAACTGTAATCCTCTTCAATCCTTGCAATCCTGCGATTTAGCAATAAACTACTTCTTTTGTTTTGTACTTTGAGATATTTTTATCCAACCAAGTTGTATATTTTGTGCCGTTTGGCGATATAACGTGGAAATAAGCTAAGCGACATTTTGTCATTTTGGCGGGGTAGTGTCATTACTATGCATTTACGAAGAGTATTCACTACGTGCGACGGCTAAAACCGATAATGCCCGAAATATTGCCGACGAGACTCCGTAATTTTTCGCCAAGGAGCCAACAAATGACCCATAAGTTATGACAAGCAAACCTTTTAGCTTTTTATCTTACAAACATTGACTAAGCAAATGGATCGAAGTAAAGCAGCTCCAAATAGACTGAGCCGTTATAACGTACGCATTCTGGTTTCAGATAAATGTCACCATTGACAATGCCTCTCCTGCAAACAAAGGCAACTTTGATATCAAGCTAAACTGTAATCCACTTCAATCCTTGCAATCCTGCGCTTTATCTCTAAGAGACTACATTTGTTTTGTACTATAGGATCTTTTTACTAAGTTAATTAAACGATCGTCCATTGCATAATTACATTTAAAAAGCAAAAGACCACCAACATTACGTAGGAGATGAAACAAGTAGAATTTCCACGTACTTTCGTTATCGCTGAAAATACGTTTTAGCCAAGCTAATCGTACAGCTTTGACCAAGCTTTTTAATGCCACCGTCTTCATAACTGTTTATTGAAGAGAGCCTTGTTACTTTATCCTTTCCATTCCATATAAAGGAGAAAATCAAACTGTCTACTTGTTTGATGATTTTACTTGGAGGTAAAAGAACCGAAGATATAAAAATTAGTTTTGGAAGAAGTAATGATTTGATTATAGTTACTTTATCATAAATGGACAGTCCTCTAGATGACCATATATTTGTCAGCTGCTTTATGCTGTCAACCTTCTCTTGAAAGTTTTGTTTCGTAAAATAATGATAGGTCATATGTAAAAAAGGTTCAATCGTCGTACTGACCTCAAATCATCGCAAAAAAGCGAAAACAGTGCATTTCTATGAAAAGTGCACAAAACGTACGTTTCGGGCCGTGCGAAGCAAGATTTGGCAAAATCTCACTTTTTAGCACACTGGATCTCAAAATCGTCGTACTGGCCTCAAATCATCGCCAAAAAGCGAAACAGTGCATTTCTATGAAAAATGCACAAAACGTACGTTTCGGGCCGTGCGGAGCAAGTTTTGGCAAAATCTCACTTTTCAGCTAACCAGATCTCAAAATCATCGTCCTGACCTCAAATCATCGCAAAAAAGCGAAAACAGTGCATTTCTATGAAAAATGCGCAAAACGCAAGTTTGGGGCCGTGCGGAGCAAGTTTTGGCAAAATTTTAGTTTTGAGCACACCAGATTTCAAAATCGTCGTCCTGACCTCAAATCATCGCCAGAATGCAAAAACAGTGCATTTCTATGAAAAATGCACAAAACGTACGTTTCGGGCCGTGCGGAGCAAGTTTTGACAAAATCTCACTTTTGAGCTACACGAACTTAATTAAAGGGGGGAAATGTGTTTTGGTCATTTTTCATAAAAGGTTTCTAGTTTATTATTCTTAGGGGAAATATATTTTTCAACTTGGTATTTAATTCTTACTTTAAATTTAAAACCTTCGATGTTTGGAAGTACCTGTTTCTTTCTGCAATCCCATGAATACAATTTACCAATTAAGATCAGATAATTTAACAAGGGACATTTTCACATCGTTATTCCAATTATAACCTCTCGTAAACGCAACCCGTGAAATTCCTTTGTTATTGTTAAATAATACTGTTCAACATTATTCCACAACATATGTGAGTGTCGACAGTAAAAGAGAAAGTGACATAATGTTTCT
Source organism: Cladopsammia gracilis (assembly GCA_022457155.1). Taxonomy (NCBI): domain Eukaryota; kingdom Metazoa; phylum Cnidaria; class Anthozoa; order Scleractinia; family Dendrophylliidae; genus Cladopsammia; species Cladopsammia gracilis. The sequence continues at coordinate 276,576 of JAJGOT010000728.1, forward strand.
TGTTCAGTCTTGCAGAAAGTACATTTGTCATGCTGGAGATATCCAATTTTAAAATGTTTTCCATTGATGTAAAGTATTGAATTTAAAACTTTATATTGAAAGGATTTAACGTAAGGCTCCTGTGCTGTTAAGTGGGGAAGGTTGTAAGCAATTTTTAAGTCTTCGTCAGATAAGCCAAAATCATGTTTTAAATTCTTTGCATTACTAGGTAATTGTGCTTTATTTGATATTATTAAAGAATAATAGTCTTTCGTTTTCCTTTCCACTATGTCAAAAATCTCATTTCCCTTTATAAAATAAGTATTATCTGTAAAGGTAGTGTACACTATTATTTTCAAAGAAGAAGGAATTGCGCGCATAAGACCTGTCCATGTAAAAAAATTAGCTTTCTCAACAGTTATTAATTACATTAATGGATTCTATATTGTCGAGATTGAACAAGAGATCTTTAATGATACGTATCCCCGAGTCATAATAAGATTTTTTAAAAACTTGTTTTTTCTGCAAGAATCGTACTGCTCTGCTACATGACTAAAATTTGTGTGTTTTTGAGCTTCGGGATTCCTGTGGCGCGCGGCTCAAAACTCTGGCATCACTGTAACAAACGTATGGGAGAATCAGTACTATCCTAAACCTCTAATAACTTTTAAGATAGAAATAAAAAGTAAAGAAATAAAAGAGAAAATCCCCAAAATAGCCTCTTTTTAGTTTTGATTTTCTCGAACACCATCATCGATTTCCGTGTCACGTGTCATCTCTAATTGTCATCTATAATAAGACGTCACGCAATGCTGTGGCCTTGTTTTTGCTGCTCGCTCAGTGCAGTTTTGTGTATCAAAGTTTTGCAGTGATCTTTGTACGATATTGGATGGCTAAACCAAGCGAAGATTTACAAATAAATATAAGACCTACAAAGCTTAACTCGGAAAACTAAATTCACGCAGGTAAGGCTTTGTTAATCGAAAGAGGATTTCGTGAGATAACTTTGACCTGACATTAATGGAATGTGAATACTTGATGCGACCAACAATTCTGCCATTTCACTAAAAAATAGCTTTATCTGCAATGATTTGTCTTTCATAGGTTTTCGTTTTGCTAATATGAGGTCGGGATGCTATATAAACAGATATCAAGAAACTTGGCTTCATTTATATACGCAAACTGGTCGGTACCAAATACTAACATGTGGACAATTTGCAGCAAAATATCAAATTTTACGCTCCCATTCAAATAAGATTTCTAAAGCGCTGACAAAAAAACCCAGATTAAATATTATGTGGGCTTCAAGAGGGACATATTAGTACTTTATTGCCATAGATCAATAGATGATTGGAGAATGCTGTTTTTCACAAATCCGAATTTCATTATCGTGGTAAAACCGACCGTTGTCGCTCGAGTTGAAAATTGCTCTTCAAAATAGTGTTGCCAGACTGACAAAATCACCCTTCAGAAAATGAAAACTGCTCTATATGAGGTGGTAAGTATCTATTTTCTCGGAATTGAGTGTTTGTTTGATCAGATTTGAGGTCGTTTGATTCACGCGAGCGACGTTTTGTGGTCGACCATTTTCGCCTGTCTGAACGGCTGTTTTCACGGCCTGGAGCCACGAAATCGATTTTCTCATTTTATTACAAAATAAATTCGTATTTTGAAAAATTAACTCCAGAACATTATTAAACTCGTTAATATAAACCTTTAAACCGAAAATAAAGGCAGGTTGACTTTCCAGCCGTGGCCGGAATTTTTCAATTTTGTCTGGTTTTTGCTGACATTGGCTCTTAAAGCTTTAGGAACCTTTTTTACATATGACCTACCATCATTTTACGAAAAAAACTTTCAAGAGAAGGTTGACAGCATAAAGCAGCTGACAAATATATGGTCATCTAGAGGACTGTCCATTTATGGTAAAGTAACTATAATCAAATCATTACTTCTTCCAAAACTAGTTTTTATATCTTCGGTTCTTTCACCTCCAAAGAAAATCATGAAACAAGTAGACAGTTTGATTTTCTCCTTTTTATGGAATGGAAAGGATAAAGTAACAAGGCTCTCTTGAATAAACAGTTATGAAGATGGTGGCATTAAAATGACAGATATTGAAAGCTTGGTCAAAGCTGTACGATTAGCTTGGCTAAAACGTATTTTCAGCGATTAACGAAAAAACGTGGAAATTCTACTTGTTACATCTCCTACGTAATGTTGGTGGTCTTTTGCTTTTTAAATGTAATTATGCAATGGACGATCGTTTAATTAACTCAGTAGAAAGATCCTATAGTACAAAACAAATGTAGTCTTTTAGAGATAAAGCGCAGGATTGCAATGATTGAAGTGAATCTTTCAATTAACTCAGTTTTCTACAGAGAACTTTCAGAATGTTGGTTAGAATTTCGAAATCTCTTTTTAGCTAATAAAGAACGGCTCTGTATAGTTTGGAATAACAAAGATATAAGAATAGATGAAAACACCAGTTTTTAAAAAATCTTATTATGACTCGGGGATACGTATCATTAAAGATCTCTTGTTCAATCTCGACAATATAGAATCCTTTAATGTAATTAATAACAGTTGAGAAAGCTAATTTTTTTACATGGACAGATCTTATGCGCGCAATTCCTTCTTCTTTGAAAATAATAGTGTACACTACCTTTACAGATAATACTTATTTTATAAAGGGAAATGAGATTTTTGACATAGTGGAAAGGAAAACGAAAGACTATTATTCTTTAATAATATCAAATAAAGCACAATTACCTAGTAATGCAAAGAATTTAAAACATGATTTTGGCTTATCTGACGAAGACTTAAAAATTGCTTACAACCTTCCCCACTTAACAGCACAGGAGCCTTACGTTAAATCCTTTCAATATAAAGTTTTAAATTCAATACTTTACATCAATGCAAAACATTTTAAAATTGGATATCTCCAGCATGACAAATGTACTTTCTGCAAGACTGAACAGGAAACATTATGTCACTTTCTCTTTTACTGTCGACACTCACATACGTTGTGGAATAATGTTGAACAGTATTATTTAACAATAACAAAGGAATTTCACGGGTTGCGTTTACGAGAGGTTATAATTGGAATAACGATGTGAAAATGTCCCTTGTTAAATTATCTGATCTTAATTGGTAAATTGTATTTATGGGATTGCAGAAAGAAACAGGTACTTCCAAACATCGAAGGTTTCAAATTTAAAGTAAGAATTAAATACCAAGTTGAAAAATATATTTCCACTAAGAATAATAAACTAGGAACCTTTTATGAAAAATGACCAAAACACATTTCCCCCCTTTAATTAAGTTCGTGTAGCTCAAAAGTGAGATTTTGCCAGAACTTGCTCCGCACGGCCCGAAACGTACGTTTTGTGCATTTTTCATAGAAATGCACTGTTTTTGCATTCTGGCGATGATTTGAGGTCAGGACGACGATTTTAAAATCTGGTGTGCTCAAAACTAAGATTTTGCCAAAACTTGCTCCGCACGGCCCCAAACTTGCGTTTTGTGCATTTTTCATAGAAATGCACTGTTTTCGCTTTTTTGCGATGATTTGAGGTCAGGACGATGATTTTGAGATCTGGTGAGCTCAAAAGTGAGATTTTGCCAAAACTTGCTCCGCACGGCCCGAAACGTACGTTTTGTGCATTTTTCATAGAAATGCACTCTTCGCTTTTTGGCGATGATTTGAGGCCAGTACGACGATTTTGAGATCCAGTGTGCTAAAAAGTGAGATTTTGCCAAATCTTGCTTCGCACGGCCCGAAACGTACGTTTTGTGCACTTTTCATAGAAATGCACTGTTTTCGCTTTTTTGCGATGATTTGAGGTCAGTACGACGATTTTGAGATCTGGTTAGCTGAAAAGTGAGATTTTGCCAAAAGTTGCTCCGCACGGCCCCAAACGTGCGTTTTGTGCACTTTTCATAGAAATGCACTGTTTCGCTTTTTGGCGATGATTTGAGGCCCGTACGACGATTTTGAGATCCAGTGTGCTAAAAAGTGAGATTTTGTCAAAACTTGCTTCGCACGGCCCGAAACGTACGTTTTGTGCATTTTTCATAGAAATGCACTGTTTTCGCTTTTTTGCGATGATTTGAGGTCAGGACGACGATTTTGAGATCTGGTGAGCTGAAAAGTGAGATTTTGCCAAAACTTGCTCCACACGGCCCGAAACGTACGTTTTGTGCATTTTTCATAGAAATGCACTCTTTTCGCTTTTTGGCGATGATTTGAGGCCAGTACGACGATTTTGAGATCCAGTGTGCTAAAAAGTGAGATTTTTCCAAAACTTGCTCCGCACGGCTCCAAACGTGCGTTTTATGCAGTTTTCATAGAAATGCACTGTTTTCGCTTTTTGAAGACTTAGATTGTGAAGAAAATATAATCATTGGAAGTGATTTTAACTGTCCTCTTGACTCTAAGCTGGATAAGAAAGGTGGCGTTATGGTACCTAGAAAAATGGTTATAAACAATATTGAATGTTTACAAAATGAATTGGACCTTGTCGACGTTTGGAGAATTAAAAATCCACAATCTAGAAGTTACACTTGGAGCCAAAAATCTCCACCAATTCTCTGTCGTTTAGATTACTGGCTGATATCAAACAACTTACAGGATTTTGTAAATACAACCGATCATTCCAGCTATAAAAACTGATTATGCAGCAATTGAGTTGAATTTAACCGACTCCAATCAAAACTTAAAGGGGTCCGGCTTCTGGAAAATGAACGTCTCTCTTCTTGAAGATCCGAATTATCTGGAAGAATTAAAACAAAATATTCCACTTTGGAAAACAACAGGAAGCGAGAATTTATCAGACAAAAGGTGCATCTGGGATTGGATTAAGTATAATATTCGGAACCATAGTGTTTTGTTCTCGAAAAAGAAAGCCAAAGAAAGATCTGCAATGGAAAAAAACTTACAACAAGTATACGAGGAAGCAACTTAAAAATTCGAACAGGACCCTTCCGACTCTAACCTAAATACTCTAAGTGAAGCAAAAGGAACTCTAGAAAGTTATTATGAGGAAAAAACAAGGGGTGTATAATTATTCGCGCAAGGGCACGATGGCACGAGCATGGCGAGAGAAGTACAAAATACTTTCTAAATTTAGAGAAGGGTAATCACGTCAAAAACATATAAGAAAACTATAAATAAGTGGTACCATTAAATCTGATCCTTTTGGGATACTGAACGAATAAAAACGTTTTTACCATAGCTTTTACCAATCAAACGTAACTGATGAGGATAAAGAAAATGGAAACGAATTTTTTAATAATTTGAATATACCAAGATTATCAGAAGAACAAAAACAATCTTGTGAAGGAGAAATATTTGTTGAAGAAATTACAGCCATTCTTAACAGTTTTGAGAGTAACAAATCTCCTGGTAATGATGGAATACTAAAAGGTATACTGTGGAATACTAATAGGTAATGATGGAATACTAATAGGTAATGATGGAATACTAATAGAATTTTACAAAAGTTGTTGATTTATGAAATGTGTGAGGGAGTGTTTCAACCACGGCGAAATGTCTAGCTCTCAAAGAAAAGCAATTATAACTCATAGAAAAGCAACATAAATATCGAACTCTCATTGAAAATTGGAGGCCAATCTCTCTTATTAACGTGGATGCAAAATAATTTCAAAAGTGATTGCTTTAAGATTAAAGAAAGTTTTACCGAATATCATACATCATAATCAAACAGGTTATGTTGAAGATCGCTATATTGGTGAGACTATTCTATCAATTTTCGATATAATGGAATTTACAGACAGTAAGAATATTCCAGGTATCTTGATTTTCGTTGACTTTAAAAAAAGCTTTCGACTCTTTAGAATGGCATTATCTTTTCAGTTGCCTTGAGGCCTTTAATTTTGGCCCCAATTTTATAAATTGGGTCAAAATGTTTTATACAAATATTCAAAGCTGTGTAATAAATAATGGAATGGCATCAGACTATTTTACCTTAGAACGTGGTGTGAGGCAGGGTGATCCCTTGTCCCCTACGTCTTAATCTTAGCTGTTGAAAGTTTGGCAATCTCCATTCGTCAAAATGTTGATATCAAAGGAATTAAAATAGGAAATTATGAAGCCAAGCTATTGCAATACGCAGACGATACCACAGCAACCCTGTCTGATGAAAATTCTGCAAAAACGCTATTTGAAGAAGTAGAAGTATTTAAGAACTTGAGTGGGTTGGAGATAAATAGTTCTAAAACAGAAGGAATGTGGATTGGTTCGCTTAAACGAAAAGAAGAAAAACCATTTGGTATTAAATGGCCAAGTGAGCCCATTAAAGCTTTAGGAACCTTTTTTACATATGACCTATCATTATTTTACGAAAAAACTTTCAAGAGAAGGTTGACAGCATAAAGCAGCTGCAAATATATGGTCATCTAGAGGACTGTCCATTTATGGTAAAGTAACTATAATCAAATCATTACTTCTTCCAAAACTAGTTTTTATATCTTCGGTTCTTTCACCTCCAAGTAAAATCATGAAACAAGTAGACAGTTTGATTTTCTCCTTTTTATGGAATGGAAAGGATAAAGTAACAAGGCTCTCTTCAATAAACAGTTATGAAGACGGTGGCATTAAAATGACAGATATTGAAAGCTTGGTCAAAGCTGTACGATTAGCTTGGCTAAAACGTATTTTCAGCGATAACGAAAGTACGTGGAAATTCTACTTGTTACATCTCCTACGTAATGTTGGTGGTCTTTTGCTTTCTAAATGTAATTATGCAATGGACGATCGTTTAATTAACTCAGTAAAAAGATCCTATAGTACAAAACAAATGTAAAACGTTAAAAGAGAGAAAAACGTTAAAGAGAGAAGAGACTTTAATATTTATAAATTAGTAAAGAAATGTATTTCTGGCCAGTGCCCCCAATTTTTCAATATTTATTTTCATTTTAATAGGGACGTTATAGCCCGCACTACTCGCCAGAGCAATCTGTTACATATACCATCAGTAAGAACAGAAATCGCAAAAATATCCTTTTACTATCACGGTTGCCTCATTTTTAATATTTTTAACTGTAAATAGCCTTATTTTAATCGCATTCTTAACTTTTTACTGTAATTATATATATATATATATACATATATATATATATATATCTATATTAATATTCATATTTTTTAAAGATATATATATATTTTTCATTATTTGTATATTTAAATTTAGTTAATTATGTTTCTCCCAGGGCTCCCATTGATAGCAGTGGGTTTTTTTTAACCCTCTTAAGGGACTACCCTGGGAGAACATAGAATTTTATTTTTAAATAAAGGTGTCTGTCTGTCTGTCTGTAGTCTTTTAGAGATAAAGCGCAGGATTGCAATGATTGAAGTGAATTTTTCAATTAACTCAGTTTTCTACAGAGAACTTTCAGAATGTTGGTTAGAATTTCGAAATCTCTTTTTAGCTAATAAAGAACGGCTCTGTATAGTTTGGAATAACAAAGATATAAGAATAGATGAAAAAACCAGTTTTTAAAAAATCTTATTATGACTCGGGGATACGTATCATTAAAGATCTCTTGTTCAATGTCGACAATATAGAATCCTTTAATGTAATTAATAACTGTTGAGAAAGCTAATTTGTTTACATGGACAGGTCTTATGCGCGCAATTCCTTCTTCTTTGAAAATAATAGTGTACACTACCTTTACAGATAATACTTATTTTATAAAGGGAAATGAGATTTTTGACATAGTGGAAAGGAAAACGAAAGACTATTATTCTTTAATAATATCAAATAAAGCACAATTACCTAGTAATGCAAAGAATTTAAAACATGATTTTGGCTTATCTGACGAAGACTTAAAAATTGCTTACAACCTTCCCCACTTAACAGCACAGGAGCCTTACGTTAAATCCTTTCAATATAAAGTTTTAAATTCAATACTTTACATCAATGCAAAACATTTTAAAATTGGATATCTCCAGCATGACAAATGTACTTTCTGCAAGACTGAACAGGAAACATTATGTCACTTTCTCTTTTACTGTCGACACTCACATATGTTGTGGAATAATGTTGAACAGTATTATTTAACAATAACAAAGGAATTTCACGGGTTGCGTTTACGAGAGGTTATAATTGGAATAACGATGTGAAAATGTCCCTTGTTAAATTATCTGATATTAATTGGTAAATTGTATTTATGGGATTGCAGAAAGAAACAGGTACTTCCAAACATCGAAGGTTTCAAATTTAAAGTAAAAATTAAATACCAAGTTGAAAAATATATTTCCACTAAGAATAATAAACTAGAAACCTTTTATGAAAAATGACCAAAACACATTTCCCCCCTTTAATTAAGTTCGTGTAGCTCAAAAGTGAGATTTTGCCAAAACTTGCTGCGCACGGTCCGAAACGTACGTTTTGTGCATTTTTCATAGAAATGCACTGTTTTTGCTTTTTGGCGATAATTTGCGGTCAGGACGACGATTTTGAAATCTGGTGTGCTCAAAACTAAGTTTTTGCCAAAACTTGCTCCGCACGGCCCCAAACTTGCGTTTTGTGCACTTTTCATAGAAATGCACTGTTTTTGCATTCTGGCGATGATTTGAGGTCAGGACGACGATTTTGAGATCTGGATAGCTCAAAAGTGAGATTTTGCGAAAACTTGCTCCGCACGGCCCGAAACGTACGTTTTGTGCATTTTTCATAGAAATGCACTGTTTTCGCTTTTATGCGATGATTTGAGGTCAGGACGACGATTTTGAGATCTGGTGTGCTCAAAAGTAAGCTTTTGCGAAAACTTGCTCCGCACGTCCCGAAACGTGCGTTTTGTGCACATTTCATAATTACTGCCAATGCTTTCGATCTAAAATGCCTGTCGCTAAATGTTAGAGGCCTCAACAAATCAATCAAACGCCGAACCATTTTTCGCTGGTTACATAAACAAAATCACCACGTCACTTTTCTGCAAGAATCGTACTGCTCTAATGATATTGCCGCCTCTTGGGAAAACGGGTGGGGTGGCAAAGCCTTTTTTAGTCATGGAACAAACCATAGTAAAGGTGTAATAATACTAATTAATCCCTCTGTGGATTTCAAAGTCGTAAAAGTTATTTCGGATGAAGTAGGAAAGTTCATTATTTTAAAACTGTCACTCGATGAAAAAACTATTGTCCTCGTTAACATTTACGCACCTAATGACATTACCCAACAAGTTATTTTTTTTCAAACACTAAACAAACAACTGGAAGAATTCGCGCAAGATACAATCGTAATCGGTGGAGACTTTAATTGCGCTCTCACTTCAAATGACAAAAAAGGCGGAAACCCCATCTCTACAAAATCAGCTGTAATCAAAGAAATCAACACGCTATGTGATTCATATAACTTAGCTGATATTTGGCGAAACCTGAACCCTGACAAACAAAGCTTCACCTGGAGAACTAAATCGTTGAAAATCCAATGCCGCTTAGATTACTTTTTAGTTTCAGAAGAGTTAATTCAATTCGCAAACAAAAGTGAGATCATCCACATGCCGAATTCTGACCACTCTGCTGTGTCTTTTACTCTGCAGTCTAATCACCAAAGTCAAAAAAGGGGTCCTGGCTTTTGGAAATTCAACACAGCCTTACTTAAAGACGAAGCGTACGTATTAGCACTGAAGTTGAATATTCCAATCTTCAAAAATAAATACAAAGATACGCAAGACTTAGGCCTAAAATGGGACTTCATTAAAATGGAAATAAGAGGGTTTTACCATTCAGTACTTTAAACGAAAAGCGAAAAAACAACGAGATGAAGAAAAAATATTGCACCAAAAACTAAATAACCTCCAAGCTAAAGCTGAAGAAACTCCGCACGACAAAAACATCATACTCGAACTTCAACGCGCTAGATCACTTCTTAAAAAAATCATGCTAACGAGAACAAAAGGCGCAATCCTAAGAAGCAAAGTGAGATGGTGCGAAGAAGGGGAACGTAATATGAAATATTTCTATAGCTTAGAAAAATGCCATCACGACATTAAAACAGTATCAAAACTCAAAGTAGGTGAAAATTCCTATAGAGATGATCAATTTCAAATCTTAGAAGAAGACAAAAAACTTTTACGAGTAACTGTGCCGCTACAACGACAAAGTTGACCAAAAAATTAAGAATTCGTCATTTTTTTAAATCAGAAAATGTAACAGAACTTAACGAAGAAGAAATGAAATCCTGCGAAGGATTGGTAAACGAAGATGAATGTATCAACGCGCTCAAAGATTTCAGCAATAATAAATCTCCGGGTACCGATGGTCTACCAGCAGAATTCTACCGACTTTTTTGGTCAGACATCTCCTTTGACCTACTTGCCAGCTACAATTACGCTTTTCACTACGAGACACTTTCTATAAGCCAAAGACGAGGAATAATCTTGCTTATACCAAAAAATCTAAAGATAAAACAATTCTAGAAAATCTTAGGCCAATCTCACTCCTAAACGTTGACTACAAAATCCTCACTAAAGTTATAGCCAAGAGAATAGAAAACGTTCTGCCAACCTTAATAAACCCAGATCAAACAGGTTATGTAAAGGGCCGCTATATTGGTGAAAACGTACGACTGATTTACGATCTAATACACTACACAGACAAGCTAAATAAAAAAGGCATTGCTATTTTCTTGGACTTTATAAAAGCTTTCGATTCCATTGAATGGAACTATCTTCAAGAAACACTCCGGCTGTTTAACTTCGGCCTTGACATCCAAAACTGGATAAAAATATTCTATAACAATGTTACAAGTTGTGTCGTGAACAACGGCCACGCCTCTGTCTTTTTCTCCTTACAGCGGGGAGTCAGACAAGGTTGTCCTTTGTCTGGCGTCCTTTTTGTCCTCGGCATAGAACTTCTCTCTAGAGCTATAAGAAGCGAGCCGGCTATAAAAGGTATCCAAGTAAACAACCACGAACTAAAAGTAACTCAACATGCCGACGACACAACAGTATTTGTACGTGACCTTGACTCCGTTAAAGTCTATTAAAGCTATTAAACGATTTTAAAGAATGTTCCGGCCTAGAAATTAATACTACCAAAACCGAAGCAATGTGGTTAGGAGAATGGAAACACATTACAACACAGATGAACCTTTTGGTTTTAAATGGCCAAAAGAACCTATTAACGCACTCGGTGTTTTCTTTTCTTACAATCAAATAAACGCTGACAGACTCAATTTTGGCGAAAAAATACTTTACCTGGAGAAATTGTTGAACACTTGGAAACGAAGAAATTTAACTCTTTATGGAAAGATTAACATTGTCAAGACTCTTGGGATTTCTAAATTAGTTTATTCTGCTTCTGTACTGCCTGTTCCAGATCACTATATCCAAGAAATCAACAAATTAATCTTCAACTTTAGCTGGTCCGGAAAGCCCCCTAAAATCAAAGGAAATACCTTAATCGGAGGAAAAAAAGATGGCGGCTTGAAAATGTGTGATTTCAAAATCATGGAAAAGGCACTGAAGCTAGCTTGGATAAGCAGAATTTAGGATGATTCACGAGCTTCCTGGAAAATAATCCCTAATCATCTTTTGCACAAACACGGAAATCTTGTCTTTTTAACAAAATGCAGCTTCCCAGCAAATATACTTGACAATGACAACAAAACTCCCCACTTTTTATAAAATAATGCTAAAATATTGGTATGAGTTCAAAGTCGCAACGAAAACCGATTGCGGTACGCATCCTAGAAACGAATCATTGTGGAACAACAGAAAAATCCTGATAGAAAACAAACCTGTTTTTTACAACAATTGGTACAACGCTGGCATTACCAAAATCAGCGACATATTAAACCAAAACAGTGAGTTTTTGAAATTGCACGAGTTCGCTCTAAAATTCAATCTTAATGTCCCTTTTAAAGCAATTCCAAATGAGTGGAAAGCCAATTTTAAAAGCCCAACTCCGAATTTTGAACACAATACACCAGTCAACACCCAGACAACTAGATGTATTTACTCCTCTCTTTTAAAAGCCGTTTTCGTTCCTCCCAGCGCTGAAACCAAAATTCTTCGCCACGGGTTCACAAAAAAGACCATTCAGAAAGTTTATCTCATGCCATTCGCCGTCACAAACGAAGTAAAAATAATCATGTTTCAATACAAAGTGATTCAAAACATACTCCCAAACCGCGTCTCACTTCATCGAGACGGCCTCCTAGAAAATGCTATATGCAACTTATGCAATGCCGAGAAATAATTTGGTGAGACTATTCGATCAATTTTCGATATAATGGAATTTACAGACAGTAAGAATATTCCAGGTATCTTGATTTTCATTGACTTAAAAAAAGCTTCTCTTAGCTGTTGAAAGCTTGGCAATCTCCATTCGTCAAAATGTTGATATCAAAGGAATTAAAATAGGAAATTATGAAGCCAAGCTATTGCAATACGCAGACGATACCACAGCAACCCTGTCTGATGAAAATTCTGCAAAAACGCTATTTGAAGAACTAGAAGTATATAAGAACTTGAATGGGTTGGAGATAAATAGTTCTAAAACAGAAGGAATGTGGATTGGTTCGCTTAAAAGAAAAGACGAAAAACCGTTTGGTATTAAATGGCCAAGTGAACCCATTAAAGCTTTAGGAACCTTTTTTACATATGACCTATCATTATTTTACGAAACAAAACTTTCAAGAGAAGGTTGACAGCATAAAGCAGCTGACAAATATATGGTCATCTAGAGGACTGTCCATTTATGATAAAGTAACTATAATCAAATCATTACTTCTTCCAAAACTAATTTTTATATCTTCGGTTCTTTTACCTCCAAGTGAAATCATCAAACAAGTAGACAGTTTGATTTTCTCCTTTATATGGAATGGAAAGGATAAAGTAACAAGGCTCTCTTCAATAAACAGTTATGAAGACGGTGGCATTAAAATGACAGATATTGAAAGCTTGGTCAAAGCTGTACGATTAGCTTGGCTAAAACGTATTTTCAGCGATAACGAAAGTACGTGGAAATTCTACTTGTTTCATCTCCTACGTAATGTTGGTGGTCTTTTGCTTTTTAAATGTAATTATGCAATGGACGATCGTTTAATTAACTTAGTAAAAAGATCCTATAGTACAAAACAAATGTAGTCGCTTAGAGATAAAGCGCAGGATTGCAAGGATTGAAGTGGATTACAGTTTAGCTTGATATCAAAGTTGCCTTTGTTTGCAGGAGAGGCATTGTCAATGGTGACATTTATCTGAAACCAGAATGCGTACGTTATAAAGGCTCAGTCTATTTGGATCTTCTTTACTTCGTGCCATTTGCTTAGGCAATGTTTGTAAGATAAAAAACTAAAAGGTTTGCTTTTCATAACTTAGTGTTATTTGTTGGCTCCTTGGCGAAACATTACGGAGCCTCTTCGGCAATATTTCGTGCTTTATCGGTTTTAGCCGTCGCACGTCGTGAATACTCTTCGTAAATGCATAGTAATGACACTACCCCGCCAAAATGACAAAATGTCGCTTAGCTTATTTCCATGTTATATCGCCAAATGGCACAAAATATACAACTTGGTTGGATAAAAAGATCCTATGGTACAAAATAAAAGTAGTAGTTTGGAGATAAAGCGCAGGATTGCAAGGATTCAAGAGGATTACAGTTTAGCTTGAAATGAAAGTTGAATTTGTTTGCTGTAGAGGCAGTGTCAACGTCGCACTTATCTGAAACCAAAATGCGTTTGTTATAACGGCTCTGACTTTTTTAAGCTGCTTTACTTCGTTGCATTTGCTAAGTTAATGTTTGTAAGATGGAAAAAATATAAATTGTTTGTTTCTCATAACTTATGAGTCATTTGTTGTCTCCTACGAGAAAAATTACGGAGCCTCTTCGTCAATATTTCGGGCATTTTCGGTTTTAGCCATCGCACTTCGTGAATACTCTTCGTAAATGCATACTAATGACATTGTTCCGCCGAAGTGGCAAAATGTAGCTTAGCTTATTTCCACGTTATATCGACAAATGGCACAAAATATACAACTTAGTCGGATAAAAAGAGTACAAAACAAATGTAGTCTTTTAGAGATAAAGCGCAGGATTGCAAGGATTGAAGTGGATTACAGATTAGCTTGATATCAAAGTTGCCTTTGTTTGCAGGAGAGGCATTGTCAATCGTGACATTTATCTGAAATCAAAATGCGTGCGTTTTAACGGATCAGTCTATTTTGGGCCGCTTTACTTTGTTGCATTTGCTTAGCTAATGATTGTAACATGTAAAAAATATAAATTGTTTGTTTCTCATAACTTATGAGTCATTTGTTGTCTCCTACGAGAAAAATTACGGAGCCTCTTCGTCAATATTTCGGGCATTTTCGGTTTTAGCCATCGCACTTCGTGAATCTTCGTAAATGCATACTAATGACATTGTCCGCGAATGGCAAAATGTCGCTAGCTTATTTCCACGTTATATCGCCAAATGGCACAAAATATACAACTTAGTTGGATAAAAAGAGTACAAAAAAAGTAGTTTGGAGAAAGCGCAGGATTGCAAGGATTGAAGTGGATTACAGTTTAGCTGACCAAAGTTGCCTTCGTTTGCTGGAGAGGCAGTGTCAATCGTGACATTTATCTGAAACCAAAATGCGTGCGTTATAACGGCTCAGTCTATTTTGAGCTGCTTTACTTCGTTCCATTTGCTTATACAACGTTTGTAACGTAGAAAACTAAACTGTTTGTTTGTCATAACTTAGGAGATATTTGTTGGCTCCTAGAGAAAAATTACGGAGCCTCTTCGTCAATATTTCGGGCATTATCGGTTTTAGCCGTCGCACGTCGTGAATACTCTTCGTAAATGCATAGTAATGACACTGTCCCGCCAAAATGACAAAATGTCGCTTAGCTTATTTCCACGTTATATCGCCAAATGGCACAAAATATACAACTTGGTTGGATAAAAATATCTCAAAGTACAAAACAAAAGAAGTAGTTTATTGCTAAATCGCAGAATTGCAAGGATTGAAGTGGATTACAGTTTAGCTGGAAATCAAGGTTTTCTTTGTTTGCTGGAGAGGCAGTGTCAATCGTGACATTTATCTGAAACCAGAATGCGTACGTTATAACGGCTCAGTCTATTTTGAGCTGCTTTGCTTCGTTCGATTTGCTTAGTCAATGTTTGTAAGATAGAAAGCTAAAAGGTTTGCATGTCATAACTTATGAGAAAATTGTTGGCTCCCATGAGAAAATTACGGACCCTCTTCGGCAATTTTTCGTTAATTTTCGGTTTTAGCCTCGCACTTCGTGAATACTCTTCGTAAATGCATATTGATGACAATGTCTCGCCGAAATGGCAATTTGTGGCTTAGCTTATTTGCACTTTACATCGCCAAATGGCACAAAATATACAACTTGGTTGGATAAAAATATTCCAGAGTACAAAATAAAAGTAGTCCTTCAGAGATAAAGCGCAGGATTGCAAGGATTGAAGTGGATTACAGTTTAGCTGGAAATCAAAGTTTCCTTTGTTTGCTGTAGAGGCAGTGTCAATCGTCGCATTTATCTGAAACCAAAATGCGTGCGTTATAACGGCTCAGTTTGTTTTGAGCTTCTTCAATTCGTTCCATTTGCTTAGGCAATGTTTGTAAGATAAAAAGCTAAAAGGTTTGCTTGCCATAACTTATGGGTCATTTGTTGGCTCCTTGGCGAAAAATTACGGAGCCTCTTCGGCAATTTTTCGTTAATTTTCGGTTTTAGCCTCGCACTTCGTGAATACTCTTCGTAAATGCATATTGATGACAATGTCCCGCCGAAATGGCAAAATGTCGCTTAGCTTATTTCCACTTTATATCGCCAAATGGCACAAAATATACAACTTAGTTGGATAAAAAGATCCTATGGTACAAAATAAAAGTAGTAGTTTGGAGATAAAGCGCAGGATTGCAAGGATTCAAGAGGATTACAGTTTAGCTTGAAATGAAAGTTGAATTTGTTTGCTGTAGAGGCAGTGTCAACGTCGCACTTATCTGAAACCAAAATGCGTTTGTTATAACGGCTCTGTCTATTTTAAGCTGCTTTACTTCGTTGCATTTGCTAAGTTAATGTTTGTAAGATGGAAAAACTAAATATTTTGTTTGTCATAACTTATGAGTCATTTGTTGGCTCCTAGGAGAAAAATAACGGAGCCTCTTCGTCAATATTTCGGGCATTTTCGGTTTTAGCCATCGCACTTCGTGAATACTCTTCGTAAATGCATACTAATGACACTGTTCCGCCGAAGTGGCAAAATGTCGCTTAACTTGTTTCCACGTTATATCGACAAATGGCACAAAATATACAACTTAGTTGGATAAAAAGATCCTATAGTAAAAAACAAATGTAGTCTTTTAAAGATAAAGCGCGGGATTGCAAAGATTGAAGTGGATTACAGTTTAGCTTGGTATCAAAGTTGCCTTTGTTTGCAGGAGAGGTATTGTCAATCGTGACATTTATCTGAAATCAAAATGCGTGCGTTTTAACGGATCAGTCTATTTTGGGCCGCTTTACTTTGTTGCATTTGCTTAGCTAATGTTTGAAAGATGGAAAAATCAATTGTTTGTTTGTTATAACTTGTGAGAAATTTGTTCGCTCCTGGAAGAAAAATTACGGAGCCTCTTCGTAAATATTTCGGGCATTTTCGATTTTAGCCGTCGCACTTCGTGAATAGTCTTCGTAAATGCATACTGATGAGATTGTCCCACCGAAATGCAAAAATGTCGCTAAGCTTATTTCCACGTTATATCGCCAAATGGCACAAAAGATACAACTTAGTTGGATAAAAAGATCCTATAGTTCAAAATAAAAGTAGAAGTTTGGAGACAAAGCGCAGGATTGCAAGGATTGAAGTGGATTACAGTTTAGCTAGAAACCAAAGTTGCCTTCGTTTGCTGGAGAGGCAGTGTCAATCGTGACATTTATCTGAAACCAAAATGGTGCGTTATAACGGCTCAGTCTATTTTGAGCTGCTTTACTTCGTTCCATTTGCTTATACAACGTTTGTAACGTAGAAAACTAAACTGTTTGTTTGTCATACCTTAGGAGATATTTGTTGGCTCCTAGGAGAAAAATTACGGAGCCTCTTCGTCAATATTTCGGGCATTATCGGTTTTAGCCGTCGCACGTCGTGAATACTCTTCGTAAATGCATAGTAATGACACTGCCCCGCCAAAATGACAAAATGTCGCTTAGCTTATTTCCACGTTATATCGCCAAATGGCACAAAATATACAACTTGGTTGGATAAAAATATCTCAAAGTACAAAACAAAAGAAGTAGTTTATTGCTAAATCGCAGGATTGCAAGGATTGAAGTGGATTACAGTTTAGCTTGGTATCAAAGTTGCCTTTGTTTGCAGGAGAGGCATTGTCAATCGTGGCATTTATCTGAAATCAAAATGCGTGCGTTTTAACGGATCAGTCTATTTTGGGCCGCTTTACTTTGTTCCATTTGCTTAGCTAATGATTGTAACATGGAAAAATCAATTGTTTGTTTTTTAAAACTTATGAGAAATTTGTTCGCTCCTAGGAGAACAAGAAGCTGTACACAGCTTGAACTCGTGGCGCCTTTAACTCATTGCAGCATTGATTCCCAAGTGATGTGGGTGCTTTTACTCCAGAGAAACAAGAGCTTAAAATTATATCTAATCAAAGGCTCCTAAGAGCCAACCCGAGAAGAAATGCTAACGCGTAACGCGTACGCAACATTACCGTAAGCTTACGTTTTCACACTGAGACAGTTCGATATATATTTTTTTAAATTAAACGTCACGATTTTTGACGAACGAAAAAAAAAGTACATCACTTCCATAATGTCCAGTTCGAAAAAAAAAAGGAAAAAAAAGGGACTTTATGGAGATTCGAACTCGGGCCGCCCGGGACTAAGCCACAAACTCAAACACTGCGCTGTCCAAGAGCACACACTACCTACGGACTAAATTTTATTATTTTAAGCTAGATACGCATCAGAACGCGTGTTTAGGTTGCAAAATCCTTTTAGATCGATTTTAATGTTGCACTAAAAACTCCAAATGCGAAACATCTGTAAGCTTATTGTTGTCTATATTCGTTTACATCAAATTAATTATTGTTATCGTTGGATTCACGTTGAATTCCTGTTTCGAAACGTGTTCGTGACAAAGCATTTGCTCACTAAGTTTACAGCTGATGGAAGGAGCGCGTGAGTGAGTGAGTGAGTGAGTGAGTGAGAGAGTGAGTGAATTTTATTTAAACACCCTTTCCGATAACCTGTTCATCGTGCTTTCACGTATACACGGGCTTAAAGGTAAGACTACACTGCATTCACTAGATTCAGTAGCTGACACTTAAGCTCGACCCGGAGCTCGATCGCTAAGCAAATGGCAGGTTTCATGTATAAAACACAGAACTTGGCAGAGCAAAAATCCCACAGGAATAAGCGGCGGACACAATATCAAACGGTCCTATCCATCCATGAACGCCTTGAATTGTCTTGAAAGTGTGCAGTTGTACGCAGTAGTTCTTTATCTTGCTTCTCGAGTACACACACGGAGAGGTTTTACGGTATGTATTTCATGGCCGAAAGCCATATAGTCGTCGAAAAAGACTTAAATATGCGTGCATAAATTTGCATGCGCTAATATGACACGAAAAAAAAAACGAGAAAAGTCAAAGCCGGATTTACAACTCGTGTGCTTCGCCACGAGTAAAAATTACGGAGCCTCTTCGTCAATATTTCGGGCATTATCGGTTTTAGCCGTCGCACGTCGTGAATACTCTTCGTAAATGCATAGTAATGACACTGTCCCGCCAAAATGACAAAATGTCGCTTAGCTTATTTCCACGTTATATCGCCAAATGGCACAAAATATACAACTTGGTTGGATAAAAATATTTCAAAGTACAAAACAAAAGAAGTAGTTTATTGCTAAATCGCAGGATTGCAAGGATTCAAGAGGATTACAGTTTAGCTTGAAATGAAAGTTGGCTTTGTTTCAGGAGAGGCAGTGTCAATCGTGACATTTATCTGAAACCAGAATGCGTACGTTATAACGGCTCAGTCTATTTGGAGCTTCTTTACTTCGTTCCATTTGCTTAGTCAATGTTTGTAAGATAGAAAGCTAAAAGGTTTGCATGTCATAACTTATGAGTAAATTTTTGGCTCCCATGAGAAAAATTACGGAGCCTCTTAGGCCATTTTTCGTTAATTTTCGGTTTTAGCCCCGCACTTCGTGAATACTCTTCGTAAATGCATATCGATGACAATGTCTCGCCGAAATGGCAATTTGTGGCTTAGCTTATTTGCACTTTACATCGCCAAATGGCACAAAATATACAACTTGGTTGGATAAAAATACCTCAAAGTACAAAACAAAAGAAGTAGTTTATTGCTAAATCGCAGGATTGCAAGGATTGAAGTGGATTACAGTTTAGCTGGAAATCAAGGTTTTCTTTGTTTGCTGTAGAGGCAGTGTCAATCGTCGCATTTATCTGAAACCAAAATGCGTGCGTTATAACGGCTCAGATTGTTTTGAGCTTCTTCACTTCGTTCCATTTGCTTAGTCAATGTTTGTAAGATAGAAAGCTAAAAGGTTTGCATGTCATAACTTATGAGTAAATTGTTGGCTCCCATGAGAAAAATTACGGAGCCTCTTCGGCCATTTTTCGTTAATTTTCGGCTTTACCCCCGCACTTCGTGAATACTCTTCGTAAATGCATATTGATGACAACGTCTCGCCGAAATGGCAATTTGTGGCTTAGCTTATTTGCACTTTACATCGCCAAATGGCACAAAATATACAACTTGGTTGGATAAAAATATTCCATAGCACAAAATAAAAGTAGTCCTTCAGAGATAAAGCGCAAGATTGCAAGGATTGAAGTGGAATACAGTTTAGCTGGAAATCAAAGTTTCCTTTGTTTGCTGTAGAGGCAGTGTCAATCGTCGCATTTATCTGAAACCAAAATGCGTGCGTTATAACGGCTCAGTTTGTTTTGAGCTTCTTCACTTCGTTCCATTTGCTTAGGCAATGTTTGTAAGATAAAAAGCTAAAAGGTTTGCTTGTCATAACTTATGGGTCATTTGTTGGCTCCTAGGAGAAAAATAACGGAGCCTCTTCGTCAATATTTCGGGCATTTTCGGTTTTAGCCATCGCACTTTGGAATACTCTTCGTAAATGCATACTAATGACACTGTTCCGCCGAAGTGGGCAAAATGTCGCTTAACTTATTTCCACGTTATATCGACAAATGGCACAAAATATACAACTTAGTTGGATAAAAAGATCCTATAGTACAAAACAAATGTAGTCTTTTAAAGATAAAGCGCGGGATTGCAAGGATTGAAGTGGATTACAGTTTAGCTTGATATCAAAGTTGAATTTGTTTGCTGGAGAGGCAGTGTCAATCGTGACATTTATCTGAAACCAGAATGCGTACGTTATAACGGCTCAGTCTATTTTGAGCTGCTTTACTTCGTTCGATTTGCTTAGTCAATGTTTGTAAGATAGAAAGCTAAAAGGTTTGCATGTCATAACTTATGAGTAAATTGTTGGCTCCTTGGCGAAAAATTACGGAGGCTCTTCGGCAATTTTTCGTTAATTTTCGGTTTTAGCCTCGCACTTTGGAATACTCTTCGTAAATGCATACTAATGACAATGTCTCGCCGAAATGGCAAAATGTCGCTTAGCTTATTTCCACTTTATATCGCCAAATGGCACAAAATATACAACTTAGTTCGATAAAAAGATCCTATGGTACAAAATAAAAGTAGTAGTTTGGAGATAAAGGGCGGGATTGCAAGGATTAAAGTGGATTACAGTTTAGTTTGATATCAAAGTTGCCTTTGTTTGCAGGAGAGGCATTGTCAATCGTGACATTTATCTAAAATCAAAATGCGTGCGTTTTAACGGCTCAGTCTATTTTGGGCCGCTTTACTTTGTTGCATTTGCTTAGCTAATGTTTGAAAGATGGAAAAATCAATTGATTGTTTGTTATAACTTGTGAGAAATTTGTTCGCTCCTGGAAGAAAAATTACGGAGCCTCTTCGTAAATATTTCGGGCATTTTCGGCTTTAGCCGTCGCACTTCGTGAATAGTCTTCGTAAATGCATACTGATGAGATTGTCCCACCGAAATGGAAAAATGTCGCTAAGCTTATTTCCACGTTATATCGCCAAATGGTACAAAAGATACAACTTAGTTGGATAAAAAGATCCTATAGTACAAAATAAAAGTAGAAGTTTGGAGACAAAGCGCACGATTGCAAGGATTGAATTGGATTACAGTTTAGCTAAAAAAAAGTTGCCTTCGTTTGCTGGAGAGGCAGTGTCAATCGTGACATTTATCTGAAACCAAAATGCGTGCGTTATAACGCCGCAGTCTTTTTTGAGCTGCTTTACTTCGTTCCATTTGCTTATACAACGTTTGTAACGTAGAAAACTAAACTGTTTGTTTGTCATAAGTTAGGAGATATTTGTTGGCTCCTAGGAGAAAATTACGGAGCCTCTTCGTCAATATTTCGGGCATTATCGGTTTTAGCCGTCGCACGTCGTGAATACTCTTCGTAAATGCATAGTAATGACACTGCCCCGCCAAAATGACAAAATGTCGCTTAGCTTATTTCCACGTTATATCGCCAAATGGCACAAAATATACAACTTGGTTGGATAAAAATATCTCAAAGTACAAAACAAAAGAAGTAGTTTATTGCTAAATCGCAGGATTGCAAGGATTGAAGTGGATTACAGTTTAGCTGGAAATCAAGGTTTTCTTTGTTTGCAGGAGAGGCAGTGTCAATCGTGACATTTATCTGAAACCAGAATGCGTACGTTATAACGGCTCAGTCTATTTTGAGCTGCTTTACTTCGTTCGATTTGCTTAGTCAATGTTTGTAAGATAGAAAGCTAAAAGTTTTGCATGTTATAACTTATGAGTAAATTGTTGGCTCCCATGAGAAAAATTACGGACCCTCTTCGGCCATTTTTTCGTTAATTTTCGGTTTTAGCTCCGCACTTCGTGAATACTCTTCGTAAATGCATATTGATGACAACGTCTCGCCGAAATGGCAATTTGTGGCTTAGCTTATTTGCACTTTACATCGCCAAATGGCACAAAATATACAACTTGGTTGGATAAAAATATTCCATAGTACAAAATAACAGTAGTCCTTCAGAGATAAAGCGCAGGATTGCAAGGATTGAAGTGGATTACAGTTTAGCTGGAAATCAAAGTTTCCTTTGTTTGCTGTAGAGGCAGTGTCAATCGTCGCATTGATCTGAAACCAAAATGCGTGCGTTATAACGGCTCAGTTTGTTTTGAGCTTCTTCAATTCGTTCCATTTGCTTAGGCAATGTTTGTAAGATAAAAAGCTAAAAGGTTTGCTTGCCATAACTTATGGGTCATTTGTTGGCTCCTTGGCGAAATATTACGGATCCTCTTCGGCAATTTTTCGTTAATTTACGGTTTTAGCCTCGCACTTCGTGAATACTCTTCGTAAATGCATATTGATGACAATGTCCCGCCGAAATGGCAAAATGTCGCTTAGCTTATTTCCACTTTATATCGCCAAATGGCACAAAATATACAACTTAGTTGGATAAAAAGATCCTATGGTACAAAATAAAAGTAGTAGTTTGGAGATAAAGCGCAGGATTGCAAGGATTCAAGAGGATTACAGTTTAGCTTGAAATGAAAGTTGAATTTGTTTGCTGTAGAGGCAGTGTCAACGTCGCACTTATCTGAAACCAAAATGCGTTTGTTATAACGGCTCTGTCTATTTTAAGCTGCTTTACTTCGTTCCATTTGCTAAGTTAATGTTTGTAAGATGGAAAAACTAAATATTTTGTTTGTCATAACTTATGAGTCATTTGTTGGCTCCTAGGAGAAAAATAACGGAGCCTCTTCGTCAATATTTCGGGCATTTTCGGTTTTAGCCATCGCACTTCGTGAATACTCTTCGTAAATGCATACTAATGACACTGTTCCGCCGAAGTGGCAAAATGTCGCTTAACTTATTTCCACGTTATATCGACAAATGGCAAAAAAGATACAACTTAGTTGGATAAAAAGATCCTATAGTACAAAATAAAGGTAGAAGTTTGGAGACAAAGCGCAGGATTGCAAGGATTGAAGTGGATTACAGTTTAGCTAGAAACCAAAGTTGCCTTCGTTTGCTGGAGAGGCAGTGTCAATCGTGACATTTATCTGAAACCAAAATGCGTGCGTTAGAACGGCTCAGTCTATTTTGAGCTGCTTTACTTCGTTCCATTTGCTTATACAACGTTTGTAACGTAGAAAATTAAACTGTTTGTTTGTCATTACTTATGAGAAATTTGTTCGCTCCTAGGAGACAAATTACGGAGCCTCTTCCTAAATATTTCGGGCATTTTTGGTTTTAGCCTTGCACTTCGTGAATACTCTTCGTAAATGCAAATTGATGACAATGTCCCGCCGAAATGGCAAAATGTCGCTTAGCTTATTTCCACTTTATATCGCCAAATGGCACAAAATATACAACTTAGTTGGATAAAAAGATCCTATGGTACAAAATAAAAGTAGTAGTTTGGAGATAAAGCGCAGGATTGCAAGGATTCAAGAGGATTACAGTTTAGCTTGAAATGAAAGTTGAATTTGTTTGCTGTAGAGGCAGTGTCAACGTCGCACGTATCTGAAGCCAAAAAGCGTTTCTTATAACGGCGCTGTCTATTTTAAGCTGCTTTACTTCGTTGCATTTGCTAAGTTAATGTTTGTAAGATGGAAAAAATAAATATTTTGTTTGTCATAACTTATGAGTCATTTGTTGGCTCCTAGGAGAAAAACAACGGAGCCTCTTCGTCAATATTTCGGGCATTTTCGGTTTTAGCCATCGCACTTTGGAATACTCTTCGTAAATGCATACTAATGACACTGTTCCGCCGAAGTGGCAAAATGTCGCTTAAGTTATTTCCACGTTATATCGACAAATGGCACAAAATATACAACTTAGTTGGATAAAAAGATCCTATAGTACAAAACAAATGTAGTCTTTTAAAGATAAAGCGCGGGATTGCAAGGATTGAAGTGGATTACAGTTTAGCTTGATATCAAAGTTGCCTTTGTTTGCAGGAGAGGCATTGTCAATCGTGACATTTATCTAAAATCAAAATGCGTGCGTTTTAACGGCTCAGTCTATTTTGGGCCGCTTTACTTTGTTGCATTTGCTTAGCTAATGTTTGAAAGATGAAAAATCAATTGGTTGTTTGTTATAACTTATGAGAAATTTGTTCGCTCCTGGAAGAAAAATTACGGAGCCTCTTCGTAAATATTTCGGGCATTTTCGGTTTTAGCCATCGCACTTCGTGAATAGTCTTCGTAAATGCATACTGATGAGCTTGTCCCACCGAAATGGCAAAATGTCGCTAAGCTTATTTCCACGTTATATCGCCAAATGGCACAAAATATACAACTTAGTTGGATAAAAAGATCCTATAGTACAAAATAAAAGTAGAAGTTTGGAGACAAAGCGCAGGATTGCAAGGATTGAAGTGGATTTCAGTTTAGCTGGAAACCAAAGTTGCCTTCGTTTGCTGGAGAGGCAGTGTCAATCGTGACATTTATCTGAAACCAAAATGCGTGCGTTATAAAGGCTCAGTCTATTTTGAGCTGCTTTACTTCGTTCCATTTGCTTATACAACGTTTGTAACTTAGAAAACTAAACTGTTTGTTTGTCATAACTTAGGAGATATTTGTTGGCTCCTAGGAGAAAAATTACGGAGCCTCTTCGTCAATATTTCGGGCATTATCGGTTTTAGCCGTCGCACGTCGTGAATACTCTTCGTAAATGCATAGTAATGACACTGCCCCCGCCAAAATGACAAAATGTCGCTTAGCTTATTTCCACGTTATATCGCCAAATGGCACAAAATATACAACTTGGTTGGATAAAAATATCTCAAAGTACAAAACAAAAGAAGTAGTTTATGGCTAAATCGCAGGATTGCAAGGATTGAAGTGGATTACAGTTTAGCTGGAAATCAAGGTTTTCTTTGTTTGCAGGAGAGGCAGTGTCAATCGTGACATTTATCTGAAACCAGAATGCGTACGTTATAACGGCTCAGTCTATTTTGAGCTGCTTTACTTCGTTCGATTTGCTTAGTCAATGTTTGTAAGATAGAAAGCTAAAAAGTTTTGCATGTTATAACTTATGAGTAAATTGTTGGCTCCCATGAGAAAAATTACGGACCCTCTTCGGCCATTTTTCGTTAATTTTCGGTTTTAGCTCCGCACTTCGTGAATACTCTTCGTAAATGCATATTGATGACAACGTCTCGCCGAAATGGCAATTTGTGGCTTAGCTTATTTGCACTTTACATCGCCAAATGGCACAAAATATACAACTTGGTTGGATAAAAATATTCCATAGTACAAAATAACAGTAGTCCTTCAGAGATAAAGCGCAGGATTGCAAGGATTGAAGTGGATTACAGTTTAGCTGGAAATCAAAGTTTCCTTTGTTTGCTGTAGAGGCAGTGTCAATCGTCGCATTGATCTGAAACCAAAATGCGTGCGTTATAACGGCTCAGTTTGTTTTGAGCTTCTTCAATTCGTTCCATTTGCTTAGGCAATGTTTGTAAGATAAAAAGCTAAAAGGTTTGCTTGCCATAACTTATGGGTCATTTGTTGGCTCCTTGGCGAAATATTACGGATCCTCTTCGGCAATTTTTCGTTAATTTACGGTTTTAGCCTCGCACTTCGTGAATACTCTTCGTAAATGCATATTGATGACAATGTCCCGCCGAAATGGCAAAATGTCGCTTAGCTTATTTCCACTTTATATCGCCAAATGGCACAAAATATACAACTTAGTTGGATAAAAAGATCCTATGGTACAAAATAAAAGTAGTAGTTTGGAGATAAAGCGCAGGATTGCAAGGATTCAAGAGGATTACAGTTTAGCTTGAAATGAAAGTTGAATTTGTTTGCTGTAGAGGCAGTGTCAACGTCGCACTTATCTGAAACCAAAATGCGTTTGTTATAACGGCTCTGTCTATTTTAAGCTGCTTTACTTCGTTCCATTTGCTAAGTTAATGTTTGTAAGATGGAAAAACTAAATATTTTGTTTGTCATAACTTATGAGTCATTTGTTGGCTCCTAGGAGAAAAATAACGGAGCCTCTTCGTCAATATTTCGGGCATTTTCGGTTTTAGCCATCGCACTTCGTGAATACTCTTCGTAAATGCATACTAATGACACTGTTCCGCCGAAGTGGCAAAATGTCGCTTAACTTATTTCCACGTTATATCGACAAATGGCAAAAAAGATACAACTTAGTTGGATAAAAAGATCCTATAGTACAAAATAAAGGTAGAAGTTTGGAGACAAAGCGCAGGATTGCAAGGATTGAAGTGGATTACAGTTTAGCTAGAAACCAAAGTTGCCTTCGTTTGCTGGAGAGGCAGTGTCAATCGTGACATTTATCTGAAACCAAAATGCGTGCGTTATAACGGCTCAGTCTATTTTGAGCTGCTTTACTTCGTTCCATTTGCTTATACAACGTTTGTAACGTAGAAAATTAAACTGTTTGTTTGTCATTACTTAGGAGATATTTGTTGGCTCCTAGGAGAAAAATTACGGAGCCTCTTCGTCAATATTTCGGGCATTATCGGTTTTAGCCGTCGCACGTCGTGAATACTCTTTGTAAATGCATAGTAATGACACTGTCCCGCCAAAATGACAAATTGTCGCTTAGCTTATTTCCACGTTATATCGCCAAATGGCACAAAATGTACAACTTGGTTGGATAAAAATATCTCAAAGTACAAAACAAAAGAAGTAGTTTATTGCTAAATCGCAGGATTGCAAGGATTGAAGTGGATTACAGTTTAGCTTGGTATCAAAGTTGCCTTTGTTTGCAGGAGAGGTATTGTCAATCGTGACATTTATCTGAAATCAAAATGCGTGCGTTTTAACGGATCAGTCTATTTTGGGCCGCTTTACTTTGTTGCATTTGCTTAGCTAATGATTGTAACATGGAAAAATCAATTGTTTGTTTTTTAAAACTTATGAGAAATTGTTCGCTCCTAGGAGACAAATTACGGAGCCTCTTCCTAATATTTCGGGCATTTTTGGTTTTAGCCTCGCACTTCGTGAATACTCTTCGTAAATGCAAATTGATGACAATGTCCCCCGAAATGGCAAATGTCGCTTAGCTTATTTCCACTTTATATCGCCAAATGGCACAAAATATACAACTTAGTTGGATAAAAAGATCCTATGGTACAAAATAAAAGTAGTAGTTTGGAGATAAAGCGCAGGATTGCAAGGATTCAAGAGGATTACAGTTTAGCTTGAAATGAAAGTTGAATTTGTTTGCTGTAGAGGCAGTGTCAACGTCGCACGTATCTGAAGCCAAAAAGCGTTTCTTATAACGGCGCTGTCTATTTTAAGCTGCTTTACTTCGTTGCATTTGCTAAGTTAATGTTTGTAGATGGAAAAAATAAATATTTTGTTTGTCATAACTTATGAGTCATTTGTTGGCTCCTAGGAGAAAAACAACGGAGCCTCTTCGTCAATATTTCGGGCATTTTCGGTTTTAGCCATCGCACTTTGGAATACTCTTCGTAAATGCATACTAATGACACTGTTCCGCCGAAGTGGCAAAATGTCGCTTAAGTTATTTCCACGTTATATCGACAAATGGCACAAAATATACAACTTAGTTGGATAAAAAGATCCTATAGTACAAAACAAATGTAGTCTTTTAAAGATAAGCGCGGGATTGCAAGGATTGAAGTGGATTACAGTTTAGCTTGATATCAAAGTTGCCTTTGTTTGCAGGAGAGGCATTGTCAATCGTGACATTTATCTAAAATCAAAATGCGTGCGTTTTAACGGCTCAGTCTATTTTGGCCGCTTTACTTTGTTGCATTTGCTTAGCTAATGTTTGAAAGAATGAAAAATCAATTGGTTGTTTGTTATAACTTATGAGAAATTTGTTCGCTCCTGGAAGAAAAATTACGGAGCCTCTTCGTAAATATTTCGGGCATTTTCGGTTTTAGCCATCGCACTTCGTGAATAGTCTTCGTAAATGCATACTGATGAGCTTGTCCCACCGAAATGGCAAAATGTCGCTAAGCTTATTTCCACGTTATATCGCCAAATGGCACAAAATATACAACTTAGTTGGATAAAAAGATCCTATAGTACAAAATAAAAGTAGAAGTTTGGAGACAAAGCGCAGGATTGCAAGGATTGAAGTGGATTTCAGTTTAGCTGGAAACAAAGT